>JARQOC010000003.1:844454124-844971624 GCA_033576535.1 Allobates femoralis | reverse complement strand
TCTGCTTTATTACAAAATACCAGTGATTGTCTGTCTGCTGTCTCTAACATCATGTCTTCTCTCCATCTTAAACTGAATCTGTCAAAAACTGAACTTCTCGTGTTTCCTCCCTCTCCTAATCTTCTAAAACCTAATATTGCCATTTCTGTATATGGATCTATAATTACTCCTCAGCAGCACGCCTGCTGTCTTGGGGTTATATTTGACCCAGATCTCTCCTTCTCTCCCCACATCCGGTCTCTCGCTCGCTCATGTCACCGACACCTCAAAATCATCTCTAGAATTCGACCTTTTCTTACTGTTGATTCTGCAAAAACTCTAACTGTTGCCCTTATTCATTCTCGCCTGGATTACTGCAACTCTCTATTAATCGGTCTCCCTCTTACTAAACTCTCTCCTCTCCAATCTTATCCTCAACGCAGCAGCCAGGATCATATTCCTCTTCAACCGCTTCACCGATGCCTCTATCCTAGAGCAGTCATTGCATTGGTTGCCAATCCGCTATAGATTACAATATAAAATTATTACTCTCACTCACAAAGCCCTCCACAGTTCTGCACCGCCCTACATCTCTTCCCTCATCTCTGTCTATTGTCCTACACGTGCCCTCCGCTCCACAGGTGACCTAAGACTGACATCAGCTACAATCCGAACCTCCCACTCCCGTCTCCAGGACTTCTCACGAGCTGCACCAATTCTCTGGAACGGATTACCAAGAACAATTCAATTAATTCCCAATACCAATAGGTTTAAGCGAGCCTTAAAAACACATATCTTTAGACTGGCCTCTCACCTCACCTCACTTGTCTAACTATTCCTATCTTCCTTTTTCCAAATCTGGCCTCTTGTGTCATCTGTCTGCACCTGCAGACTGTCTGTCTGTCTGACCCCAATGCATAATATAGCACTTTATCTGTACTTGTACAGATCCCGACCAATGACCGATTCATGCAGCGTTACGTCAATCCCCTAATTATTATATTGATGGTTGGACCATATATGACATCATTTGCTACTGCTGTCTTTTGTGCCTCCCCTATTTCCTCATAGATTGTAAGCTCTTGTGATCAGGATCTTCACTCCTCATGGTTTTTGAATTCTTGTTACTCTGTATTGTCTCATATTGTCTGTACATGTCCCTCCGAATTGTAAAGTGCTGCGTAATATGTTGGCGTTATATAAATACAATTATTATTATTATTATTATATATGACGCACACCAGGGGCCAGGGTTACTCCCGGTTTAGACAGGCGATTCTTCTCCTTCCTTGTCACGGGTGGACCGCGCCTGCCGGTAGTGGGGCCCGGTGTAGTGCAGATCAAAATTTAGGACGTCTTACGGGAACAGATTAAAGGGGGGTTTAATTTGTTTTCTTCGTGACGCCACCTATGAGTAGATTCGGTAAGGGCTACCGACGCTGCGGAACCTCCCGGGGTGATGGACAGCAGCAAGATGTTACGCTCCCCACAGGCTGAGCGGTGATCCCCGGGGGCTGGAGCTGCTCAAGATGTTGTGCGGCAGCTGCGGTTACCTTTAGTTCATGACGGACAGTTCATAAGGAGACACGGACACAGATAGTCTCTGCAACGGTTCTTTACTGTAACCAGCAGGCAGTACATGGCTTACAGTGGTTGAGTAGAAGACCGGGTGGACTCAGCAGTGATAGTGCTCCTCAGAGATCCGCAGTGTACCTCCTTTCTACCTCCTTAGCTTCTCTTCTTGCCAGCGTCGCCCAGGAATACCAGATCGGGTACGGGGAGGCTGCTTTAATGCCCTATCCATGATGTACGTTCTGGATTCTTTGGGGAGCCTTGGGTCCCTCAGTGGGTACACCGCTGGTTAGACGACTGGAAACTGGCTGGTGGTGGGGTGCTCCTATAAAGCTGCTCCTCCACGGGGCTGGTTCGCGTGGCAGAGGTGAACTGCTGCCAGCTTCGGTACCAGTGAACCGGCTGTGAGTTGTGGGCACGGGAGTCTTTTGGGAACCCGTGTAGATATGCCCATTCCCGGTGGTTAAGGCCTCAGGTGTTGACACCCGACCGGTGACGGCCCAGGGGCCCGCACGGGGTGCGGAGCCCCCGCTCCTCTCCAAGTTCTGTGTTCTAGGCTCTAGATCCTTGGCTCGACTTTGTTCCAACTCTCTAGATTATTGTGTGTTCTATTTCACTACCCTAACACTCCACCCACCAGGACCTATGATTGGTCCCCTGTTCTAGGTGTTGTATGTTGGGTTGGATCTCAGAGTTAACTATTGCACTGCTTTGTCAAGAGAATATTGCGGCTGCAATACTCCCTTGTGACGCACTCGTTGCGGGGCGCCACACTCCCCCTTGGTTAAATCAGCTTGTCCCCAAGCGTCAAACTACTCACATTACAGAGGTTTTTACATTTTTATACATATATGACACACTTTTATTAAAATAGAAAAACAGGTAAAGATATGCTTTGGTGATATAAGCAAAGAAACAGGTAATCACATTGCGCGGACTCGGCGGGCGGTTGGCTGTACTTTAACTAGAGTCCAGGCTGTAGCCGCGAGATCACACGGTCAGTGATTAACGGTAACAGAGTCATTGATGAAGTTCAAGTTTTAAAGTCACTGGCTCTGAGGGTGATGGCGCACCCGGATAGCGAACCACCCATCTGCACAAGCATAGCGCTCGTAGGTGATTATATCGCCCCGGTATAGGTCGCGATCGGGATGTCCTCTTGGCAAGTTTGACTCAACGTCCCGGCGCCCCACAAACACCTCCTCATTCAAACCCACCTCCCAAGCGAACCCCCACCCGGTATTTAAGTTAAAGGTGGAAATTCTACCTTCACGGCGGAGTTCATCAGGCAGCGGCGGCTGGCGGCGAGCCTCGGCACGGGCCTCCATGTTGGCGCGTTCTCGGGCTTGCCACTCCTCTCGTCGCCTCTGGCGTACATCTCCGTCGTTACGGCTCGGGGTGTAAAGATGAGTAATGGAGCTGGTGGTTTGGCGGGAAGCTTGAACTTGGCGGGCTGTCTGTATCGGAACCCGGCGGAACGGCACAGGGGAAGGTGTCGGCAGTGCACCCGACCAGTGTACCCGAGCTGTGTGCCCGGAAGGAAGTTCTTTGTTGTCTCCCCAAGTGAACCCGGTGTCGAAATCCTCAGCGGTGCTGTGGGTCTCGTCGTCATCCTCTCCGACCTCTTCCTCGATGATCACATCAGGCTGCTCGTTGATGAAAGACGTTAAAGCTTGTTCCGTTGTACAACAGGGCGGTGGTGCTGTGGATCCTTCCGTAGGGACGTCCTGCAGGGCTTCCAGGCTGCCTGCCTCTTCATCTGTTTCCGCAGGTAAAGGTGTTTCAATCCCGGTTACCAGGTAGGCCTCTGCAATGGCAAGGGAAGCCTCCGGTACGGGGACAAAACAGGCGACTGTCTCTGTAGTGGTGAAACATGTCGCGGGTTCCTCAGTGGGAACCTGGTAGAGATCGAGTTCTTCCATGGAGCGTGTTATGAGCTCCGGCTCAAGAACGGAATCGGTTGCGATATTGGTCGCTGGAACGGGTCGAGTTGCGGCCTCCACCGGAATGACACAGTCTATTGGCTCAGGTGACGGAGCAGGACAGGTGGTAGGCGAGGGTGAGGCGGTCGAGAAGCTGGTGACGTCGTCGGGGCTTGGAGAAGCTGTACCCGGTCGGCTCTGCTGCATCGCATGGTGTAGTCGTCTGCCTAGGGTCGCGCTCCAGCTACGGATCGTCTATTCCACTGTCTCTAGTAACCGCACCCGGAGGTCTTGTAGAGCCTCTAGCCAGAAGTCGGGGCTGCCATTTATGGTAAGGGCAGGATCCGGACCCGGTTGGCTTATGGCTGCTCTGGCCTCTGCCTCGACCTCCCGCATCAGGTCTTGGAGTCTCATGCTGGCCATTCTTCTTTGGAGGGAAACCACACCCGATCAACCGGTAAGACGTTCTGGTTGAGCTGGTCAAGAATTCCGTCTGTGTGTCTATGTATGACACTCCCATCTCCTCTGGGCTTTTGTAGTCCAATCGTGGGAAAAGTCTTTGGGGTCCGCCCCCATGGTTGATTCGAGCAATCAGGGCGGACAAAGAGTTTGGCGCCTTTTGTCTTTGGCCCTCCCACGGTGAGGGGGGGGTTGACTCACTCCTGGGCTTCACGTGGCGGCTTCTTGTGGCGGGAACGCCATCTTGGGCGCCATCTTGACCCAATGGTGTAAAGGCGGGAAAGTTCTTTTTAGGACGAACAAAGTCCATTTGTAGACAATAAAGTCCATTTTAAGCACAATATACCCGTTGGGTAACGGGCCTGCTCGTATCCTGTTCGTGACGCCATTTTCTGACGCACACCAGGGGCCAGGGTTACTCCCGGTTTAGACAGGCGATTCTTCTCCTTCCTTGTCACGGGTGGACCGCGCCTGCCGGTAGTGGGGCCCGGTGTAGTGCAGATCAAAATTTAGGACGTCTTACGGGAACAGATTAAAGGGGGGTTTAATTTGTTTTCTTCGTGACGCCACCTATGAGTAGATTCGGTAAGGGCTACCGACGCTGCGGAACCTCCCGGGGTGATGGACAGCAGCAAGATGTTACGCTCCCCACAGGCTGAGCGGTGATCCCCGGGGCTGGAGCTGCTCAAGATGTTGTGCGGCAGCTGCGGTTACCTTTAGTTCATGACGGACAGTTCATAAGGAGACACGGACACAGATAGTCTCTGCAACGGTTCTTTACTGTAACCAGCAGGCAGTACATGGCTTACAGTGGTTGAGTAGAAGACCGGGTGGACTCAGCAGTGATAGTGCTCCTCAGAGATCCGCAGTGTACCTCCTTTCTACCTCCTTAGCTTCTCTTCTTGCCAGCGTCGCCCAGGAATACCAGATCAGGTACGGGGAGGCTGCTTTAATGCCCTATCCATGATGTACGTTCTGGATTCTTTGGGGAGCCTTGGGTCCCTCAGTGGGTACACCGCTGGTTAGACGACTGGAAACTGGCTGGTGGTGGGGTGCTCCTATAAAGCTGCTCCTCCACGGGGCTGGTTCGCGTGGCAGAGGTGAACTGCTGCCAGCTTCGGTACCAGTGAACCGGCTGTGAGTTGTGGGCACGGGAGTCTTTTGGGAACCCGTGTAGATATGCCCATTCCCGGTGGTTAAGGCCTCAGGTGCTGACACCCGACCGGTGACGGCCCAGGGGCCCGCACGGGGTGCGGAGCCCCCGCTCCTCTCCAAGTTCTGTGTTCTAGGCTCTAGATCCTTGGCTCGACTTTGTTCCAACTCTCTAGATTATTGTGTGTTCTATTTCACTACCCTAACACTCCACCCACCAGGACCTAGGATTGGTCCCCTGTTCTAGGTGTTGTATGTTGGGTTGGATCTCAGAGTTAACTATTGCACTGCTTTGTCAAGAGAATATTGCGGCTGCAATACTCCCTTGTGACGCACTCGTTGCGGGGCGCCACATATACAGACATTACAGCTGGTGATCACAGGGAAGTAACAGAGTATACAGACATTACAGCTGGTGATCACAGGGAAGTAACAGAGTATACAGACATTACAGATAGAGATCACAGGGAAGTAAGAGAGTATACAGACATTACAGCCGAGGATCACAGGGAAGTAACAGAGTATACAGACATTACAGCCAGGGATCACAGGGAAGTAAGAGAGTATACAGACATTATAGCCGGGGATCACAGGGAGGTTAGAGAGTATACAGACATTACAGCTGGAGATCACAGGGAAGTAAGAGAGTATACAGACATTACAGCTGGGGATCACAGGGAAGTAAAAGAGTATACAGACATTACAGCTTGGGATCACAGGGAAGTAAGAGATTGTACAGACATTACAGCGGTGGATCACAGGGAAGTAAGAGAGTATACAGACATTACAGCCGGGGATCACAGGGAAGTAAGAGTATATAGACATTGCAGCCGGGGATCACAAGGAAGTAAGAGAGTATACAGACAATACAGCCGGGAATCATAGGGAAGTAAGAGAGTATACAGACATTACTGCCAGGGATCACAGGGAGGTAAGAGAGTATACAAACATTACTACCAGGGATCACAGGGAAGTAAGAGCGTATACAGACATTACAGCCGGGGATCACAGGGAAGTAAGAGAGTATACAGACATTACAGCTGGCGATCACAGGGAAGAGAGTATACAAACATTACAGCCGAGGATCACAGGGTAGTAAGAGAGTATACGGGCATTACAGCTGGGGATCACAGGGAAGTGAGTATACAGACATTACAGCCTGGGATCACAGGGAAGTAAGAGAGTATACAGACATTACAGCTGAGGATCACATGGAAGTAAGAGAGTATACAAACATTACAGCTGGGGATCACAGGGAAGTAAGAGCGTATACAGACATTACAGCCTGGGATCACAGGGAAGTAAGAGAGTATACAGACATTACAGCCGGGGGTCACAGGGAGGTAAGAGAGTATACAGACATTACAGCTGGGGATCATAGGAAAGTAACAGAGTATATATAAGAGAGTATGCAGACATTAAAGTCAGGGATTTCCAATGTTGCAGTTAACATGAATTTCATACCAGATATCAGTAACAACCCACTCCAATCCACACAGACAATGAAATCAAACTAGAGATGTCCATAAATTGAGTTATGTCACAGGGAAAAAATAATGAATATATGAAGAAAGAGAGGACCAGAAAGCCATGGAAAGTCCTGACTCCAGCTACAATCTATCAATAGTTAGAAAACAATCCTGCCACTTAGTGATAAATATCAGCAGGTTCATCTGATGGCCGATAAAAAAGTGTGTCATTACCAAGGTGTCACACCTCATAGTGGGTAAAGCCAGTGAGCCGTCTCAAGACATTTGCAACCTTATTGTTGCAAAACATACTGATGGCATTGGATGCCAAAGAATTTCTAAACTACTGAAGGTTCCAGTGAGCTCTGTTGGCCATAATCTGGAAGTAGAAAGAATTTAATTTCACCATAAACCAGTCACGAAAAGGTGCTCCCCATAAGATTTCACACAGAAGAGCATAAAATATTTGTAGCGTTGTCCAAGAGCCAATGACGACAGTGAACTATTTCATGTGTTTATTTCTGTTAATGTTGATGATTATGGCTTACAGCCAATGAAAAGCCAAAGGTCATTATCTCAGAACATTAAAGTAGGAAGGATGAAGGGATAAAAACTGCGCTGCCGTATTCCATGAGACTTCAAAAGGAGGAATATAATATTGATGTATTAGTTAACTTGTTTCAGGCATCCTAGCCAACATGGCTTTACTGATATTCTAATTCATTGACATGCACTAGTATTTGTGATTAATAAGTCTCAGTAAGTGTGTTTAATACTTTTTCCCTGTGTCATTTCCCCTAATTACACTTAACTTATGTGTCAAGATTCCACCACTCACAGCATCCTATCGTCAATGATAGTTAAGCCGTCCTATAGGATCTAGGGAGAGCTGCACTGTCAGTATTGTGAGTGACAGCTCAATCATCCAATATCAGCCAGAGCCATGCTGGGCTGTTGGCATTATGATGGACAGACCAGCTTCCCGATCTGGCCAGGCCTTTAAGGTTCCTCCAGGTATCCCCCGTTGAGAGTGATTACATGGCTATTTAGCTGGATAGTAGCGGTCAGACCACTGCTAGTTGTAGCTTTGGTGAGTGGTGTGTTTGTTCTGTTACTTTGATATTTTTTACCTGACCTCAGATTTTTCTTTCGATTGCTCATTTGGATTACCCCTTTTGTCTTGACGCACTTCGACCTTTGTTACCTGACCCTAACCTTTGCCTCTGGCATAGTCTCCTGGCTTTTGACTTTAGACTCTTTGACTTCCATGCCTTATGGCTTTTCCATGAGGGTCACATTACAGACATCTATGATTTGATTTCGTTGCCTGTGTGAATTGGATGGGTAATTACTGACATCTGGTGACACATTCATATCAATAATGTGGAGCCCCTGAGGGTCCAGTCGCCACAGAGGTACTGCACCTCCGCCAGAGGTGTGGTACCCCACTCTTGGGTAAGGAAGGGACACTACCCTGCACCCAAACACCGAGGAACACAACCCAGGTCCTGGGGTTTGGGCACACCGTGTTCAGGGAGGGCCCCATCCCAGGCTGGAAGGTGAGACAGGTAGAGGTTGTGGGTGGAGGAAGTAGGAAAGGAGAGCACCAGGAAGTGGGTAGCAGGGAAGAGGACTTACAGGACAGACTGACATAGGAGGACGTAGAGTGAGAACGTGAGGGAGTTGGAGAGACGACACAGGCACGAATGGATGTGTGAGAGAGACGTCCCGGGGACTGGAGCTGGCTGGAGCTTGTCCCAGAACAGAGGAGCCAGTTGAGGGCTCTAGAGGAACAGAAGGAGTCCCAGGGTCAATGGAAGTGAGCAATCCACCCATGGCGCCCACATCTGAGTTGACGGAGACTCGGGCTAGAGGGACTAGGTCACAGAGGTGACTAGTAGAGTAAGTGAAAGACTTAGCTAGTAAACCGGGGACCGAGGTGACTTCAAGTACCACAGTCCATCTTCACACTTATTTGCTGAAAAGGTGGTCACGTAGGGTCAAGGGGACCAGGACAAGATTACCCGACAGGACCCGAGGCTACCGGCTCAATACACTGAGAGTAAGGCGTTGGGCAGAAGGGCGAGGGCCAGCGCAGGAAGACAACCAAGAACGGAACACCAGAAGGGGGTCCCGGTAGATATTCCTTGAATTATCCGAGAGTTGTCTGGAGCCCTTACTCGGAGAACACAGCACCCAGTTGGAGGCTGGGAGCACCTGGAGCCATGTAACGACTGTGAGTAAACTTCAAAGACTGCATCCTGCTGTGTCCTCATGTTATTTACCTTGCCGTTGCCCCTACACAAACTTTACTCCAGCCCAAAGGCCTACAGCTCTACACCATCTCAGTTGCAATACTAACAGCCCCAGAGGATCTGAAGTGCCGCATCAGCCATCCACCACAGTTGCCGAAACCCAAGGGTGGCGTCAGAAATCGAAACCCATAAACAATTCCCCTTTTAATGACACTGCCGGGGCCATGGAGCCGGGTCACGCCGCCATGACTGCCCAAGCAAATACGAGCCCGGTCCCGAGTACCCCATGGCCCTGATGGGGCATGTCAATAACTCCTTTAGAAATATATTTACTTATAAAATTGTAGAAAAGAAAGATCTGGGAGCCCATAAGGCGTACAGACCCCATGACTTTCTGGGAGGTAGGGAGTTAATAGGAAAGGTATGGGATTGGTGGGATTGGAGTGTGGCAGCAATTGGCTATAGAAAGAAGGGGGGGGTGTTCTTAGGTCAGGAAGAGGTGGGAGCTATGGGGACATTACAGGAGGAGGGAGGAAGTGACCCTCACTCCATTTCCGGGGATCAGAGCAGTTCCCGCCCACCCGCCCTGATTGTATGTAAGTTGCAAGTTATGTGGATTAGGATTGATGGTCTGTTTGGGATGGTTGTTGATGTTATTTGTCACGGCAGCGGGGGTAGGTCTGGTCCAGAGGCATTGAAGCTTCGATGTTAATCGGGAGGTGAGCCACTTTTAAGATATAGTGGCTCCGGTTATAAGTACCTGGCAGGCACGGGGTTCTGCCAGGCTGGGGTATTGTCTATCTGTAGCAATACCTTTTTCCTGGGGCCGGTGTGTTGCGGCCAGGGACAAAGAGTTAAAGGGGAGGACTTCTGGACCGGATCTATCCAGGTGTGAGAGGTGGAGTGCCTATTGTTATGTTGGGACGCCCGTTGGACGGTGTACCCGTTGGTTTATTATTAGTATGTAAAACAATAGGCAATAAAGGCTGCTGTGGCCAAATTATTAACCAAGTCACTAGCAGTTGTGTCGTTATTTAAGGTTCGGTGGGGTTAATGTTTACAATAAGGTAAGTCTATTAACGACTGAAAAATCCTCCCTTGAATGTCATGAGCAATTCATATTTCACCCACTGTATACTGTGATGTAGATTTTACCCCAGATGTAGTTTTGTGATTAGTGGTATATATTATAAAGATGTCATACAAGGATATGCAAAGACAAAGTGTCCATGTATTACACAATGGACCATTCAACTGAATGATCATTAATATTGTCTAGTTGCAAAAATGGACATTGCTTTGTGAGTCAGACAGCCAAAAGTGACAAATTCATGAGCAAAAATACCTATTCCTGGTGACTCGTTTTTCAGAACATCCTTTAGTTGTTGGTTCTTGTGGTAAATGGTCTATGGTAGACCATAGACCAGGCCTGTGGAGTCGGTAAGCCAAACATCTGACTGTGACTCCTCAGTTTCCCTGAATCCAACTCCAAATCCACCCAAAATGGATACCAACTCCGGCTCCACGATTTCAACTCCACAACCCTGTCTGTAAAGTCAGTGAGCCAAACATCCGACTCCTTAATTTCCCTGAATCCATCTCCGACTTCACCCAACATGGACACTGACTCCAGGATTCAACTCCACGACTCCTGCCGTAGACCGCTAGCTAACATCAGTGGTCAACTTTATCTCTTGATAACTAGAAGGTTCCTTAAATTCTTTCCAACTCGGAGGCAAAATTTGTCATGAAAAGTATGAAATTGATTAACATCGGCCCTAATATTCTTCTGTAAGCAATGCACGGCTAATAAAAATACTGTATGTGCACTGGGGGACTTGTAGTAAGTGGAGGATCAACAGTGACTTCCTGAACAAGAGTCCTTTGTTCCAACCATCTGTAAAACGACTGTGGCTATTACTCAGCATGTACGAGCCGCACTCCGAGAAGGTCACGAGTCGTAAAAATATACCAATTTCATCATCCCAATAAGTCGAAAGAAAATTTATGAAAGTGATTCCAGCCCTTTTGTGTGGCCGCGGTCTCGTGGTGACCTCCATAAAAAGTTTACAAGGATTATTATATAGGGTCTGTTTTCATCTGTACAAAGTGCAATGAAGCCGTTTCTACTCTCTGAAGCATCGTACATTACTCTTACTATACGTCCATGTCATTTGGCCTCGGTAATGATAGCAGAAAATATACGATACAATATATAATCCAAAACAGATTCAAGACCAAGGCTGTAAAACAACACAATGAAAGCCCATGGCTTAATAGAACAGGTCTGTACGTATGAACATCTACAACGCCAAGAGATAGTCTTGCCCAGGATTCCACAGAATAGTAATTGTTAAGGGGATCATAATGGGAAGGCACCTGAATAGTGATGAGTGAGTACCGTAATATTCGTAATCACTATACTCGTTAGTACTTTCTAATAATTGTGTATTCATTCCCAATAGTGAGTACAATGTAAGTCAATGGGAGTCATTTTCTGCTTGACCCTACAAAGAGGTCTGTAAAAAGGCAGAGATGGATGAGAATCTGCTCAAAGTACATGGGAACAGTATGCAGACATGATGTGCACTGTCTGCATACTGTTCTGCCGTACAGCTGTGACAGAACCTAGTGAAGGAAGATAAAAGAACAGGTAGATCAGGCTTACCAGTGTCCTGCTGCTGCTCCTGGCCCCTCAGTCTCCCACTGAATCACTTCCAGGGCTGCCTATTAAGCTATTTGGATATTAACTGCGCTTTCAGACACTCACTCTCTGTGGGAGTGATGCACCCCAGGGCCGCGGGGCACTTGGAACTGGGCTTTACTGCTTATGGGGTAGTCACAGGGGTCAAGACCTCTCGCGACCTGGTTCAGTGTTAGGCCACGTGCACACAGCTGAGTATTTGATGAGTTTTTTACCTCAGGATTTGTAGACAAAACCAGGAGTGGAGCAATCAGAGGAAAAGTCTAATAGAAACACCTGTATCACTTCTGTATTTAATATCCACTCTGTTGGCACAAATCCTGAGGTAAAAAACTCATCAAATACTCAACGTGTGCACGTGGCCTTAAAGCATTCTTGGGGGGTATATAGGAAATAGGGTGGTTTAAAGGGAGAATTGTTCATGACGCCACCTGTGGTTTGCGGATATGGGTAGTTGAACCTCTGGGGATGATGGACTGGCAGCTGGATGTAGTGGCTCCTCACAGGTAGAGCGGGTCCCCAGGGCAGTGGATAGAGTAATTGGTAGTCTCTGGCAGTCAGGGATTAACGTTAGGCCTCGTTACCTTGCTTAGTGGCCTTCACAGCTGGTTGCTGCGCAAATAACACAGTCTCACACAGTTCTGCAACTCTGGGTTTACTCACAGTACTTCTCAACAGGTCACAGATGTTACAAAGTCTCTCAGATAAGCTCAGGCCTGTGTAGTCTTTAAGAGATCGGGACAGCAAGTATAAGATCCTCGGTGGTGTGCCTGTCCTGGCCTCCCTCTCTAATCCTGTTCCTCAGCGCCTGTGCTTGACAGCACTTCTGCGCGCAGAGCCCTGATCCAGCAGCCTGGGGTGTTAGTGGGCGACTGGTACCTTGTCCCCAGACCCTTGTCCTCTACTTTTTAGGAACGCCAAGTATAGGTTCAACGGTTCGGGTATGGCTCCCCATGCTGTATTCAGGTCTGGTCCCTGTTGCTTGACCATAACCCCTCAGTCTGATATTAGCAGTCCCGGATTCGGGGGGAGGGGCAGATTTAGCTTCGCCGGTGCCCCTAGGGTTCCTTCCTCTCGGCTTCCCTGGACGAGCGCAGCACAGCTCAAGTCCCCTTCTCTGCAGTTTAGCGGTTCTCTCCTCACTCGACTCAACTTCTCCACTCTCTGTAACTGTTTGGTCGTTCTACACTCTTCAACCCCTCACTTCTGCTCCCACCCACACTTCTCTAACCCTGTTGTCCAACTGGACCCTCCTCCCTGGTTTTGCCCATGGTCCCCCTGGGTCCTAAGTGAGTGTATGTGTGTGTTGTCGATCTTTACACCTACCATCCCCCATCTCCTGACTACTGGAGAACCACAGCCTGGCTTGGTGCAGTACCCCTCATGGCGTGGGGCGCCATAAGGGCCTCTGTGATTGGCTATTGCAGGCTGGTTGGCATGGGAGACTTGCTGGAGATGGATGCTGACGGGTGGACTTGGCAGGCTTGCTAGAAGCAGGTTGTAGACCAACTAAAGTTGCAGGCTCACTTGCGGCAGACATTAAGGCAAGACAAAGTATTACCAATAGCAAGAAACAAGGTACGAGACAAGGGTGAGGTATGAGGCAAGGGATCTGAGAACAAGCGACATACTAAGGACAGGTAACTTTGCTCAGGCACCTCCCTTAAGGGGAGGGTGCGTTATATATACTGTGCCTCTCAGCAATTGGCCGAGAGGCACCTCCAGGTCAGGGTGTGCTGACCCTTTAAATGTCAGCAGGATGAAGCGGGTGTAGCCTAAGGAATGTCCCGGAAGTACTCCTCAATGACTCCAGACTCCTGGCAGAGAAGGTCCTAGGTGGGGAGACAGGAGCAGGGGTGGACTGGCCCAGGTGGCAGGGGGGCAAGTGCCTCCCGGAATAAAAGCACCAGCCAGCCCCTGGACAGGAGGCATCGCTGATTTCGGACTGGGTGAGTAACCTGTATGGGAGAGAACACAGAGGGCTGGGCAGACCATACGGAGCCATGTGCTGGGTACCAATCCCCTGCCTAGTGGAGACCGGCCCTGCGGCTGGAGGCATGACATTTACTCTGGACTTTACATTCCATTTGCCATGAGTCACGCATTCAGACCGTATGTCTCGTACTAGTAACTAGTGGAGCCCTATCTGAAATCTAGACGGAATCCATAACTTACCCTGATGACTAACTCCTCCCATTGTGGGCTAGTCCCAACACTTAACTAGTTCTCACCCTGATAAAATTCTTTGATTTCATTACATGGGTATACATCTGACCGACAATTGGGGAGCCAGGTCCAAATTCTGCACCGGGGCCCATTGGACTCAAGTTGCCCCACTGATTGGGCATATGTAGCATTTTTTATATGAGCAATTTAGGCTCAATTAAACTTGTGTACAGAGACATTATCCAGGTCTTCTATTTCTGGCTGTACAGAGTCCAATCCAGCTTTACAGAAACGAGGCCCTGAGTCTTAATTCCCATTAATTGAGATGTAAAAATATCTTTTCAGGATAGATTGAAGTCGATAGTGATATCCCTCTAATCCCTCCATGAGAAGATATGTGCTGACACAATGTAATAAAGCAGGATTGTGCTTACTCCATATATCCCAGGGGGTCTCGGTCTATTGATTCTATAGTTTACGGTGGGCCCCTTCACTCTATAACTCCATGACCCCGATCGCAGATGTTGTAATCTCGCAATTAATGCCCAATAACGTTCCCCTCTAAAATTTTTAATGTGACTCTGTCCTAGTGGTCGTGTCACGACCATGTGCAAAGAACAAGGCGAAGACACTTAAGAAAGAAACGTGATCTCCAGTGTGCACATTAGTGTTACGTCCGGAGTGTGGAGTAAGAGCGGCCGGAGCCGGGGGGACCTCCACTTATGGAGGTGTTTCATGTGAGGATACAGTCCTCCTGAGAGACCCTTCACAAGTCCACATAAGAGGAACACGAGTAGGTAGAACAAGCAAATAAATGACAGCGCTGGGAGTAAGGGAGGCGGCCGAGGCCTGGATTTACTGCCACTGTTGCAGCCTCCTGTGCACACATCATTTGCATTCTAGATATATTTATTTTCTTAGAAGCGCGTCAGATCCCAAATGTCACATCTGGAATTGATCTCCCTGCAGATGTTCACTCCAGCTCTAATGGAGAACGCAACCAACATTTCTAATCGTTTTAAATAGCATTTCAATCATTCAAGCATACCTGTCATTTCAGGTAACTGCAGAATAATCTGTCCTATGTGTTGATGAGGAATAACACTATTTCTGGCTAATGACTTGTGTCCTGCATTTTGTACCATTTTTCCCCTTTGCAAGCTCTGTCTCTGATTTTCACTTGTCTCTGAGCTGGTGTGAGGAGACTAGCTGCTATGATGTCTCCCATATACAGAGCACACAGAGGTAACACCCCTTTAAGGGCCCTTTTACACGCTGTAACTTTCCAGTGATCACGACCACGATTTGACCAGGCCGGGATCGCTGGTGCGTTATGCAGACAGCAGGGTTGGGAATCTAGCGCCTGTGCACTGATGCTGTTTGCTCAGCCTGCATTAGGGCAGAGCTAATTGCGCAGATGCTAGATTCCCACCCTGATGTTTGCATAAAGCAGAACACAAAACAGGGCAGAATCTGGCGCCTGCAGTAGACGCAGGCGCAATACAGTCAGATGCTCTGACCGCAGTAGGGACAAGCTCAGGGCACCTTCACGAACATACAGGAATCTGCGTAGGCGCAGAAGACGAGAATGGGACGAGAGAACGAGGCGCCCAGAAGAATGAAGAGGTGGAGGAATACTGAAGAGGCATTGAGAACTGGAGGAGTGAGAAGACCCATCTGACCCGTAAGTATGAATTTACATACATGGCGGGAAACTTTATAAAGTTATTATTTAGGTGTATGGGGGAATGGGGGATTATAGCCACCTTCACAGAATGCAACATAGGCGCTGCTGAAGGTGGCACTTTTAGTTTGAAAAGCACTAGGAGGGTGACAGGTTTACATTAAGCCATCCTCCGTGGGCAGGTGGCTGGCCTGGAGGTGTGGTACAGCTCCAGGGCTCACTGTTCTCTCACACTGGGCTGCAGAGCTGTTAGTACTCACTCTGTGCTCCTACCCTGAGTCCTTTTCCAGTAATGGAAATGTGGCACCCCAGAGTCCGGTTACCACGGGGTGATGTCAAACTTGGAAGCAAGAAGGGGTATCCACACCAGGTAAGCCCACAGCATGCAACATTTTTCCTGACTCCAGACCAGAAAGGGGCACTCTGAAACCCAGTTTCAGGGAGCTCCCCTATAAATTCTGGCCTGGGGGTGGGGTTAATCAGTTCAGTTGCTAGGAGGACTGTGAAGAAGATCTATGGACTGGAGTGCTAAGCTCATCCCAGGTAGTATAGAGAGAAGGAACAGCAAGTGTGAAGAACCTGTGGGAGAGGGTCTGAGGAAGGAAAGAAGCAGGCCTGGGGAGTGGAGCAGTCACCGATTCACCGCAGAGCAGAGTGCCAGAAGCAGACACCGGAGTCCGACGTTGTGAGGATATTCCAGACGCAGCAGCCAAAAATGGAGGACAGGAGATTCCAAGTCTCCGGCCACAGTAAAGCACCTGGAGGCACAGCAGCATCGGAGAGTTCAGGAACAGTTGCCAGAGGAGTGTGCCCAGGAAGGGCTCAAGCTGCCTGCAATACTGGTGAAAGATTAAAGCAGGAAGAGCGGATAACAGCTTAGCTACAGGCAGGCAGGAACAGCAAGGAGTAGCGCAGCAGGGAGGCCTCAGAACTCACGGGTGAGGAGATCCCCAACTTACTTCCAGACACCTGATTCCTAACATCTCCTGTGGACAGTACCCTGGTCTGAACCTGCTTCTACCAGTAAAGGTAAAGGAGACTATGTACTGTGTGTCTGTCGGTTATTCCATGCCTTCAGTCTTGCACCCCAATAGCCTATCACCACCATAGACTTTACCGTTACACTGGGGGATTGCTCGACCCGTGGGGAGCAATACCACCATAGCTGCAATCCCATTCAATACTAGAGGTCCCGCACCACGGCCCTGGGGGGCGTATCACTTTCCTGGCATCACAAACAGGATTTTGTGCCCTATGTCATCGGGTACTGTATGCCTCAGACTTTATTGAACTGTGTAACTGTCGCCATTGCTGTTCCACGCGGCCTGCTGTAAGCCAGAAGGGGTGTGCCGTTGTGCGCAGAACCTTAGAAAGGGCACAAAGAGAAACCCTGCCCCACACTCTGATGCTGGGGAACACAGGAGGCCTTGACCGGAAATCCTCTGTAAGCTCAACTCCCCCCCTGTGGAGCGGTAGACTGATAAGCCAACAGAGACTGAGAGCCTGGCTGCGGTTCACTAGGGTAGAGAACGATGTCCTATCCGGTGGGAGAAGATGGTGGTCCTAGACCAAGACTCTGTAGCCCCAGACGCCGCCGCAGCCCCAGTAGTCGCCGCAGCCCAGTCGCGGCCCAAGCCGAAACCCTGGTTGCAGCGCAACCGCGGCACTGGCAGCAGCACAGTCATGCCATTATTAATGCCGTATGTTTTGGGAGCGAACATGGCTGCCGCAATACTCAGGGAATTGGACACCCTGAACGACTTCAGGGAGAGACTGAAAACTTTGTTTGAAGTATAAAGCCATACTAAAATAAGACAATTGACTGCTGTGGCCCAAAGAGAGGTAAAGTCCTGGCTGGACACTGACAAAAGAACTGTTAAACAAATCTGTGACAGGTTGAAAGAAGCCTTTGACACCCGTACTGAACCAGAAATTAAAATGAGCTTTGACAGGTGAGGGAGGATTTTTCGGTCGTTCCTTGACCAACCCTTAAACCACCCATAACCCCCTTTTTCCCTTATTACCCCAAATAATGATACAAATACTGCCATGACATGGTTGATAATTGGCCACAGCAGCCTTTTTTATTGCCTATTGTTTACATACTAAATAAACTCAACTGGTTCGCCTTCCAACGGGCGTCTCAACTTTAAACAATAGGCACTCCTCAATCATTCCTGGATAGGCCCGGTCCAGAAGCCTCCAATGATTATCCCTGGCCGCTACCCCCACCGGCCCCAGGGACGATGTACTGGTTCTTTCCCCCTGGCACTGGTTATTATTATTACTATCCCTGGCCGCTACACCCACCGCCCCAGGGACGAGGTACTGGTTACCACTAACCAAATACCCCCAGCTTTTTAGACCCCGTGCTTGCCAAGTACCATTGACCGTAGCCACTGTAACCTCCAAGTGACTCCTCCCCACTTCCAAATGTACCTTTCTTGCCTCTGGACCAGACCTACCCCCGCCACAGGACAGGACAAGTGACCCCTTACTTGGCCTGGACCCGCCACACACCAACTGCTCGTTCCACTCCATCACGCAAACCCAACATCCACATGTCCATCCCGATGTCGTCAGATGAACCAAATCTGACTTCAAATATTGCCGCGACGACGACTGCAAATCCTTGTGCTGCACAACCACACCACCATTCCTTGCCACAAACGCCCCACTACCTTGTTCGCCTTCACACGTGCCTTATTAACCTTATCCACCTGTACCTCGCAAAGGCCAACTGCCACGCGGGACAATATCCGACCACACCACAATCAAACCAGGATGTGCACACCATAACCGCAACAAATCACACCTAATGACTCTGATTAACTCCCGTGACGCACGCACGCCCAAATCATTCCCCCCAACATGCAGCACCAACACATCCGGAGGTCGATTCACACCACAAAAAATACTCAAACTCCGGGAACACTTTCCCCCACGTCATACCCTTAAACCCCAACCATTTAACTTCCGCTGCTGAAGGTCCAACCCCAGCTGACGGCCATCCGGACGAACATCTGCTCTCCGAGCCCCCCAATACACATAAGAGTGACCCAGAATCCAGACCAAGCAGGGACCTGTATAAACAAACACAAAAACAAGTAAGTGGCAAACCTCCGACTGAAACCCAAAATCCCAACACCCGGTCAACATACCCCGGACCAACGCCCAACCGCCCCCCCTCCCACCCTTTCCCGGCAACCTGGGTTCCAACCCTACCAGCCGTTACCGGGAAAGCAAGTGGGGCCGAACATACAGACGGAAACGGGAAGATTCCCAATGCCCAAGCGCCGCACCACCTCATCCCCCAAGCCCCACCGAGACGCCTCGTAGCCGCCCCGATACGAAACAATGAGTACCATATTCAGTTGGCTGTTCACCCACTGCAACCAAACAAGTTCTCAATACTGCCCGAAACTGGAACCGCGACAAAAACGAGCCATCGGCATGCAGCAAGAAAGGACCCATTCGTCCGCCCCTCAACGATAAAAAGGCCCGCACGATGCTCACCGGACACAAACGACTACCCTCCAGGGAGTATACCACAACCAGCCTTCCCCTACCCCCTGATCAGTTTTGGAACGCCGCAGCCAACATTCCACCCTATCAGGCCACACGACCACATCACCCATAATCAAAACTCCTGCCCTGACCTTAGAAGGGCTAACCAACTCCCCCAAAGGAATGCCCCAAAAAAGCCAACACAAACGCTGCCGAAAACAAAACCCTCTCGTATTCAGACATACAAACCCCTTCCAAACACCCTACCATCCTATCCAACAATTCCACAGAAACCGGGGCCGGCCGTCTCTCAACCGAGCCCCCCGCCTAAAACCTTTTAACGCCTGCCGAACCCTAAAATCCTTCGTTACGTCCGGTTTCCCCAACAACCGAAACCAAAATGCTATAACTGCCAGCCGCATTGACACAGCAGAAGCAGATTTTCCCAACACGAAATCATTGCTAATAAAAGCCAAAACCGACTGCAGCCACACCCTGTCATTACCAGCTCCAAACGCACCCACGAAGGCCTCCCATTCACGCCACACCACGTTATACCGTGTCCACGTCGATCAGCTACCGACCTGCTGATCAAACCACCCACGATCACATTACCAGGGTCCATAAGCCATCCGGACACCGCAGACCCTCCTCTTCCGCCCATGGCACCAACTCCCGGAACCTGCGGAGCTGAAAGCGAGAAAGCGTATCAGCCACTGAATTAGAAACTCCAGGAACATGTTTTGCCACAATCTGAATATTCAGCTGCAGACACAGTAAAACCAAATGCCGCAGGTAAGCCACCACCAGCGGAGATTTTGCAGACAGGGAATTAATCGCATGTACCACCGCCATGTTGTCACAATGAAAACACACTTTTCTACCTGCCAATACTGTCCCCCACAGCTCCACTGCCATCACGATGGGGAAAAGTTCCAATAGTGCTAAGTTCCTTACCAAGCCCTCATCATGCCACTGCTGCGGCCACGCGCCAGTGCACCAACTGCCCTGAAAGAAGGCACCAAAACCCAACGAACCCGACGCATCCTTGAAGAGCTGCAACACACTATTGGACACCATCTCCTTCAACCAAAAATTCCGCCCGTTATAAGACTGCAAGAGCACATCCCAGACCTTCAAATCCTCCTTGATCTCCCTCGTAATCCGGACAAAATGCGTCGGGCAGGTCGTGCCTGACGTAGCCGCCGCCAACCGTTGGGCAAAAACCCGACCCATCGGCAAAATCCTACACCCAAAGTTCAGCTTGCCCAGCAAAGACTGAACGACTTTCAGCCGAACCTTCCTTGCACGACCCAATTCCGCGACAGACCGCCGCAAATCCAAAACCTTTTCCTCAGGGAGCCGACATTTTTCCGGCCACGGAATCCAATTCAATCCCCAAGAAACGCATCACTGACGCCGGGCCCTCCGTCTTATCTGGAGCCAACGGGATACCAAAACGATCAGCCACCACCTGCAAAGCGAACAACAGGCCTGCACAAATCGGGGAACCAGCAGGTCCCACACAGAAAAAATCATCAAGGTAATGGAATATGGAATCCATACCCGACACATCCCTCACAACCCATTCCACAAATGAACTAAAAACCTCAAAATAAGAACAGGAAATCGAGCACCCCATGGGTAAACAGCGGTCCACATAAAAACACCCATCCCACATGCAACCCAACAAACGCTGGCTCCCCGGGTGCACCGGCAACAAGCGAAACGCCGCCTCCACATCCGACTTCGCCATCAGCGCACCCGGGCCAGCTTTTCGCACCAAATGCATTGCCTTGTCAAAGGAAACATAACAAACCGAAGACAACTGCGGAGCAATTCCATCATTAACTGAATTTCCCAGCCGGGAATGACAAATGGTGAATCAATCGAAACCTACCCGTCTCCTTCTTCGGGACCACCCCCAGCGGGGAAACAATAAGCCTGTCACAAGGCGGCTCCGAAAAAGGACCCGCCATACGCCCCAACCCCACCTCCGTCCGCAACTTGTCCCCGATTACACCCGAATGCTCTTTTGCCGAACGCAAATTACTCGGAAACACCCCACTACCCGTCGCATCAGATGGGATGCGAAAACCAAAACGAAACCCTGAACGCAATAACTCCGCTGCCGCAATATCGGTGTATCTACTTAAGAACGGCTCCATCGCGTCGACCCTCACCGGCGTCCTCCCTCTGACCAACACTGTCACTCCCTTTTCCTCCCCCTTTTTTAAAACACCGGGACCGGCTATGGCTCCCACCGCAGCCCGAACACTTGTGTTTAAACCGACAAGACGTCCCGAATCTACACTGGCCCTCATTGAACTGCCAGCAGCGCCCCCCTCAAGCATTTGCCGGGGAACCCGAACCGAAACCCGAACCCCCGGCCGCCCCGCGAAAGGGCTGAGCCGGTGCCGTCATCAGCCGCAGCCACAACAAAATATCCTTATGGCCCCACTGAATACCCGGCCGCACCGCCATCCTCTGCCTGAACTCCTCGTCATAGCGTAGCCATGCCGAGCCACCATGTTCCCTGTACGCCTCACCGATAGAGTCAATATATCCAAACAAAGCGGAACAGTGTTCTGGCTCCTTCTCCCCCACCACGCTTGCCAAAATTGCGAACGCCTGCAGCCAATTCGTAAACGTCCGCGGGATAAGACGGTAACACCGCTTCTCCTCATCATCCTTCTCATTCTTAGAAGCACTCGGCCGCACCTTATCCAAGTTAAATTTAGCAAGAGGGAGCAACGAGAAAATCTCAACATACTCCCTATTCCAAATCTTTTCCCGAACTTCCTTCTTGAGGTGCACCCCCAAAAGAC
Source organism: Allobates femoralis (assembly GCA_033576535.1). Lineage (NCBI taxonomy): Eukaryota > Metazoa > Chordata > Amphibia > Anura > Aromobatidae > Allobates > Allobates femoralis. The sequence continues at coordinate 844,949,927 of JARQOC010000003.1, read as the reverse complement.
CCTCAAAACACACATAAACCTCGCTCTTCGCCTTATCGCTGAGTCTGACTACCTCGTCCTCCTTCTCCTTCACCTTCCCCGCCTCCTGATCCTTCTCCATCTCCTTCTCGGTCTCCTTCTCGACCACCAACCCAGCCGCCCCACCTGCCACCTCCGGCACCACCGGCGCCGTACCCCCCACGACTGGCACCACCGCCGTCCCGAACGAACACGCCCCAACCGGCTCCACCCATGCCCCCACATGCGACCCCGTCAACGTGCCTGGACTCATAGCAGACATCAAAGTGCGCAAAAAACCCACCAACTGCCCAAACCCTTGCCCGTCCCCAGTAGCCCCATGCAAGACTTCCCCCAACGGCTGCGACACCCCCCCAGAAACCTCCCCCGACACAGGTAAAACAACATTCCCCAAGGTCTCACCAGGCTGCTGCGGAGCAGCCGCAACGACGTCCTCAGCCGATCCTTCGTCCACAGAAGATCCCTCGGAAGCTTCGCCTCTTCCAGACAGCATGCCTCGTCCACGCCAGTCAGGGAGGCCATGTCATCATCCCGACGCCGCACGTCGCCGCCCCCCACACCCACCTGCGACATTCTGTCCTGGGAACCCTGACCGTGCCCGGCCACCGAGCTGCCTCTTCCGGCTTGAAGAGCCGCCATCGCCAGACCCACTCGGCCGACTGCCAAATGGGTGCAACTCCTGCTCCCGCCGGGATCCCCCTCCCGTTACACAGGAGGGATCCGCTCCAGCCCTCCTGGGCCGCACATCCCTCGCCGCTCCATCCGGGTGCCACCCCCTCCGCCACCCGGGGCCACCGTCTCCTGCCGGAGTCTTCGTACTTCCCCATCCAGGGATCCAGGCCCATGTCTTCTTCCCCCTGCAGCTGACGGGCCCCCATCCCCAGGCATACTCCTCACACTGTGACTGGACGATGTCAGCCCCTTCCTCCCGGAAGGCCGCTCCACCCCCCGCCGACTGCGGGAGGCCCCCGGCATCTCCGACGGCCGCCCAGCGCCGCTTCCCAGCCTATCCAAGCCCGGAGCCGCCGCAATGCATGATCCTCCGGTCCTAGGCTGCCGGCCGGAAGTACGCGTCAGGCCGGAACCGTCCACTTCCGGTCCGGCGCTCCCTCGACGTGGATTCCTCCTAACGGCCGGAGACGGCCTCAGGCCAGGAGGACATGCTCTCCGCCGCCGAGGGTCCCCACCGGTGCTCCCAGAACGGACCCGCCTCCCGCCACCTGCCTCCGGTGAGTAGCGCTCTGGCGGCCGGGAATGTCGACCGCGCGCCTCAGGTGCGCAGGGGGCCGGTGCCGATGGGGACGTGCAGGCAGCCTGAACGAAGGCCTGCACTGCCTGCACCCCATGCACCGCAGTGGCCGCAAACAGCAGCTCCCTTAAAGCAGCCAGGTCCGCCATCTTCAGCAGGCCCAGCAGACACGCTGACAAGGAAACTGATCTTGTCAACACCGGAAGCCCAAGTGACCAGGGCTTCCTCCTCACCATCCCATATCCCCCCACAAACTCCCCCCCTTCCTGCCCTGACCACCAATCCCACCTTTTGCCTCATACAAAACAACCCAATCACTACATCCCTGTCCACTCCCTACCTCCCCTTCTGACATGAGGGGCCTGTCCACCCTATGGGTTCCCTTGCCTGCTTTATGGGTGCAAACAAAGGGTGCAGGACAGTATATGGGACTATGCATTAAATCTTCAAGAGGCACTGAGGGCCATGAAACAGGTAGACCCCAACAGTGCATGAGATGAAAACAAGCTGTTTATTGAGCAGTTTATTGGGGGGTTCTGGGCACAGCTACATATATTGGCCCAGCAAAACCCTGACCTGGACTTTGTGCAATTCAAAGACCGGGCTATTCGAGTGCTGCAAGAACCAACGGCCAGTAGCACAACAACCTCCCAGCGACTGTCTCTAACGTACCACCCGGAGGTGGCGCTCTCTCCCCTAGCCACAGTGGGTGCCAGTGCACAGACTCTAGAATCGTTTACCCCTGAGGCTTTACAATTACAGGTGCAGCAGCTGACCAAGAGTATGGCTGAACTAACCAAGGCTACACAGACCATGCATGGGCCCAAATCATTGGAGATGATACTTCGAGCCTCCAGCCCTGATGATGTCCCGTGGCAACACCAGAGGAGGTATCCATCAACCGGAGGATGAGCCAGCAATTGCTATGATGCTACAGGACAACCCATTTGCCGCCGCTGCAACAAAGCAGGTCACATCACAGGGTTTTGTACTTTAAACAAGTAACCCCTGGTGCAGAGGGCCACCCGAGAAATGAGACAACCTGTCCCACACAACTGGCACGACAGGTATGTGGGAGGACGACCGGTCCTGCCTGTTGTGCTGGATGCCATCCCCATGAATGCTTTACTGGACACCGGTTTGTAGGTGACAATAATGCCTTATATCCTTTATAAATGGTACTTGGCCGACTCTGATCTCAACTGTTGCCCAGACGAAAGCTTTACCATATATGCCAGCAATGGCCAACCTCTATCATAAGTAGGGTTCAAAGAGGTGACCATTAAGGTGGGGCGAACAGAACTAAACGCCCAGTAAATGATAATTGTTGATGTTGACCGGCAAGAATGTAACCTGATGATTACTCTAGGCACTAATGTAATTAAGAATTCTCTAGGAGAAATTGCTTTATTACAACAGGTTGCCGAAACTGCCAACACTGGGCAGCAGAGAGTCCTGCAGAAAGAGATAAAGGCCCTGATGCAGAGGCAGCAGATGGAGTTGTCTGGTAGAGAAGTCGGCAGTGTAAGAGTAAGCGACTCGATCCCCATTGCAATACCCCCCAAAAGTGAAATGTTAATCTGGTGTAAAGCAGCAATAGGCCATCGGGGTCAAGATTACCAGGCCCTGGTAGAGCCCGTGTACTCAGATAGTAGGCCCACTGTCCTAACACTCAGAGGGGTAGTTGATGTCCGCAAGGGGAGGGTACCTGTACATATTTTAAACTGTGGAGAGGAAGAGGTCAAACTGCCTCGGTATGCTACCATTGCTAAGGTGTTCACTTTTAATAACAGCGCCATCACGGCAGTGGAACGTTTGAATCCGTCCGACCAGGTGGAGGACAACGACTCTGAGGGGCAGCTGGAGGACTGGTGTCAAAAGCTATATGTAGGTAGTGACTCCACCCCTATGCACTAAAAGCATAGAGTTTACCGGGTAGTTCAAGAATATGAAAGGGTCCTTAGTAAACATTCTTTAGACTTTGGGCAGTTAAAAGGGGTACAACACCACATCCCCACTGGTGTCAATCCACCTATTAAAGAAAGATACAGTCCTGTACCGCCAGCTCACTATCAATGTGCAAAAGAGATGTTACGGGAAATGAAGGTGGCTGGGGTGATCAGCGATAGTTGTAACCCCTGGGCAGCTCTACTAGTCCTGGTAAAGAAGAAAGATGGTACAATGAGAATATGTGTGGACTACAGGCAGATTAATCGCATTACACATAAGGATGCTTACCTGTTACCCAGGATTGCAGAGTCATTAGCTGCACTGCGAACTGCTAATTATTTTTCCAACTTAAATCTCACCAGTGGGTATTGGCAGGATCACGTGCAGAGGTGGAGAGAGAAAAGACTGCAATCATGACACCGATGGGCCTCTGTGAGTTTAACTGCATGCCGTTTAACTCTGCAATGCACCGGGAATGTTCCAGAGATTGATGGAGTGTTGCCTGGGGCATAAAGACTTGTTACTGCACCTGGATAACGTGATCGTCTACTCGAAGACGTATGAAGACCATGTAAAGCACCTGGCTGAGATATTTGAGGCACTGTCCAAGTTTGGCATTGAAGTGAAGCCATCCATGTGCCAATTATTGAAGCCCAGGGTACAGTACCTAGGACACGTGGTCAGCGCTGAAGGTGTGGCACCAGACCCTGACAAACTCACCGAAATAAGGGACTGGCCGAGGCCCACTACCATCAAAGAGGTATGACAGTTCCTGGGACTGGTAGGCTACTGCTGGAGGTTTATCAAGGGCTTTACTCAGATAGCAGCAACTTTGCAAGATCTCCTGGTAGGCCAGTCCAAGAAGGCCAAAAACCCGGGTCCTCCATTCAAATGGGAGAGTAGAGTAGAAGACTCATTCACGCAGTAGGAGTGGGCCATGATGGGGGATGAGATCCTGGCCTACCCTGACTATGGCCAACCGTTTGTGCTCTACACAGATGCGAGCCACCAAGCGTACCGTGCCTTCAGGACTTACTGTATGAACTCTTGAGCATTCGTGAACATTTAATTTAAATATGAACCAATAGACCACAGGACTGGTTGTGGTAAAGACAACTTTTTATAAAGTTCACTATCAGCCAACGATGTAAGGACTAAGCGCTGTAGTGACTGTGTTTTCACATTTTTCTTGGTTTTTGTAATTTTTCATTTTTGAGTCTCTGTACCTCTATCTACTGTTGTTGTTTATTTAAAAAAAAAAATATTTTAATCCTTTCCTCTGCTGTCGCCCCTCTTCTTTCAGGTGGGAAAGAAGAGCAAAGGTTTCTGAGATATGGATGTGCCAAGGATATGGATCAGCCTCATCAGGAACCTTCACATCAACCAAGAAGCAGCAGTCCGGACGGCACATGGTGACACGGCCTGGTTCAAGGATGAGCGAGGCATCAGATAAGGGGCATCCGATCACCATTTCTTTTCAGTTTATTGCAAAAGCAATTGTCATGAAGGCTGGACTTGCCGAAAAAGAAGAAAGAATCAAAATTGGTGGACAAATAGTCAACAATCAAACATATGCAGCAACAAGCGGAAATGAAGGACTTGACGCACACCAGGGGCCAGGGTTACTCCCGGTTTATACAGGCGATTCTTCTCCTTCCTTGTCACGGGTGGACCGCGCCTGCCGGTAGTGGGGCCCGGTGTGGTGCAGATCAAAATGAGGACGTCTTACGGGAACAGATTAAAGGGGGGTTTAATTTGTTTTCTTCGTGACGCCACCTATGAGTAGATTCGGTAAGGGCTACCGACGCTGCGGAACCTCCCGGGGTGATGGACAGCAGCAAGATGTTACGCTCCCCACAGGCTGAGCGGTGATCCCCGGGGGCTGGAGCTGCTCAAGATGTTGTGCGGCAGCTGCGGTTACCTTTAGTTCATGACGGACAGTTCATAAGGAGACACGGACACAGTTAGTCTCTGCAACGGTTCTTTACTGTAACCAGCAGGCAGTACATGGCTTACAGTGGTTGAGTAGAAGACCGGGTGGACTCAGCAGTGATGGTGCTCCTCAGAGATCCGCAGTGTACCTCCTTTCTACCTCCTTAGCTTCTCTTGCCAGCGTCGCCCAGGAATACCAGGTCGGGTACGGGGAGGCTGCTTCAATGCCCTATCCATGATGTACGTTCTGGATTCTTTGGGGAGCCTTGGGTCCCTCAGTGGGTACACCGCTGGTTAGACGACTGGAAACTGGCTGGTGGTGGGGTGCTCCTATAAAGCTGCTCCTCCACGGGGCTGGTTCGCGTGGCAGAGGTGAACTGCTGCCAGCTTCGGTACCAGTGAACCGGCTGTGAGTTGTGGGCACGGGAGTCTTTTGGGAACCCGTGTAGATATGCCCATTCCCGGTGGTTAAGGCCTCAGGTGCTGACACCCGACCGGTGACGGCCCAGGGGCCCGCACGGAGTGCGGAGCCCCCGCTCCTCTCCAAGTTCTGTGTTCTAGGCTCTAGATTCCAGACTCGACTGTTTCTGTTCTAGACTATTGTGTGTTCTACTTCACTACCCTAACACTCCACCCACCAGGACCTATGATTGGTCCCCTGTTCTAGGTGTTGTATGTTGGGTTGGATCTCTGAGTTAACCATTGCACTGCTTTGTCTAGAGAATATTGCGGCTGCAATACTCCCTTGTGACGCACTCGTTGCGGGGCGCCACACTCCCCCTTGGTTAAATCAGCTTGTCCCCAAGCGTCAAACTACTCACATTACAGAGGTTTTTACATTTTTATACATATATGACACACTTTTATTAAAATAGAAAAACAGGTAAAGAAATGCTTTGATGTTATAAGCAAAGAAACAGGTAATCACTTTGTGCGGACCCGGCGGGCGGTCGGCTGTACTTTAACTAGAGTCCAGGCTGTAGCCGCAAGATCACACGGTCAGTGATTAACGGTAACAGAGTCATTGATGAAAGTTCAAGTTTTTAAAGTCACTGGCTCTGAGGGTGATGGCGCACCCGGATAGCGAACCACCCATCTGCACAAGCATAGCGCTCGTAGGTGATTATATCGCCCCGGTATAGGTCGCGATCGGGATGTCCTCTTGGCAAGTTTGACTCAACGTCCCGGCGCCCCACAAACACCTCCTCATTCAAACCCACCTCCCAAGCGAACCCCCACCCGGTATGTAAGTTAAAGGTGGAAATTCTACCTTCACGGCGGAGTTCATCAGGCAGCGGCGGCTGGCGGCGAGCCTCGGCACGGGCCTCCATGTTGGCGCGTTCTCGGGCTTGCCACTCCTCTCGTCGTCTCTGGCGTATATCTCCGTCGTTACGGCTCGGGGTGTAAAGATGAGTATTGGAGCTGGTGGTTTGGCGGGAAGCTTGAACTTGGCGGGCTGTCTGTATCGGAACCCGGTGGAACGGCACAGGGGAAGGTGTCGGCAGTGCACCCGACCAGTGTACCCGAGCTGTGTGCCCGGAAGGAAGTTCCTTGCTGTCTCCCCAAGCGAACCCGGTGTCGAAATCCTCAGCGGTGCTGTGGGTCTCGTCGTCATCCTCTCCGACCTCTTCCTCGATGATCACATCAGGCTGCTCGTTGATGAAAGACGTTAAAGCTTGTTCCGTTGTACAACGGGGCGGTGGTGCTGCGGATCCTTCCGTAGGGACGTCCTGCAGGGCTTCCAGGCTGCCTGCCTCTTCATCTGTTTCCGCAGGTAAAGGTGTTTCAATCCCGGTTACCCGGTAGGCCTCGGCAATGGCAAGGGAAGCCTCCGGTACGGGGATAAAACAGGCGACTGTCTCTGTAGTGGTGAAACATGTCGCGGGTTCCTCAGTGGGAACCTGGTAGAGATCGAGTTCTTCCATGGAGCGTGTTATGAGCTCCGGCTCAAGAACGGAATCGGTTGCGATGTTGGTCGCTGGAACGGGTCGAGTTGCGGCCTCCACCGGAATGACACAGTCTATTGGCTCAGGTGACGGAGCAGGACAGGTGGTAGGCGAGGGTGAGGCGGTCGAGAAGCTGGTGACGTCGTCTGGGCTTGGAGAAGCTGCACCCGGTCGGCTCTGCTGCATCGCATGGTGTAGTCGTCTGCCTAGGGTCGCGCTCCAGCTGCGGATCGTCCATTCCACTGTCTCTAGTAACCGCACCCGGAGGTCTTGTAGAGCCTCTAGCCAGAAGTCGGGGCTGCCATCTATGGTAAGGGCAGGATCCGGACCCGGTTGGCCTATGGCTGCTCTGGCCTCCGCCTCGACCTCCTGCATCAGGTCTTGGAGTCTCATGCTGGCCATTCTTCTTGGAGGGAAACCACAACCCGATCAACCGGTAAGACGTTCTGGTTGAGCTGGTCAGGAATTCCGTCTGTGTGTCTATGTATGACACTCCCATTTCCTCTGGGCTTTTGTAGTCCAATCGTGGGAAAAGTCTTTGGGGTCCGCCCCCATGGTTGATTCGAGCAATCAGGGCGGACAAAGAGTTTGGCGCCTTTTGTCTTTAGCCCTCCCACAGTGAGGGGGGGGTTGACTCACTCCTGGGCTTCACGTGGCGGCTTCTTGTGGCGGGAACGCCATCTTGGGCGCCATCTTGACCCAATGGTGTAAAGGCGGGAAAGTTCTTTTTAGGACGAACAAAGTCCAATTGTAGACAATAAAGTCCAGTTTAAGCACAATATACCCGTTGGATAACGGGCCTGCTCGTATCCTGTTCGTGACGCCATTTTCTGACGCACACCAGGGGCCAGGGTTACTCCCGGTTTATACAGGCGATTCTTCTCCTTCCTTGTCACGGGTGGACCGCGCCTGCCGGTAGTGGGGCCCGGTGTGGTGCAGATCAAAATGAGGACGTCTTACGGGAACAGATTAAAGGGGGGTTTAATTTGTTTTCTTCGTGACGCCACCTATGAGTAGATTCGGTAAGGGCTACCGACGCTGCGGAACCTCCCGGGGTGATGGACAGCAGCAAGATGTTACGCTCCCCACAGGCTGAGCGGTGATCCCCGGGGGCTGGAGCTGCTCAAGATGTTGTGCGGCAGCTGCGGTTACCTTTAGTTCATGACGGACAGTTCATAAGGAGACACGGACACAGTTAGTCTCTGCAACGGTTCTTTACTGTAACCAGCAGGCAGTACATGGCTTACAGTGGTTGAGTAGAAGACCGGGTGGACTCAGCAGTGATGGTGCTCCTCAGAGATCCGCAGTGTACCTCCTTTCTACCTCCTTAGCTTCTCTTGCCAGCGTCGCCCAGGAATACCAGGTCGGGTACGGGGAGGCTGCTTCAATGCCCTATCCATGATGTACGTTCTGGATTCTTTGGGGAGCCTTGGGTCCCTCAGTGGGTACACCGCTGGTTAGACGACTGGAAACTGGCTGGTGGTGGGGTGCTCCTATAAAGCTGCTCCTCCACGGGGCTGGTTCGCGTGGCAGAGGTGAACTGCTGCCAGCTTCGGTACCAGTGAACCGGCTGTGAGTTGTGGGCACGGGAGTCTTTTGGGAACCCGTGTAGATATGCCCATTCCCGGTGGTTAAGGCCTCAGGTGCTGACACCCGACCGGTGACGGCCCAGGGGCCCGCACGGAGTGCGGAGCCCCTGCTCCTCTCCAAGTTCTGTGTTCTAGGCTCTAGATTCCAGACTCGACTGTTTCTGTTCTAGACTATTGTGTGTTCTACTTCACTACCCTAACACTCCACCCACCAGGACCTTTGATTGGTCCCCTGTTCTAGGTGTTGTATGTTGGGTTGGATCTCTGAGTTAACCATTGCACTGCTTTGTCTAGAGAATATTGCGGCTGCAATACTCCCTTGTGACGCACTCGTTGCGGGGCGCCACAGACTTATTACAGAGTGTTAAGATGTTAAGCTCGAACATAGGATGGCTACTTAATACAAAGAAGACAAAGATACTGACCACTGCCAGGTACGACCAGGACACAAGTGAGAAGGACGGCGACGAACTGGAAGTGGTAAAGGCCTTCACCCTACTCGGATCAATCCTCAAGATGCAGTGACAACACTGGAAGTCAATAGGAGAAAATCTATGGGGAAAACAACAATGAAGTCACTGGACGAGGTCTTCACATCAAGGAACATCTCACTGGTGATGAAGACATGACTCCAACATAGTCTGGTCTATTCTGTAGTAACATATAGAGGAGAAACCTGGACGATAAAGGAACAAGACAGAAGAAGAATTAATGCCTTTATAACGTAGAGCTAGAGAAGGATGATATCAATACAATGGATGGCAAGAAGAACAAACATCAATACTGGAACAAATCAGGCCAGACATGTCACTGGAAGGAAGGATCACCAAGATACGACTTGTCTACACATCATAGGAAGAGAGCAATCACTGGAGAAGACATCATGGTCAGAAGAATAGAAGGAACAAGGGAAGAGGAAGAACAGCAATCTGATTGCTTGATACTATCAAGATAACAGCAGAGAAGACCTTGGTCAACCTGTCTAAGCTTGGATAATACCCTGGTGGACCTATCGAGGCTTGGAGAAGACCCTGGTGGACCTATCAAGGCTTGGAGAAGACCCTAGTGGACCTATCGAAGCTTGGAGAAAACCCTGGTGGACCTATCGAAGCTTGGAGAAGACCCTGGTGGACCTATCGAAGCTTGGATAATACCCTGGTGGACCTATCGAAGCTTGGATAATACCCTGGTGGATCTATCAAGGCTTGGAGAAGACCCTGGTGGACCTATTGAAGCTTGGAGAAGACCCTAGTGGACCTATTGAAGCTTGGATAATACCCTGGTGGATCTATCAAGGCTTGGAGAAGACCCTGGTGGACCTATTGAAGCTTGGAGAAGACCCTAGTGGACCTATTGAAGCTTGGATAATACCCTGGTGGATCTATCAATGCTTGGAGAAGACCCTGTTGGAGCTATCGAAGCTTGGAGAAGACCCTGTTGGAGCTATCGAAGCTTGGAGAAGACCCTGGTGGAGCTATCAAAGCTTGGAGAAGACCCTGGTGGACCTATCTAGACTGATTTTCCCACAGAGCGTTCATCCATCAAGTCACCATGGCTCAAGATTGAGCTGGTAATATTATTATGAATGACTGACATCTTTTAGAAAACTCAACTATACAAAATGTAAGATCTAAAAATAAAATGGTGATTGCCCATTTCTGAGTGTAGGGTGATTATTCCGATACAGGGAATCTGATGGTATCCAGCTGGGCGGTGCACAGTGATAAATATTCTCCTCAGGTGCAGATGATCACAAACCTAAATATATAAGACATATTTTCTGGATCCGCTCCCTCCCGGGAGTCATAAATAAAGATTGGTGTTTACAGATGAGCTATGAATCCGTTCTATCATCGGCCTCCTGCTAAATGGAATGTGAAATTCATCTTCCTGAAATGGATGTGTTTATCACGGGTTCTGCAGCAGGTAAACAATCCGATGGGGTGAAATCGATTCTGACTTTATGGAATAGCGAATGATTGATGATTTGTCAGCAGAAGAGTTTTTCCACCACGATATATTGCCTAATTCCATGCAACTTGTCACTTGACATTTGGGAGCTGCGTAAAACACAAATTGAAATGTAAATTCTGAGACTCGTAGACGTTCAAAGTTTTTGTCAACATGTAATTTGCATGAAAAGTTCAATAACTACACAAATATCCTGCATTCATTTGTATTTGCACCAGAGGTGCAGCTATTGGAGATGTAGGGGTAGTATTTGCACCGGAGGTATAGCTATTGGAGATGTAGGGGTAGTATTTGCACCAGAGGTGTAGCTATTGGAGATGTAGGGGTAGTATTTGCACCAGAGGTGTAGCTATTGGAGATGTAGGGGTAGTATTTGCACCAGAGGTGTAGCTATTGGAGATGTAGGGTAGTATTTGCACCAGAGGTGTACTATTGGAGATGTAGGGTAGTATTTGCACCAGAGGTGTAGCTATTGGAGATGTAGGGGGTAGTATTTGCACCAGAGGTGTAGCTATCGGAGATGTAGGGGTAGTATTTGCACCAGAGGTGTAGCTATTGGAGATGTAGAGGTAGTATTTGCACCAGAGGTGTAGCTATCGGAGATGTAGGTAGTATTTGCACCAGAGGTGTAGCTATTGGAGATGTAGGGTAGTATTTGCACCAGAGGTGTAGCTATTGGAGATGTAGGGGTAGTATTTGCACCAGAGGTGTAGCTATTGGAGATGTAGGGGTAGTATTTGCACCAGAGGTGTAGCTATAGGAGATGTAGGGTAGTATTTGCACCAGAGGTGTAGCTATTGGAGATGTAGGGTAGTATTTGCACCAGAGGTGTAGCTATTGGAGATGTAGGGGTAGTATTTGCACCAGAGGTGTAGCTATTGGAGATGTAGGGTAGTATTTGCACAGAGGTGTAGCTATTGGAGATGTAGGGGTAGTATTTGCACCAGAGGTGTAGCTATTGGAGATGTAGGGGTAGTATTTGCACCAGAGGTGTAGCTATAGGAGATGTAGAGGTAGTATTTGCACCAGAGGTGTAGCTATTGGAGATGTAGGGGTAGTATTTGCACCAGAGGTGTAGCTATTGGAGATGTAGGGGTAGTATTTGCACCAGAGGTGTAGCTATTGGAGATGTAGGGGTAGTATTTGCACCAGAGGTGTAGCTATTGGAGATGTAGAGGTAGTATTTGCACCAGAGGTGTAGCTATTGGAGATGTAGGGGTAGTATTTGCACCAGAGGTGTAGCTATCGGAGATGTAGGGGTAGTATTTGCACCGGAGGTGGAGCTATTGGAGATGTAGGGGTAGTATTTGCACCAGAGGTGTAGCTATCGGAGATATAGGGGTAGTATTTGCACCGGAGGTGTAGCTATTGGAGACGTAGGGGTAGTATTTGCACTAGAGGTGTAGCTATCGGAGATGTAGGGGTAGTATTTGCACCAGAGGTGTAGCTATTGGAGATGTAGGGGTAGTATTTGCACCGGAGGTGTAGCTATTGGAGATGTAGGGGTAGTATTTGCACCAGAGGTGTAGCTATTGGTGATGTAGGGGTAGTATTTGCACCAGAGGTTTAGCTATTGGAGATGTAGGGGTAGTATTTGCACCGGAGTGGAGCTATTGGAGATGTAGGGGTAGTATTTGCACCAGAGGTGTAGCTATTGGAGATGTAGAGGTAGTATTTGCACCAGAGGTGTAGCTATTGGAGACGTAGGGGTAATACATGCATTCAAATGTTCCTCATAAACATTAGTATGTATTGTATCCCAGTACCCAAATGGTTGTCATGTGGCAGCAGATCTGTTCCAGTGTGAGAGAATTATTTTGGGTACTATAAGGCTGGGGTCACACATAGAAGTCCGTTTTTGGAAGTGATTTTCATCACCAATCCGTTTTTTATAGGGTGCTTTTTGAGCCTCCTGCACCCCTGAACGTTTTTGGACTTAGTCATTTTTTCATTAAAAACGCATGTGCGTTAACGCATGCGTTTCCCATAGGGCCCCATGTTAAAAAAACGCATGCGTTTTTTAACTGATGCCAAAAACGTTGCTAGCAACGTTTTTGGCTCAAAAACGGACAGAGCAAGGTTTTGAGTTCCAGAAAAAAACGGACAGGGTGTTTATTACATCCAATCCGTTTTTCTGTCAGTTTTTGGACTTAGAAAAAAAAAATGACAAAAATGAAGCCAAAAACGGACCAAGGGCTTATGTGTAACCCAGCCTAAGTCAGGAGATCTATAATGCATTAAAGGAAATCTGTGAGGACAAAAATCCATATGTAACTGATATAATTTTCTAATTCCTCTGGTGAAGCTCTTTCCATTCATATATTTCATTTATTCATATTACCCCTATTCTCTGTAAACTACAATAAAGAGATTCATTTCATCTGTCAATCACAGTGAGTGATCACTTAGTTCTCTGCTGCCCACTCCCCAAGGAATGAATATTCATGTAGTGACATCACTGCCCTCCTCTATAAGCATACAACCAAAGCAGTGGAAATCACTCACATGTGGGCTGTATCCTTCTGTCTCCGCTTTCCTTGTATGCAGCAAAACAAATGTTCAAATAAACACACAGAATCTCTCACCGACAGCACAGCTTCTGCTCAGAGCAACAAATAGAGAGGGGAGGGAGAGAATAATAAATAAACATTTACATACTGTGGACTATTCAGAGAGCCCTGAAACGTGTTGACTAATTAATGAATATTATATCCACCCTTTGATGTCTCATGGAGCTGTGGACTATTCAGAGAGCCCTGAAACGTGTTGACTAATTAATGAATACTATATCCACCCTTTGATGTGTCATGGAGTTTGGCAGCGCAGCTTTTGACCCTTCATTCTCTCTACTTTAATTTTCTGAGATAATAACCTTTGGGTTTCCATTAATCATCAACATTAACAGAAATAAACACTTGAAATAGGTCCCTCTGTGTGTAATGACTCATCTGTCTCTCTTTCTTGTTATCTCTCTATTGATAAACAAGCTGTAATCATTAAACCTTGACTCTTTCTTAAACCTTTCTGTATATTTTTCCTTCTCATCTATTTGCTTCAGAATAGTTTTCTTACAAAATAAATACATGTGAGCCTGGTTTTGGTGCATGGGGCTTCCTGTCATCAGTGTTTGTGCAATGGACATGAGGGGTTCCTTCAAGAAAGATCCAAACAAGTTAGTTGCCAAACATAATACAAACCATCACAACATCACTAAGTGGCCGGGACAAAAAAGTACAAAGACACAGTATATTAAGATGCACATAGATCCGGCAGAACATCGGCCCCCTCTAGAGTTCCTTTACGGATCAACCCATACCACTAAAGAATAAAAATGACTTTATTTAAAAAAAAAAAAATAATAATATATTTTTTTTAATAATAAAATCGCTATTTTTTTGTCTATATTTAATAAACAAGAGGTTGTTCTATTTAAAACTGGTTATGAGAAATTCTTGGAAAAAAATCATTAAAAATAATACTGCAGATTTATTATTGTGGGATCCGGTGGAACAAAAATATGGCTGAAAGTATAAATAGGCAAATACCGTGTGATCAAGAGTATTTGGAAACTTTTATTGCTCCTAGGCGGTAACCCCACCTCAATCCTTGATGACAAGATAACATGTAAAAAGAAAAAAAAAAAAATCCAAAAATATTTTATGGGAACATGGCGTGGCTTCAAAATATTATATAATCAAGATCAGGGGAAAGAAATAAGGAAAAACAATGGCTGGTCACATGTAGGTACATTACTCATAAATCCATGTTCTGTCTTGCAAAGTTTTCTTAGAATAAGTCCTGACTGTTGCCAAATCCTTTCTGCGACAATGAAAACATATTTTTTTAATGCATCCGATAGATTGTTTTCATAGGTAAGAGAATAATTGGATACATGCACAACGATAGGAATCAAGATCAGAAGTGAGGTGGTGGCAATGATCCCATAGACTTCAGTGGAGAGGACAACATCTTGGTGATACTTCACACATTTTTTAATTGATAATAGTGAGAGCTGAGCAGTTTACTTTTGGCAACCCCCCCGTCTACAGTAGAGTCCAGGTCGGTGGTTTCTACCTATAGACCGGTGGTGCGCAGACTTTCGGGAACCCCCCGTCTACAGTAGAGTCCAGGTCGGTGGTTTCTACCTATAGACCGGTGGTGCGCAGACTTTCAGGAACCCCCCGTCTACAGTAGAGTCCAGGTAGGTGGTTTCTACCTACAGACCGGTGGTGCGCAGACTTTTGGGAACCCCCCGTCTACAGTAGAGTCCAGGTCGGTGTTTTCACCTATAGACCGGTGGTGCGCAGACTTTCGAGAACCCCCCGTCTACAGTAGAGTCCAGGTCGGTGGTTTCTACCTATAGACCGGTGGTGCGCAGACTTTTGGGAACCCCCCGTCTACAGTAGAGTCCAGGTCGGTGGTTTCTACCTACAGACCGGTGGTGCGCAGACTTTCGGGAACCCCCCGTCTACAGTAGAGTCCAGGTCGGTGGTTTCTACCTATAGGCCGGTGGTGTGCAGACTTTCGGGAACCCCCCGTCTACAGTAGAGTCCAGGTCGGTGGTTTCTACCTACAGACCGGTGGTGCGCAGACTTTCGGCAACCCCCCGTCTACAGTAGAGTCCAGGTCGGTGGTTTCTACCTATAGACCGATGGTGCGCAGACCTTTGAGAACCCCCCCCGTCTACAGTAGAGTCCAGGTCGGTGGTTTCTACCTATAGGCCGGTGGTGCGCAGACTTTCGGGACCCCCCGTCTACAGTAGAGTCCAGGTCGGTGGTTTCTACCTACAGACCGGTGGTGCGCAGACTTTTGGGAACCCCCCGTCTACAGTAGAGTCCAGGTCGGTGGTTTCTATCTATAGACCGTGGTGCGCAGACTTTCGGGAACCCCCCGTCTACAGTAGAGTCCAGGTCGGTGGTTTCTACCTATAGACCGGTGGTGCGCAGACTTTCGGGACCCCCCGTCTACAGTAGAGTCCAGGTCGTTGGTTTCTACCTACAGACCGGTGGTGCGCAGACTTTTGGGAACCCCCCGTCTACAGTAGAGTCCAGGTCGGTGGTTTCTATCTATAGACCGGTGGTGCGCAGACCTTCGGGAACCCCTCGTCTACAGTAGAGTCCAGGTCGGTGGTTTCTACCTATAGACCGGTGGTGCGCAGACTTTCGGGAACCCTGGCTTCACGTTTGATTCACAGGACGGGTGACTTTGTTCAGGTGCCACCTATGACCAGTGAGCACCGACATGGACCATGGACCGGGTCTGCCCTAAGTGATGTACTCATCTCTAGTAACAATCCTTTAAGGCCTGTGTCGCAGATTCAAAGAATTGCAGCGACCTAATTATTGGTTTCTGTCTACACAGCAGAGTGAACCAAGTGCATGTGGATAAAATCATCTCAATGCTGATGAGATTATCTCCAGGTGAGGCATCTCTGCAGTGTTCTCTTTCTAAGCAAAGCCTCCCTGCCTTGTTTTCTTCATGGGAAGGTCATCTCTGACTTGTTCTCTTCATGGTGGGGCATCCATGCATGTGTGTCATGTTCTGTTCATGAGTGGTGTATTTCTCATTTGTTCTCTTCATAGTTGGGATAACTCTGATTTGTTCTCTTCATGGGTGGGGCATCTGTGTGATGTTCTCTTCATGGGTGGGGCATCTGTGTGATGTTCTCTTCATGGGTGGGGCATCTGTGTGATGTTCTCTTCATGGGTGGGGCATCTGTGTGATGTTCTCTTCATGGGTGGGGCATCTGTGTGATGTTCTCTTTATGGGTGGGGCATCTGTGTGATGTTGTCTTCATGGTGGGGCATCTGTGTGATGTTGTCTTCATGGGTGGGGCATCTGTGTGATGTTCTCTTCATGGGTGGGACATCTGTGTGATGTTGTCTTCATGGGTTGGGCATCTGTGTGATGTTCTCTTCATGGGTGGGACATCTGTGTGATGTTGTCTTCATGGGTGGGGCATCTGTGTGATGTTCTGTTTATGGGTGGGGCATCTGTGTGATGTTGTCTTCATGGGTGCAGCAGCTGTGTGTTGTTCTCTTCATGGTGCAGCAGCTGTGTGATGTTCTTCTACATAGGTTGGGTAATTCTGTCTTGTTCTCCTCATAGTCTCTGGCTTGTTCTCTTTATGGGTGGGGTATCTGTACCTATGTGTGATGTTCTTTTCATGGGTGGGGCATTTCTGATTTATTCTCTTCATTTGTGGGGCACCTCTCATGTACTTTTCACGAGTGGGGTATTTCTGCTGTTCTCTTCATGGGTGGGACATCTCTGTCATGTTCCCTTCATGGGTAGGGTATTTCTGGTTTATTCTCTTCAGGCATGTAATATCTCTGACATGTTCTTTATATGGGCAGGATTTGTTCTCTGCATGGGCAGGACATATTTTCAGTGTTCTCTTTCTAAGCAGAGCCTTCCTGTCTTATTTTTTTCTTATGGGTGTACAAATTTTCTGAACTTCCAGGTACCTCTGAGATTGGTTCACCATACTGGCGACTTCATTAGGGTGGCGCCTATGACCAGTGAGTACTGACATGGCCTTTAAGGCCTCCTGTGGAGACTCATAAAATTGCAGCAACCTAAGTGTTGGTATCTGTCTGCATTACAAAATGTACCAAATCATTTAAATTCTAAAGAGATGATCTCTCTGACTTCACAGGTCGGGTTGTGTTCTTATTCTAAGCAGAGCCTGCCTGCTTTGCTTTTTTTCATGGATGGGACATCTCTGTAATGTTCTCTTCATGGGTGGGGTATATCTGATTTGTTCACATCATGCATGAGGCATATCTGTCATGTTCTTTTCATGTTCTCTTGTTCTCTTCATGGGTGGGGCATCTCTGCCTTGTTCTCTTCATGGGTGGGCCATCTCAGCCTTGTTCTCTTCATGGGTGGGGCATCTCAGCCTTGTTCTCTTCATGGGTGGGGCATCTCAGCCTTGTTCTCTTCATGGATGGGGCATCTCAGCCTTGTTCTCTTCATGGGTGGGGCATCTCAGCCTTGTTCTCTTCATGGGTGGGGCATCTCAGCCTTGTTCTCTTCATGGATGGGGCATCTCAGCCTTGTTCTCTTCATGGATGGGGCATCTCAGCCTTGTTCTCTTCATGGGTGGGGCATCTCAGCCTTGTTCTCTTCATGGGTGGGGAAACTCTGCAGTGTTCCTTTTCTAAGCAGATCCTCCCTGCCTTGTTTTTTTCATGGATGGGACATCTCTGTAATGTTCTCTTCATGGGTGGGGTATATCTGATTTGTTCACATCATGCATGAGGCATATCTGTCATGTTCTTTTCATGTTCTCTTGTTCTCTTCATGGGTGGGCCATCTCAGCCTTGTTATCTTCATGGGTGGGCCATCTCAGCCTTGTTCTCTTCATGGGTGGGCCATCTCAGCCTTGTTCTCTTCATGGGTGGGGCATCTCAGCCTTGTTCTCTTCATGGGTGGGGCATCTCTGCCTTGTTCTCTTCATGGGTGGGGCATCTCAGCCTTGTTCTCTTCATGGGTGGGGAAACTCTGCAGTGTTCCTTTTCTAAGCAGATCCTCCCTGCCTTGTTTTTTTCATGGGTGAGGCATCTCTGTCATGTTCTCTTCATGGGTTGGGCATCTCCTTCATGTTTTTTTCATGGATGCGGAATTTCTGATATGTTCTCTTCATGGGTAGAGCATCTCTGTAGTGTTCTGTTTCTAAGCAGAGCCACCCTGCCCTGTTTTCTTCATGGGTGGGGTATTTCTATCATGTTGTCTTCATTGGTGGGGTATCTTTCTCATGTTGTCTTCATGAATGGGGTAGTTCTAATTTGTTCTCTTCTTGGTTAGGGCATCTGTCATGTTTTCTTCATGGGTGGTGTATCTTTGTTCTCTTCATGCCATGGCATCTTTGTCATGTTCTCTACATGGGTGGTGCATTTTAGTCATGTTTAATTCTTGGGTGATGCATCTCTGTAATGTTCTCTTCATGGATGGACATCTTTGTCATGTTTTCTTCATGGGTGGTGCATCTCTGTCATGTTCTCTTCATGGGCGGTGCATCTCTGTCATGTTCTCTTCATGGGTGGTACATCTCTGTCATGTTCTCTTCATGGATGGACATATTTGTCTTGTTCTCCTTATGGATGGACATCTTTGTATTGTTCTCTTCATGGGTGGACATCTTTGTCTTGTTATCTTCATGGGTGGTGCATCTCTGTCTTGTTCTCTTCATGGGTGGTGCATCTCTGTCTTGTTCTCTTCATGGGTGGACATCTTTGTCTTGTTCTCCTTATGGATGGACATCTTTGTCTTGTTATCTTCATGGGTGGTGCATCTCTGTCTTGTTCTCTTCATGGGTGGTGCATCTCTGTCTTGTTCTCTTCATGGGTGGTGCATCTCTGTCTTGTTCTCTTCATGGGTGGACATCTTTGTCTTGTTCTCCTTATGGATGGACATCTTTGTCTTGTTTTCTTCATGGGTGGTGCATCTCTGTCTTCTTCTCTTCATGGGTGGACATCTTTGTATTGTTCTCTTCATGGGTGGACATCTTTGTCTTGTTATCTTCATGGGTGGTGCATCTCTGTCTTGTTCTCTTCATGGGTGGACATCTTTGTCATGTTCTCTTCATGGGTGGACATCTTTGTCTTGTTATCTTCATGGGTGGTGCATTTCTGTCTTGTTCTCTTCATGGGTGGTGCATCTCTGTCTTGTTCTCTTCATGGGTGGACATATTTGTCTTGTTCTCTTCATGGGTGGACATCTTTGTCTTGTTCTCCTTATGGATGGACATCTTTGTCTTGATTTCTTCATGGGTGGTGCATCTCTGTCTTCTTCTCTTCATGGGTGGACATCTTTGTATTGTTCTCTTCATGGGTGGACATCTTTATCTTGTTATCTTCATGGGTGGTGCATCTCTGTCTTCTTCTCTTCATGGGTGGACATCTTTGTATTGTTCTCTTCATGGGTGGACATCTTTGTCTTGTTATCTTCATGGGTGGTGCATCTCTGTCTTGTTCTCTTCATGGGTGGTGCATCTCTGTCTTGTTCTCTTCATGGGTGGACATATTTGTCTTGTTCTCTTCATGGGTGGACATCTTTGTCTTGTTCTCCTTATGGATGGACATCTTTGTCTTGTTTTCTTCATGGGTGGTGCATCTCTGTCTTCTTCTCTTCATGGGTGGACATCTTTGTATTGTTCTCTTCATGGGTGGACATCTTTGTCTTGTTATCTTCATGGGTGGTGCATCTCTGTCTTGTTCTCTTCATGGGTGGTGCATCTCTGTCTTGTTCTCTTCATGGGTGGACATATTTGTCTTGTTCTCTTCATGGGTGGACATCTTTGTCTTGTTCTCCTTATGGATGGACATCTTTGTCTTGTTTTCTTCATGGGTGGTGCATCTCTGTCTTCTTCTCTTCATGGGTGGACATCTTTGTCTTGTTATCTTCATGGGTGGTGCATCTCTGTCTTGTTCTCTTCATGGGTGGTGCATCTCTGTCTTGTTCTCTTCATGGGTGGACATCTTTGTCATGTTCTCTTCATGGGTGGACATCTTTGTCTTGTTATCTTCATGGGCGGTGCATCTCTGTCTTGTTCTCTTCATGGGTGGTGCATCTTTGTCATGTTCTCTTCATGGGTGGACATCTTTGTCTTGTTATCTTCATGGGCGGTGCATCTCTGTCTTGTTCTCTTCATGGGTGGTGCATCTCTGTCTTGTTCTCTTCATGGGTGGACATTTTTGTCTTGTTATCTTCATGGGTGGACATCTTTGTCTTGTTCTCCTTATGGATGGACATCTTTGTCTTGTTTTCTTCATGGGTGGTGCATCACTGTCTTCTTCTCTTCATGGGTGGACATCTTTGTATTGTTCTCTTCATGGGTGGACATCTTTGTCTTGTTATCTTCATGGGTGGTGCATCTCTGTCTTGTTCTCTTCATGGGTGGTGCATCTCTGTCTTGTTCTCTTCATGGGTGGTGCATCTTTGTCTTGTTCTCTTCATGGGTGGACATCTTTGTCTTGTTGTCTTCATGGGTGGTGCATCTATCATGTTCTCTTCGTCGGATGGACAGCTTTGTCTTCTTCTCTTCATCGGACAGACATTTTTGCCTTGTTTTCTTCATGGGTGGAACATGGGTTGCCTTGTTTTCTTCATGGGTGTGGCATTTCTGATTGGTTTTCTTCATGGATGGAGCATCTCTACACCTCCTTCTCCCATACCTGCAATGGCAAGCTGGGGCTTTTCTCCATGCTTAGTGAGGCACACACAGACACACAATGCAAAGATTCAACTTCTCCCCTTTTCATCTGTCTTCAGGTGTGATGTAATATTGCCCACACCTATTACTTGTCACAGGCAAATTTGGACGAGAATCAGATACTTGAAACAAAGTTGTTCACCCACAAAGGTGCCAACAATTTTGTCTGGCCCATTTTGGGGGTTTTGTGTAAAATTATATCCAATTTACCTTTTTTCCTTCGTTTTTTTTTGTGTTGTTCCAATTCAAACAAAGGAAATAAATGTCTAGAACAAATCATGCAATCATTTTCTTGGAGAAGTACTACATTTTCTGGAATAATGTCAACACTTTTGGCCATGACTGTATATACAATAACCCCTCCTTACTTTCCATGTATGTGATAGTGTGTCGGAGCAGATAGTGATAGTGATATTTCCATGTAAGATGTGACGGCACATAGATTCTAGCTCTTGTCATCCTGTACTTCAGCCAAGTACAAGCACTCAGGTTAAGTCATGTGTATTGTTAGACAGTGATTGATGTCATGTAGATTACACTTTACAGGGAGTAACAATTATTTCAGGAATTATCCACAGATTCCTCCCCCCTCTTAATTATTTTACTGCAATTATGTGTCAAATATTTGTGCCGCATCCAAAGGGAACAGCTGCAGAGCGATGTGTCAAGAGGCGGATCGGTCCGGACAGGTAAGGAGCGCCGCGCATTGAAGGGAACATACCAGAGTTTACTGAAGCATCTTGTTGCTTAGCAAAAACGTAAATAATCATAAAAAAAAATGATCCAACTATGCAGGAAATTCTCCAGAATAGTAATGTATCTAGAAGTAACACGTAAAAGCCATTACATTGTTGCTAGGTGCAAACAAAGTTTGACGGGTGTCATGGTTTCTCCATGTTATGATGCCAAAGGACATGTTACATGACAACTTTTTGTAGAAAATTTTCTTAATTCAGGCATTGGATAATCCAGAATTTCTTATAATCTGGCATAAAACTGCAGGAACTTTACAGACAACAATCCATTTATCTTTGGATAATAATGGCCAGCAGCCCTTTGTTGACAACAACATAATTAACACAATTGGTGAGGTCCTCAAAGCTACATAAATCTGGTGATTTCTCTATGACATTGCCCCTCCACTCCCCAGACTTACTCCTAGCTGTGTTCAGCTGCCCAGGAGCACCCTGAAACCGAGGGGAGAGGTAGTCGTTCAATACCGTTAAAAGGAACCCCGTGTTCCATCGCCAAGTATCACCCAATATTTCACCAAGATGAACCCAACGTTCCATCCCCGAGTATCACCCAAATATCACCAGACCACCATGAAATAACCATCCAATGAAGAGATCAACATGTTTAATGACTCCCCAATCCCAAATTTTTAAACCAACTTTGAGGACCCATCAACGCCTCCAAAGCATTAAGAAAACTAAATGTAGCAAACCTCCGACTCACAAAGAGTCATCCTACACCGCACAGGAGAGGAAGAAACCCCTGTGAAGGAAACCTCTAGGGAACCATGGCTGAAGGATTGCGCTTCCCTTGGGCTTAGAAGGTAAATTCTGAAATGAACTCTTCATAGCAATGGTAACAGAACCTGGTAATGCCACCGATGATCGCCACTGTGACCCGGAACTTCTTCTTTTTTAGGGAGATTGTGTTGGACTTTGCTGTCCGGTGGTCTGAGGTTCAAAGGGGCTACTCAACCCCGGTCAATCCTATTTATGTTCTTTCCCTGAGTCCACACCTATGACCCTATGTATTTTCTTCCCTGCCTTAAAACCACTACCCTCTCCATCGCCTTTCGTCCTGCCCTCCCTCCCCACTTCCTTTCCAATCTTCTCCCATGGTCACTCCTCCCTACCAGCATTATGCCCTCCCTCCCCTCAACCGCTGCGTGGAAAGGTCCGACTGATACTGAAATGCAACCATCTGGATCCATTGGATTTATGTATTTCTACCACTGTGCATGTGGAGTGTGGATCCAGCAGCAGCTGTACTAAACGCACAAACTGGTTGTGAGTCTCACAACCAGCTAAGGTGATCAGTGACAATCACTATTATTTCTTTAAAAAACAATAACGATAAGACCGTATTGCGCCTTTTTATTTCTCCATCTTTAGATACATCCACCACTGTTGTCTTCCATGGATAGCCAGGCCTTTGTGAATTCCCAGTGCACTCTTTTTTTTTTCCAGGATGTACCAAACTGTTGATTTGGCCACCCCTACCTTTTTTGCCCTCTGTGATGGATTTCTTCTCTTTTTCAACCTAATGAAAGTCTGCTTTTCTTCTATTAAGAGCTCCTTTCATCGTATGTTGTGGGTTTACAGCAACAACTTCCAAATGCAAATGCCACACCTAGAATCAGCTCCAGACCTTTTACCTGCTTTTGAGATAATTGTCCAATTACATTTGATTCCTTGAAAAAGAGGCAGTTGGATATTAAAGAGCTGTAATTCCTGAACCCTTTTCACCGTATGTTGTGGATTTACAGCAACAACTTCCAAATGCAAATACCACACCTAGAATCAGCTCCAGACCTTTTACCTGCTTTTGAGATTATTGTCCAATTACTTTTGGTTCCTTGAAAAAGAGACAGTTGGATATTAAAGAGCTGTAATTCCTAAACCCTTTTACCAATTATGATGTGAATACCCTCAAATTAAAATGTGCACTTTAAGTCCAGATTGATTAAAGGTCTGTATCTTGAATACATTTTCGTAAAGAGCTAAAATGACAAAACGTGTCACTCTCCAAATGTTTCTAGACCTAACTGTAGATAAATGTGAGATAGATACCAACAGTTGAAACCAGGAGTCTCCATACACTATATAAAAATACATATGTGCATGTTCTTCTCAATATCTGACATGAAATCAGAATAAACCTTTCCCCTTTTAGGTCAATTAAATTACAATAATTATTAATATTTGCCAAATACCAGAATAATGAGAGAAATAATGTTTTAAGGCATTATTATTTCTTTCTGCAAAGTCACAAGTTTACATACACTTATATTACTCTGCCTTTAAACAATTTGGGACAGCCCATATGATGATGTCATGTGTTTGGAAGCTTCTGCTAGGTTTATTGACATCTAAGTTAATTGGAGACACACCTGTGGATGTATTTTAATGCACACCTGACACACATTGCTTCTTTGTGTAGCAGCATGAGAAAGTCTAAAGAAATCAGGCAAGATATAAGGAAGAGAATTGTGGACTTGCACAAGTCTGGTTCATCCTTGGGTGCAATTTTGAGATACCTGAAGGTGCCTCGTTCATCTGTACAAACAATTATACACAAGTACAAACAAAACGGGAATGTCCAGCCATCATACCGCTCAGGAAGGAGACGGGTTCTGTGTCCCAGAGATGAATAAGCTTTGGTCTGACATGTGCATATCAACCCAAGAACAAAAGCAAAAGACCCTATGAAGATGATGGTGGAAGCTGGTAAGACTGTGTCATTATCCACAGTGAAGCGAGTATTGTATCAACAAGGGCTTAAAGGCCACTCTGCCAGGAAGAGGCCATTACTCCAAAAGAAACATGAAAATGCCAGATTCATTTTTACAAATGCACACAGGAACGAAGACCTACATTTTTGGAGACATCCTGTGGTCCGACAAAAGACAAAACTAAAATGTTTGGCCATAATGAACATTATCATGTTTGGAGGAAAAAGGGAGAAGCTTGGAAGCCTAAGAACACCATCTTGACTGTGAAACACGGGGGTGGCAGCATCATGTGCTGGGGTTGTTTGTCTGCAGGAGGGACTGGTGAACTTCACAAAATAGATGGTATCATGAGGAAAGAAGATTATGTGGCAATACTGAAGCAACATCTCAAGACATCAGCCCGAAATTTTAAGCTTGAGCAGAAATGGGTCTTCCAAATGGACAATGACCCAAAGCATACAGTATGTCCAAACTGGTTACAAAGTGGCTTAAGGATAACAAAAGTCAATGTTTTGGAGTGGCCATCACAAACCCCTGATCTCAATCCCATTGAAAATTTATGGGCAAAGCTGAAAAGGTTGCGAGAAAGGTGACCTACAAACATGGCTCAGCTACACCAGTTCTGTCAGGAGGAATGGGCCCAAATTTCTACCAACTATTGTGAGAAACATTTGGAAGGATCCAAAATGTTTCACCCAAGTCATACAGTTTAAGGGCAATGGTACCAAATATTAAAGAAATGTATGTAAACTGTAACTTTGCAGATTGTAATAAAAATGCCTTAAAATGTTATGGGGTGGCATGGTGGCTCAGGGGTTAACACTGCAGTCAGCAGTACTAAGGTCCTGAGGTCCTGCGTCCAATTCCCACCAAGGCCAACATCTGCAAGGAGTTTGTATGTTCTCCCCGTGTTTGCATGGGTTTCCTCCCACATTGTAAAGACAACTTGATAGGATGTTTTGATTGTGAACCTCAATGGGGACAGTGTTGCAAATGTATGTAAAGTGCTATGGAAGTAATAGCGCTATATAAATATTATTATCTCTCTCACATTATTCTGGCATTTGTCAAATATTAATAATTATAGTTTTCCTAATTGACCTAAAACAGGAAAGGTTTATTCTGATTTCATGTCAGATAGTGAGAAAAACATTCATATGTCTTTCTGTATAAACTTCTGGATATGTGTCTTTTTATATAGTGTATGTAAACTTCTAGTTGCAACTGTAGATAGATAAATGATAGAGACAGGGTCGTCATCAGCACCTGGCATACCGGGCAAGTGCAGGGGCCCTGAACAGTGGTGGGGGGACACTGGTCCTCAGGGACAGGAAGCCCTGACAACAAAGGGCCCATCAGGGACACTCAACCAGCAACTAGGTGTTCCAGCAGTGCTGCCAGTGCACATGGCTAATTTGCAAGTGATGCAAATTAGCCATGTTCTGGCTCCCAGGGCTGAGGAGCTTACTCCTTTGCAGACTGAGACCTCATCACACTGGTGCAGCCATGCAGGAAGGAAACAAAGACCAGAGGGGACAGCATCTGAGGAGGACATGGCCCTGGGGGATCGGAGAGAAGGTGAGTAAGATCAATTTTTTTTTTTTTACTATGTGCAGCACATGGGGGATTATATGTACAAAGTTAAGGGCCAGAGGACAGATACAGCAGAAGGAGAACCACCATATTCTATATTATCTATTATATTAATTCTGTGTTTCAGGGCTGACACTGACCCAATCTTTAGGTAAAATCACATCAGTAGATGTTGCTAAAGAGACATGGGAGCAGGAGCTTACCCCCCATAAATGCGTGAGCACGCACATCACTAGTATGCAGGACTGGATTGTAGCAGTAACGTCTATTGTAAAGAAACATCTCTTGGATACCCAGGCAGCTCAAAGCTCTAGGTTTAATAAAAACTCCACAGTCCGGTCATTTAAAAAAGGGGGATCACATGTTAGTATTGGTGCCCACTGCTGAAAGTAAGTTCTTAAACAAATGGCAAGGTCCCTATGAAGTCAGGGAAAAATTTGGGGGGGTGTCACGAGCACTGTGGGGAAAAGGGAAACAGGAGCGCCTGATCTGCCCCTTAAGCTAGGGAACCCTGAACTTTCCCTACCTCAGTGGTACTTATGAGGGTGGAGAGACCTGAATCTCCATCCTGACCCTGGTCCTGTACAGCCTTGAGCTGATTCCCACTCCCCCTCCCCCCAGAGCTGGGAAGTAACAAAGACAGACAGAGGGAACCAAAACACAAGCTCTCAGCACTCACACACAGGGAGAATACAATAAGTAATAAGGGAGAAAACAAGTTCAAGCAGGAGTAAATACAACAAACAACAAACAGCTAGGGCATCTTCACATCTAAGGCTGGTCTGCATTTGCCTGCGTTTGCATTTGTATGCATTTTTTCTGCTAAAAACCCATCCAAACGCATACATTAATACTGGTGCAATGCAATACACAGGAGGAGAGGTGGGAGGGCAGTTCTGAGAGGACGTGCTGTTCAAGTAGTTTTGAGGCGAAGGGGAGAAGAGATATGGGGCAATGAGACAGATGTTGGGTCGAGGGAGGGTTTTTTGAGGATGGGTGTTATTAAGGCGTGTTTGAAGGCTGAAGGGAAGATACTAGTAGTAAGTGATAAGTTGAAGAGGTCGGGTTAGGGTTGGGATGAAGACAGAGGTGAGGTTGAGAATGAGATGGGATGGGAGCGGGTCTTAGGCACTGGTGGTAAGGTGTGACTTTGACAGTAGGGAGGAGAGCTGGTCTTCAGTTATGGGGGAGAAGCAGCTGATGGAAGTAGAGGGCAGTGTAGGTGAGAGGGGAAGCTGTGGGGACAGTGGTTTATAGCTGTCTCTGATTTTATCGATCTTCTGCTTGAAGAAGGAGTCAAAGTCTTCAGCAGAGATAAGGGGAGAGGGAGGAGGAGCAGGTGGGCGGACGGAGTAAGGAGTTGAAAGTTTTAAAAAGCTGTTTGGGATTGTTGGATAGGGAGGTTATTAGGGATGAGAAGCAGGCTTGTTTGGCGGCAGCAAGTGCAGTCTTGAAGTCAGCGAGGGACTGTTTGAACAATGTGAAGTGTTCAGTGGAGTGAGATTTCTTCCATCTCCTCTCGGCGACCCTGGAAGCCCGTCTCAGTTCTTTAGTGAGGGCGGTGTGCCAGGGTTGTCTGTGCGAGAAGCATTATATGTGATGGGGGTGGCTAAGTCGAGAGCCGTACTTGTGGCACCCAAGGGTTCATGTGCCACAGAAACAACACAAAGGGTTAACTCCCCACACAACACCAGCACCTCCAGACTAGAAGGGGGAGACCAAGCTGCTCCCCTATATATTCTGGTGTGGAGAGGAAGTGGGCAATGCAGTTCCTAGGAGGACTGTAGAGACGACCTGGGTGTAAAAGAGCTGCGCTAAGCTCAGCCCGAGGTCCACTGACCAGTTCCAGGCCAAGCCAGGGTCTGAGGAAAGGAAACGGGAGCAGAGAGGAACACACCTGGGAGACCGAGTTACCCTAAAACTCACCCCAGAGGAGCGCACAGAACGGATACTGGATCCGAGGCTGTGCATGACACATACAGCACAGTAAACACCGGGGAAGTGAAGATTCCACATTCTTCACCTGTACTAGGGATACAGCAATGTCACAGAGTTCAGGATAGATATAAAGGACTCAAATTGCCTATAAGACTGGTACCCGGGAGGAGGAACAGGGCCAGTAGCAGAGCTTATGCAGCAGCAAGGGCCACACACAGCGCAGAAAGGGAGCCAAGACGATCCGGCTGGGTGGGAGAGACCCTGAACCCCAAACAGACTCCGTGGATAGTACTTTACTGAATAATATCTCACCTGCAGAGCCAGAGAGTGCTCTCCGCACAGGCTGATGAGAAGGGCTGCAGCAGCAGGAAAGTAAGTGAACTACACCTACTACAATACCTCACCCAGCAAAAAGACAACCAGTGCTGCGACTACAAAGTAAATGCCTGTGTTGATTACAACCCCCATCGTAACCACCATTGACTATTACCATTCCTGCCCTGGGGACCTATAGCCCTACCTGGAGAGGGCTTACCACCTCAGCTGCCCCTAAGTCACCATCCGCAGCCACAACCAGGCAGCGGTGGCCCCTCTGGCCAGAATACTCCGGGTGGCGTCACGACTCTATCCCCTGTAAATAACCCCCATACTTTACTTGTGGGCTTGGACCGGACCAAGACCGCCGTGATACCCCATGATAGCCCGGTCCGACATAGAGTACCCCGTCCCAGTGGGCGCCACATACTTATTGTGGTGTTATAAAGGGTGGTGGCAGCATCTGTGTCGCATATGGAAGCTATGTCATTGAGAGGGAGAAGAGATTCTGAGAATGAGTGTAGATCAATGTGTTTTAGGTTTCTGCGAGGGTGATGGAGTTGGAGCAGTGTAGTAGGGGAGGAGAGGGAGGAGAAAGTCAATAGATTATGGCCAGACAGGGGAAGGGAGAGTTTGTGAGGTTAGAGTGTGTGGCGATCTTTGTGGGTGGCAGAGGAGGACCATTGGGAGAGCCCAAAGGAAGTAGTCAGTGAAAGAAGTTTAGAGGCGGTTGGGTGGGAGGTGTTAATGGTGATATTTAATGAGATGAAGCAGCTGAGGATTAGATTATGTAGCCGGGGGTAAGATGCAGCCAGGGATGGAATGCAGTCAGGGGGTCAGAAGCAGCCAGGGGCTCAGATGCAGCCAGGGGGGACAGATGCAACCAGGAGGGTCAGATGTAGCCAGGGGGGTCAGGTGCAGCCAGGGGGTCAGATGGAGACAGGGGGACAGGTGCAGGCAGGGGGTCAAATGCAGCAAGGGAGGTCAGATGCAGCCAGGAGGGCCAGATGTAGCCAGGGGGGCCAGGTGTAGAAGCTAGAGCAGCCAGAGGGCCAGATGCAGGGGCCAGGGCAGAATGTGCATAGAAACCTTCTGATCCCGCTGGTGTGTGTAGTATTCACAACTACTGCTGTGAGTGCAATGAAAAATAAAAGAGTGTGAACTTTGTCAAACTAATTGACCAAGTCTTAAGGAAAAAAACACTACAAGGCCATAAATTCAGAAAACTCACCAAAAACAGCCAGAATGTCTGATATCCATTGCACTTAGCAGGCCCCAGTGATAAAAGCAATACAGGTGTATAATACCAATGCAATAATCACTGTCAACATGTCAAGTCTTTAAGGAAACCTAATTGGGACATTTATTTTTGGAGAGATCTGTAGGATGGTAGTGGGACAGATCTCTCCCTCCAGCCTGGGTCTTGCAAGTAGCTCATGGCTACAATTCCTATTTAATCTTGCAGAAAAGGGACAGTGTGTGTTTCAATTTAGGTTGCAGAGCTGCGGTGTAAATTCAGTGTGAGCAGGTCTGTGTGAAAGTAAGGGTACCGTTAGACGGCACGACATCGCTCAAAAGTGACGTGCGTAGCGATGTTGAAACAACATCATTATTGCGTCGTTGCGTGTAACCGAACGATTCAACTGTGATAATTAGTCAAGTTGGATTTGACAGATTTACGGAACTGTTGAAAGACCTAACGATGTCGTTCAAGCGATCTGCTAGCATCGTACTGTGTGACACTGCGATAACGATGTCGTGGATGACTTCGCCCATTCACAGCAATGAGCAGGGATCGTTCGCGGGCTTGGCGAACGATACCTGCTCACAACATCGTTGTGAGTTGTCCACGATATCTAGACGTATGGCATCTCACCAGCGATGTTGCAAAGATCACAAAAAAGACCGCGCGCTCACGAGATCGTTAACGACATCGTAACGACGTTGTGTTGTCTAACGGTACCCTAACACAGACCAGAGGTAGAGATCTGGACGAGGGTCATAGGTACACTGGAAGCTAGACCCTACACCCAAGGGTTACAGCGGAGCAGGGGTCAAATGGACTTTTACGGGATGATACATGTGTGAACCAGGTACACTTCAGCAATCCAAGTTTGTTAAAAGTATGGTGGAAAATAAAGGCGGTTGGGTTGACTTTCTCCTGGGTCACTGCCTCACTTTCTTGCTAATCAAAACCGCTGCCTCACAATAAAAAATAGATTGTTACTATCATCTATCTATATATATATCAGTCATTTTAGTTCGAGTTGTTATAGCCTCTCGTTTCAGTGACCTTTCTCTCATGCTTGGCTGCGAGGTGCTAACTCATTCCCCATGTATTTTGCAGCAGGTCAGGTGGAGTTTACATTGCTGGCTTGTAAAGTATATCTGTAAGTCATTTCTTCTTTATTTTACACGTTTCCCATTTTTTGTTTCTTGTATTGATTTGTGATTATCATAAATGAGCGAATCTTTAGAAATCGGAATTCGCCAGTGTGGCGCCCCTGCTGACTGGACGCCACAGTGATGCTGCACCTACTCCACAGGTGTGGTGTCACTGTTCCCAGGTGAGAGGGGTCGCAAACCCGAGACACATAGTTTGCATTCAACACATCCCAATTCCAGACTAGGGGATTCAGGCGAATCCTGATTAGGGAGGTCCCCATCTTCTGGCCGGGAGGACTCATTAGCAGGTTGGAAAAAGATAGAGTCGAAAGAAGGAAGGCGTCCAGAGCGGACGCAGGACTGAGAGAGTCCTAAGGGACGCGAGAGTGGGGGATCCACCTGTGTGCCGGTTCTGACCCAAGTCGGGCAGATGGACTGGTTGCCAGAGGAGACCGACCAGCCATCAGCAAGGGACCCTGTTCGTGAAGGCGTAGGGCAGGCAAGGCGAGAATCCAGTGCAGGGAGAAAGTAACCTGGGAAGACCCACGGATGGTGTCTCGGCAGAGCGATCCTGATCTCCTGGGAGCTAATGTGGCCACACTTTGGAGGAGCACAGCACCTGGCTGGGTGACCTTGTCCGATCAGCAAGCAAAAGGTAAACGAACTGTGTCTGCTCCTTTCACACCCTGGGGCCCTCTAAACGGACAGAGTTCCATCCCTGCAATTGACTGTCCATGCCATCCCTGGGGCCCTGCTCCACCTGTGGGGAGTGATACTGACTCACCGTAGCCGGGTTCTGCACGTCGCAGGCGTTGACTCTCCTCTGTCACGAAACCGCGCCTGTGGCTGTGGGGCACGATGGTCCAGATCAATAGGGGTAATGGCTGAACAGTAGGGGTTAATTGTCTTCGTGACGCCACCTGTGAGAGTTCCGGTAACTATACCGGCGCTGCGGGGCCTCCGGGGGATGGAATTCCAGCAAGATGGGACGCTCCCCACAGGATGAGCGGGAGTCCCCGGGGGCAGGAGCTGAGCAAGATGTTGTGAGGCAGCTGTGGTAATACTGCTGTTAGGCTCAGGAATCAGACACAGAGACTCCAAAGTCTTTTAGGTACCTTTACTGGTGGTAATCAGGTACGTCAGACCAGGATAGTGCAGTCAGCACTCCTGGAGGTTCACAGCAAGCAGTTAGTGTAGGCTTCCTTTCTCTGTCTTCTAAGGCTAAGGTCAGGTGGATGTGGAATCCAGCCGGACCGGGCAGTATGTTCAATGGAACGGATTTCACCTGGGTAACAGCACTGAGGGCACTGTAAAAGGGGTGATGATAATTCTATCTTCTTCCCTGGGCTCTAGTTGGTAGGTGCGGCAGGTGAACAGGGGCTAGACTCCCTGTGGTTGTGAGCTGGTTCTCTGTGATGGCTGGTAGCTCTCACAGCTTCGGTTCCAGTAACCGGTGGATAAGGGTTTGGATCACTCTGATGTCCCTGAGAGGTGCTTCTCCTTTTCCTCTTACCCCACTTACAAGGGTCTCCTCACTTTGAGGCTGATTGGGCCTAGTGTGTGTCTCAGAATGCACAGAGATTACACACAACCTGCAGCTCTCCTAGCGTCTGCACACTCTCGTGTTTCTTCCTCCAAGACCCTATTTATAGGGGGAACTGGCTCAACGTGACCAGTGGAGCTCCCCCTAGAGGCTCGGGGTGAAACCAGGTGTTCTAAGGTGTTGTAAGTGTTTTTGTGTGAGTGATGCTTGCTGTTAGCTCCATTCATGCCCCAAGGATTTCTGTGGTGCCCAACAGGTACCAGGATGCCACATTCCCCTTTAGTTAACCTCAGTTCTCCCGGCTGAGCAAAAAGTTCTTTTTACATCTTAACCTCTAAGCATTTTATAACAGTTATTTATAGAGTCTTAAAGAAAAATACAAAAATCACTGAAAAGAAAAAGGGAAAAATGGGAAAAAGGTGAAAAGCAGTCCATACGGCACTAGTCCATCTGCCGCAGGCTGGAAAAGGTAAAGTTTTAGGTCACACAAGTCCTGCGACAATTGTCCAAAGTTTATGAAACAGGGGAAAAAGGAATAAAGTCCAGACATACACGGGTATACATTTTTAAACTTTATACATTCCCTACGGGTGTCTCTGCTTGTGTCACGGGTGGCACGGATGACAGGGTAGAGGCCACGCGCAGACGGTCCCAGCGTTTGGCCAATCAGCCATAAGGTTTGAGGACGGTCCGTCTTTCAGGGGCATTTACCTTCTGTGTAGATAAAGAGAAGGTATGATAAGATCTCCCTATCATGGGGAGACGGCTGGGAAGGTCTTGTGCTCGGTCTGGTTTCTACACCAGTATTCTGGGTCTCTAGGACCCAGCAGGTTCTTCCCACCTTTATAAGGAGTTTCATTGCCCTCCCTCGGTGCAGGTGATATTTCCTTGTGGACTCATTATCCTTGGTCCAGCAGAAGCTGAGGTTGTGGAGGTTGCTGTGCTCTGCTGCAAGATAAGTGTTTTCTTTCCCCATTGTCTGTTTTTCCTTGTGTTTGTCTTTAGTTGTTAGTGGAGGGGTCTAGTGAACCTCTCCATCTGATCCTTAGATAAGGTAGTGCAAGGATCAGAGAGGGACGAGGTTCGTGGTCGGCGACAGTTGAGGAAACTGTATAGGGACGTTAGGGCAGACAGGGTCAGCCCTAGTAAGACTAGGGGTCACCCTCTCCCTCTTGTGCCATAGCTTTAGGACTCCTTATTCCCCCCCCCCCCCGTCGTGGTCCTACGCTGAGTGCCTCTCCCGCTCCCAGCGTGACAGCTTGGGAGTCCGGTCTAACCTATTCACCGTAACAGGCACTTTCTGTCCCCAACTTAATATACTTGGGACAGAGCCCAGTTCCTCCACCCTTCTGTACACTACTTGTTACAGGTTCTGAAACGGTTACTATTTACATTGACAGGTACTATATTCCACTACATTTTAAACCCATTCTCCATATTTGTTTGGGGGTTGTCCTAATGTACTACGTGCAGATTTGCATAGTGTAGGTGTCTCAAAAGCTGTTGGTATAGTGTACGAAGTGGTTCTTCCTCTACTTCTGCTTTGTGAAATGCCATAGTAAGTACGTAACCTATCAACTGGACTATCCTCTGTAGGTAGTTGTGTAGGAATTTGTTCTCTTACTGTGGGACTAGCAGGTTCACTGATTACAGGAATCTCAGGTTCCAATATAACAGGCTGCATATCTTGCACTTGAACTTGTTGTTGTTGAACTTGTTGATTTGGAATTGGTTGCTGATTTTCTATAGGTTGGTAGAAATGCATAACTGGTATGATGTATGCACCATTGCATTGTGGCCAGTCAGCTGGTAAGTATCCAATGTCTGTAAGGACTAGATTTTCTTTTTGTTCTTCTTCTGTAGTTACTGCTGAATAACTGGTTACTTGTGGGATTAACTGTGTTGGACATTTCTTCAAATGATCCCTAGAGACAGTTGCATAAGTATTACCATTGTCTTTGCTGATAACGCAAGTTTTGGAATTATCATACTGTGATGGCATAATGGTGTAGGGTTCAGATTCCCAACTGTTATCCAATTTGTTGGTTTTTCTTTTTCTTTTCAGCACTAAGTCACCTGTTGCTAGAGGTTCAGCTGAGGCGTGCTTGTTGAAGTCTTTCTCTTGTTTGGTTCTACTGATTTCTAGGTTTCTTTCTACGCTCTCCTGTACTTTTCTGTACTGTTCTTGGCGTTGGCTGACCCAATCTTCATCAGAAGTATCTTCTGTGGGTTCGATCGTTCCCATCTGTAAGTCAATAGGTAATTTACCTGGTCTTGTTCTCATCAAGTAAGCAGGTGTGTAGTTGGTTGAACTGACAGGTATGTGGTTGTATATGTCCACAAGATCTGGAAGTTTCTCAGGCCATTGATTCCTCTCTTCAACTGGTAAGGTTTTGAGCATGTCAATGACAATGTGGTTCATCTTCTCACATAAACCGTTCGTCTGAGGATGATAAGGCGTGGTGTGGATCTTTTTACACCCATATAGCCCTAAGAATTCTTGGAACAGAGCTGATTCGAAGGCTGGCCCTTGGTCAGTCAAGACTTGGTCTGGATACCATGGGGGCGACAGAAGTAACTCTGGAACGCTTTGGCTGCTACCTCTGCAGTTAAAGTCCTTAACTTGAACTACTACCAGGAATCTTGAATAGTGGTCAACAATGGTGAGAGCGTAAGTGTACCCATTCGACTTGGGGTAAGCTTCACGTGGTCTAGAGCAACTATTTCAAGAGTTTCGTGGTAACAATGGCTGCAACGGAGCTTTCTGAGTTAGATGGTCTTTCCTTCGTAGGTGACATGGTCCACAGTTTTTACACCACTTGTCAATTGAGCCTCGCATACCAACCCAGTAGAACCGATCCTTCAGGAGTCTCTCCAGCTTCTTCCATCCAAAGTGTCCGGCATCTCATGGTATGCTTCAAGGATCATTTGGACTTCAGTTTGGGGACTACAATCTGCCAGATTAGTTCATGTGTTCTGAGGTTTAGGTATCTCCTGCATAGTTTACCTTGGTAGACAAACAACCTTCCTTTCTCTTTCCATAGGCGTTTAGCACTTTGAGAGGCATCAGATCCATTTGGCGTGTTCTTGAGTAATCAGCTCTCTTACTAGGCTGACATCTGGATCGTTAGCTTGAACCTCCTTCCAGTCATGGTGAGGTAAGGGTTCACGGTCCTCTCTACATGTCCTGGTTTGCCTGATGACACGTTGCTGTACCCGTACGGTGGAAAGCAGGTAGTTCAATCTCCTCCAGGTCATCTATGTCTTCTCCCTCTTCAGCAAGGTTAGGCATTCTGGACAGGGCATCAGCATTGCCAGTTTTGTGACCTGCCGTACTTTACAGTGAAGTCATAGTTAGCGAGTCTTGCTACCCAACGCTGTTCTAGGGCTCCCAGCTTTGCAGTCTCTAAATGGGTTAGAGGGTTGTTATCAGTGAAAGCTGTGAACGGGGCGGATGCCAGGTAATGCTTGAAACCTCTGTGATTGCCCAGACCAGGGCCAGGAACTCCAGCTTGAAGGAGCTGTAGTTCTCCGGGTTCCTTTCCGTGGGACGGAGCTTTCTGCTGGCGTAGAGCTATCACCTTTTCCTTTCCCTGCTTGCGTTGAGCTAGGACTGCTCCTAAACCTTCATTACTTGCATCATTGTACAGTAAAATGGGAGATTGTAATCAGGATAGGTTAGGATTTCTTCCCCAGTTAAAGCTCTTCGCTGGAAGGACTGTTCCTGTTCTGGTCCCCAGTGGAACGGGGGTCCCCTGATCTTGCCGTTTTTGGATTGACCTACTAAGAGATCTTGCATAGGTGCTGCTATCTTGGTATAGCCCTTGATGAATCGTCGGTAGTACCCGACCAGTCCTAGAAATTGACGTACCTCTTTGTGAGAAAGTTGGTGCTGGCCAGTCCTTGATGACAGTTACTTTATCCGGATCGGTGCTACGCCTTCGGCACTGAACCACATGTCCTGGGTATTGGACCTTGGTTTCAGCAGGTGGCACTTGGACGGTTTCAGTTTCATCCCGTACTTGGACAGTGACTCGAACACGTCACTCAGGTGCTGGAGGAGATCTTCATAGGTCTGAGAGTATACAATGACATCATCAAGGTATAACAGGACAGTCTCAAAGTTTTTGTAGCCCAAACAACACTCCATCAATCTTTGAAATGTTCCAGGGGCATTACACAACCCGAATGGCATACTGTTGAACTCGCAGAGCCCATAGGCGTCATGAAGGCTGTTTTCTCACGATCCTCCTCTGCAACGGCAACCTGCCAGTACCCACTAGTAAGATCTAATGTGGAGAAGTAGTTCGCAGATTTGAGTGCAGCTAGTGACTCTTCTATGCGGGGTAATGGGTATGCATCCTTGTGTGTGACTTTGTTGATTTGTCTGTAGTCTACACACATCCTCATACTACCATCTTTCTTTTTAACCAGGACTAGTGGTGCTGCCCAGGGACTACAGCTATCCCTAATGACTCCTGCATTCTTCATGTCCTGAAGCATCTCTTTTGCTTTTTGGTAGTGTGTGGGTGATATAGGCCTGTACCTTTATTTCAAAAGGTGCATGGTTGCCTGTGGGGATATGATGTTGTACCCCTTTAATCCTCCCAAGTCAAGTGGGTGTTTGCTGAACACTTGCTCATACTCCCGAACTACCCGGTATACTCCATTCTTCTGGTGAGTAGGTGTATTGTCAGTTCCTACACTGAGCTCCTGACACCATTTCTCTAACTGATCTTTGGAGTGAGGGGGTTTCATCAGTGACTGTTTGGAGAGGTTTTACATCAATTACAGTATCATCTTTAACCTGGTACAATTTTGCGACAGTTGCATATCTTGGCAGTCTGACTTCGTCATCACCATAGTTTAATATGCGTACGGGGACTCTCCCTTTTCTTACGTCGACTAACCCTCTGGCTGTCAAGAGCGTAGGACTACTATCGGACATTACAGGTTCTACTACAGCTTGGTAGTCCCTGCCCTCTGAGGCCTATGCTGCTCAACACCAGATCATGATTTCACTTCTGGGTGGTACCACAATTGGAATGGGATCTGTGACCCGTACTCTGCCAATTTCACCATTTGACAAGGTTACCTGTTGTTGATAAACCAAAGCTCGAATCTGCTTTTGGATAGCTCTCTTCTCTCTGGGTTACCAGCTTCAACACTCTGTTGGAGTAAAAACAACACTTCATCGATGCATTTAACCATAACATTAGTACCCAGTATTACATATGCATCTTTGTTGTTAGGCTTATCCTGAACCACTAGGATACCCTGGTTCTTCAGCTGCACCCTCCCCACCTTTACTGTAGCTTCCCATTGACCCTCTATTGTAACTGTATACCATTAGTGGCTTCAATGTTCAAATCAGGGTTAGGGGGTTCCAGCTTAACATCTGGCCAGAACCGCTTGTAAAGGTTACTCGGGATGGTTGTCACCTGGGATCCAGTGTCTATCAAGGCGGAGGTAGCGATGCCATCGATGACGATTGGTAGATATGGACAGTCTCCTACATACTTGTGTTCCCAGCTGGTCGTTGGGCCTGGACAGTCTACTCCTGGGGTTGGCCCTTCTGACCCAGGGGTTGCCCGTTTAAAGGGACGGGATTGTTGAGTACGTCCTCCTAAGTCATTCTGCTGACTGGTGCGGCGTCTGTAAGGACTGCGGCGGTCTGCAGGTTTTCTCGCGGCGGCTGTGCCTTTCTCTTCATCCACGGGACGTCGTCAGGGCTGTCAGCGAGCTGGATCTTGTCCGATGACCTTGCATCTGTCTTGGGTCTTCTCCCAGCTTGTAGCTTGGCCACGTCTTTCATCAGCTGCTCCACATTAGCACACAGTTGTTCAAACCGGTCAGGTGTTGTAGTCTGTGCACTAGACTGAACCGCAGGGATCGGAGATGCTGCTGCCGGCACGGAAGGGGTGTCAGTATGCTGCTGCTGCGAAGCGGGGTCAGGCACTGCGGCGAGTCGTTGTCCCCACACTGTTAAGTCTCTCAAAGTGTCGAACTCTGCGCCAGGATTTTGTATGGACCACCAGCTTGCTTGCTTTCTATCCTCAGATAGTCTAAGGCCACAATAAACTGTCCAATCAACGCTTTGTTCTCATCTCTGACACCATCAGGATCGACTTTGCTTTAAAAGTCTCAATGCTTCTTGCAAGCGACAGCGAATAATCTAGGACACTTTCTTGTGCCCCTTGGTTACAATGATAGAATGACAGTCTTAATTCAGCTTCAGTATGGCGCTCAAAAACTGGGCTAATTTAGCGAATATCTGCTCCACAGATTCCTGAGTTCTACAGACCAGTTACGGCTCTGCAGCTCGGCTGCGCCTGTTAATTGTCCCATAATAACTGAAGCTCTCTGCTTACCGGTCATAGCGTACATGTCCAGCGTTTGGCATATCTTCCTCTGGAATGTCTCCAAGGTACTGGGTGTACCGCTGTATTTAGGTAACCAGGTCGCATTCGGAACGTATGGTAATGATATCGGCATAATCGGAGTGGGTTGCGGTGGCATACCGCCGGCTTGTTGCTGTCCATCAAGAGGTATGTTTTGAGGTGCTGCTCGTTTAGCGGGGGTACCACGTTGTTAGGAGCTGGGATACTCATCGTTGCTCCCCCTTAGTTAAGCGCGGCCAGCCCTTTCGGTTTCAAACAGAAGTCTCGGCCTCGCAGTGAGGAGTGAGGCACCACGGGAGTTTCCGGTTCCTGCTGCGTACAGGGGAAGTCGTCAGAGCGTGGGGGCGGGGCCAATCTTCGCGCCCTTTGCACAGTCACGCCCCTTTTCCCGCCTTTCGGCAGCAATGGCGGTTCAAATTTACAGTTCGGTATATACAGTCATTAAAATAGCACACAATACCCGTTAAGGAACGGGCCTGCTCGTATCCTGTTTGTGACGCCAAATTCTGACTCACCGTAGCCGGGTTCTGCACGTGAGACGTTGACTCTCCTCTGTCACTGAACCGCAGCTGCGGCTGTGGGGCCCGGTGGTCCAGATCAATAGGGGGATGGCTGAACAGTAGGGGTTAATTGTCTTCGTGACGAACCTGTGAGAGTTCCGGTAACTATACCGGCGCGCGGGGCCTCCGGGGGATGGAATCCAGCAAGATGGGATGCTCCCCACAGGATGAGCGGGAGTCCCCGGGGCCAGGAGCTGCACAAGATGTTGTGAGGCAGCTGTGGTAATACTACTGTTAGGCTCAGGAATCTAGACGCAGACACTCCAAAGTCTTTTAGTACCTTTACTGGTGGTAACCAGGTACGCCAGACCGGGATAGTGAAGTCAGCACTCCTGGAGGTTCACAGCAAGCAGTTAGTGTAGGCTTCCTTTCTCTGTCTTCTAATGTAAGGTCAGGTGGATGTGGAATCCAGCCGGACCGGGCAGTATGTTCAATGGAACGGATTTCACCTGGGAGTCAGCACTGACGGCACTGTAAAAGGATGATGATAATTCTATCTTCTTCCCTGGGCTCTTCGTTGGTAGGTGCGACAGGCGAACAGGGGGCTAGACTCCCTGTGAAGTATGCTGGTTCTCTGTGGTGGCTATAGAATTCCCACAGCTTGGTTCCAGTAACCGGTTATTAAGGGAGAGAGTTATGATCACTCTGGTGTCCCTGAGAGGTGTTCTCCTTTTCCTCTTACCCCAATTACAAGGGTCTCCTCACTTGCTGATGGACTGGTTGGGCCTAGTGTGTGTCTCATAAGGTGGAGGTCACACACAACCTGCAGTCTCCTAGCGTCTGCACACTCTCGTGTTTCTCCCTCCAAGACCCTATTTAAGGGGGAACTGGCTCAAAGTGACCAGTGGAGCTCCCCCTAGAGGCTTGAGGTGAAATCAGGTGTTCTAAGGTGTTGTAAGTGTTTTTGTGTGAGTGATGCTTGCTGTTAGCTCTATTCATGCCCCAAGGATTTCTGTGGTGCCCAACAGGTACCAGGGTGCCACAATACCATCCTGGTTCCACTAACATCTGCCCCAGTGGTCCCAAATTTGCAGCGTCGGCCACCCCTGGCCGAGTACCACAGGTGGCGTCACAAATATCCCCTATAAATACCCCCTCTTTACTGCACGCCCAGGGTCACGGAGCCGGGTCACCGCCGCCATGATCTCCCAAAGAACTGACCAGCCTTGTTCCGAGTACCCCACGGCCCTGGTGGGTGTCGCACACCAGCTTTGCTGAATTTTGCTGGAAAGTTCGATTCAACATGAATCAATTTGTTGCAAGTCAAAAATGCCCCAAAGCCTCACACTGCCCTGAAAAAATGGTGGGGACACTATAATGACTCCTAGGAATGTATTGAATTCTTGACGACTCTTTAATCAAAACACAGTCTTATTAATGTCAATCTGATCTCACAATACATGACTGAGTAAACAGATGAGCTGTCACACACTATCTGAAATGAACAAGGGAGGCCTGCCTTGTTGCATCTGAGTGATCCTTCTCTGGCAGATAAATCTTTTATATGTACCAGAGTAGTGCATGAAGAGTATGGACCCTCAGGCCCCCTAAAGGAATTCTGCACCAAATTACCTATTTTCACATTTTGCCTCAATACACTTAGAGCGTAATGTGAACACTGCTTTGAAACTTCCTAGATTCTATATTGTCTCATAACCATCTCAGTCTACCATAGATAATGGATGTCAATATCCGCTTCATTACTAAAATATATAATAATATTTATTCATTTATATAGGGCTATTAATTCCATAGTGCTTTACATACATCATAAAATAGAAAAAACCTGAGGGCACCACAATTAGTAAATAGGGATTCGCTCAAACATCTCAATAACTGGAAGTAAAAAAAGAGGAAAGAAACTAAACTAAATATAACTGACTAGATGGCGGCCCGATTCTAAAGAATCGGGTAGTCTAGAATCCATATATAGTTTATTTACTAATAGTTAGGGGAGTGCGTGAAAGTGAATTGTGTGTATACAGGTGGCAGGGGTAGCACTGTATATGGTGCTCAGTGGTAGCACTGTATTGGTGGCTCATGTTAGCACTGTATATGGTGGCTCAGTGGGTAGCAGAGTATACGGTGGCTCAGTGGTTAGCACTGCACGGTGGCTCAGTGGTTAGCACTGCGCGGTGGCTCAGTGGTTAGCACTGTGCGGTGGCTCAGTGGTTAGCACTGCGCGGTGGCTCAGTGGTTAGCACTGTGCGGTGCTCAGTGTTAGCACTGCACGGTGGCTCAGTGGTTAGCACTGCGCGGTTGCTCAGTGGTAGCACTGCGCCGGTGGCTCAGTGGTTAGCATGAGTGCGGTGGCTCAGTGGTTAGCATGAGTGCGTGGCTAGTGTTAGCAGTGAGTGCGTGCTAAGTGGTTAGCAGTGAGTGCGGTGGCTCAGTGGTTAGCAGTGAGTGCGGTGGCTCAGTGGTTAGCAGTGAGTGCGGTGGCTCAGTGGTTAGCAGTGAGTGCGGTGGCTCAGTGGTTAGCAGCGAGTGTGGTGGCTCAGAGTGGTCATCGCAGCGCCGTGGGCAGAGTGGTCATCGCAGCGCCGTGGGCAGAGTGGTCATCGCAGCACCGTGGGCAGAGTGTCATCGCAGCGCCGTGGCAGAGTGTCAGCGCAGCACGTGGCAGAGTGGTCATCGCAGCACTGTGGGCAGAGTGGTCATCGCAGCGCCGTGGGCAGATTGGTCAGCGCAGCTCCGTGGGCAGAGTGGTCAGCGCAGCGCCTGGGCAGAGTGGTCAGCGCAGGGCGTGGGCAGAGTGGTGAGCGCAGCGCCGTGGCAGAGTGGTGAGCGCAGCGCCGTGGGCAGAGTGGTGAGCGCAGCGCTGTGGTCAGAGTGGTGAGCGCAGCGCCGTGGGCAAAGTGGTGAGCGCAGCGCCGTGGGCAGAGTGGTGAGCGCAGCGCCGTGGGCAGAGTGGTGAGCGCAGCGGCGTGGGCAGAGTGGTAGCGCAGCGGCGTGGGCACAGTGGTGAGCGCAGCGGCGTGGCACAGTGGTGAGCGCAGCGGCGTGGGCGAGTGGTGAGCTAGCGCCGTGGGCAGAGTGGTGAGCGCAGTGCCGTGGGCAAGTGTGACGCAGCGCCGTGGCCCGAGTGGTGAGGCAGCACATGGCAGAGTGGTGAGTGCGCGCCGTGGCAGAGTGGTGAGCGCAGCGGCGTGGGCAGAGGTCATGCAGCGCCGTGGCAGAGTGTCACGTAGCGCCCTGGGCAGAGTGGTCAGCACACACATACAACACACCACACATACACACCTCCGCTATACTACCACGGCCTTGCGTCTTCCCGCCGCCTGGATCCTCAGTCGAATGTCGCCATCCCCGGACGACTGGATCCAATATGGCGTCCAGGAAATTTCGCCAGACTTCCTGGACGCCATATTGGATCCAGTAGTTCGGGGGCGGCGACATGTCGACTGAGGATCTAGGCGGCGGACGCAAGGCCGGTGGTAAGTATAGCGGAGTGTGTGTGTGTATGTGTATGTGTGTGTGTGTGTGGACAAAGTGACGGAAGTGCGGACAAACTGACGGAAGTGGCGGATGCGACAAAGTGACGGAAGTGCGGGCAAAGTGACGGAAGTGCGGACAAAGTGACGGAAGTGCCTTGGGCTTTTATATATTAGATACACACATTATATGTACACACATGCAAATCTATAAAGATGTAGAAATATATATATACATGCACATACATCATTCACAAATTATATTACATACACACATATATACACATACTGTACATTGCATATGGAGGGGTGAGGAGAGCGGAGGCTGGAGGGCAGAGGAACAGGGGAGGCTGGAGGGCAGAGGCACAGAGGAGGCTGGAGGGCAGAGGCACAGGGGAGGCTGGAGGGCAGAGGCACAGGGGAGGCTGGAGGGCAGAGGCACAGGGGAGGCTGGAGGGCAGAGGAGATAGATGCGGCTCCCGGATGGAAGAGGATACTGACCGGGCTGTGGGCGGTGAGCGGCAGGGCTGGCGGCGGTGCCGGTGATGCCGGAGGCCACACACCGGAAGGGAGTGGTGGGTGGGGGCGGCTCCCGGATGGGGGAGGACACACACCGGGCTATGTGCGGGGCCGCGGCGAGGGGCACACTCGGTATGTGCGGGGCCCGGGTCCGGTGGCGGGATAACGGCTCGCGGTGGGCGCTCCTGCGCCCACCGCTCGCCGTTTTGACAGCAGCTCGCGGTGGGCGCTAAAGCGCCACCGCTCGCCGCCATCTTGGATCACCCTGAGCGGGTGTAGTGCCCAAGCCACTTCCGTCGTGTGACGTCATTTTTGTCCCTTAAAGACGGAAGTGGCTTCGGGTTTTATATATTAGATGATCAATTAAATAAAAGAAATTAAATGATAATCAAATTTAATTAAAAATTTAAAATACTATAAACAAAATACTATATTTATAAACAATTGATACTTAATTTAAGAACACTCACACACTGCCCAGTACATTAATAATAATAATAATAATACTAATATTACTACAATTTATAACAATTACCATATCTCCATATCTCCTCTACTTTAAAAATACCATTTGATGCCTTTGTAAGTGGATCATACCATTTTCATTACCCCTATAATTGTGCTCTTCTTAATATACAATACATCGTATACTTGAGTGCTTTTCCTCTAATAAAACACTAATAACTTTTAAACTTTATAAAAATTCTATTTTCACTGGGTATTCCTCTCCAAAGAAATGACCTCTGACAGTTTAACATTCCTTGCTCTCTATTTGCAACTTCCCTACCGCTATATTGTTAGTGGTTTCTCCCTATGGCGTTCTCTAGCCTCCGCTGCGCATGCGCGGCGGCCATCTTGGATCACCTCTGGAGGTGATTAAACCTTTTTGCAGAGGGAATGGTTTACATGATGCACTTCCAGTGCATCACTACCGGTTCTGGGCTTCGCATCGCCGGTGTTCCTCTTCACACAGGTGTATGATATTTTCCATTAGCTGCATATAAGTAAGCGATGATACACCGCATAAACTGCTCTCCCCTGATGAAGTCACTCTGATGTGACGGAACGCGTGGGGCCATTGAGAGGGGTCCCTTTGTGTGCCTCTGCTTCTCACTCATTCTCCAAGTAATTTGTGGGATATAGGTTCTTTTTACCCCCTTCTGACTTATCTATTGGATACTTTGTTTGTTAGGACTGTATGCCACGGGGCCTCATTACACGGTTATAATTGGTCTCTGTGGAGACTTGGACCTGGTAT
The DNA here is from genome assembly GCA_033576535.1 of Allobates femoralis. Lineage (NCBI taxonomy): Eukaryota > Metazoa > Chordata > Amphibia > Anura > Aromobatidae > Allobates > Allobates femoralis. The sequence goes on along the minus strand of JARQOC010000003.1, from coordinate 844,905,644 downwards.
GAACTGGGGTGAGAATAGCCTGCTCAGGATTAACAGGCTGCTCACTGGCAGGGGCGGAGCTACCGCGGTACAGCTGGTTCAGCTGCACCAGGGCCCCGACCAGCTAGGCGGCCCCTTCAAGCCTGCAGGGGGGTCCCCAGCCGACCCCCGTAAGCCGCTGTCAGAGAGGAGAGTCAGACAAGGGAAGCAGAAAGCTTCCTGTTTCCCTTGCTTGATCCCGCCCCTCCGCTCCTCTGCCCCTCTGGCTCCCAGGAGTGCACTCGGCGCGGCTCAGCAGGTAGGAGAGCCGCCGCAAACACCTCTCCAACGGCCTCCAGCACCACCCCGAGCCCCCCCCCACGGACTGCACCGGCGGCCACCAGCACCCCACCCCCCCGCTCCTCAACATTGGTTGATGGCTGCACCAGGGTCCCCTGGGGTCAAGGTCCGCCACTGCTCACTGGCTTAACAACTCATGCACCATTTAATTTGACTCACCGTGGCCGGGACTCCGGTTTAGACAGGCGATGCTTCCTTCCTCCTTGTCACGGGTGGACCGCGCCTGCCGGTAGTGGGGCCCGGTGTAGTGCAGATCAAAAGTTGCGGACGTCTTGGTGGAACAGATTAAAGGGGTTTTTAATTTATTCGTGACGCCACCTATGAGTAGTTTCGGTAAGGACTACCGACGCTGCGGAACCTCCGGGGGATGGACAGCAGCAAGATGTTACGCTCCCCACAGGCTGAGCGGTGATCCCCGGAGGCTGGAGCTGCTTAAGATGTTGTGCGGCAGCTGCAGTTACCTTGTAGTGCGGACGGACAGTTCATAAGGAAGCACGGACACAGAAAGTCTCTATAACGGGTCTTTACTGTAACCAGCAGGCAGTACATGGCATACAGTGGTTGGGTAGTGGACCGGGTGGACTCAGCAGTGATGGTGTCCCTTAGAAATCCGTAGTGTTCCTCCATTCTAACTAATTGGTTGCCAGTGTCGCCCAGGAATACCAGGTCGGGTACGGGGAGGCTGCTTCAATGCCCTATCCATGATGTACGTCCTGGATGTTTTGGGGAGCCTTGGATCCCTCAGTGGGTACACCGCTGGTTAGACGACTGGAAGTTGGCTGGTGGTGGGGTGCTCCTGTGTAGCTGCTCCTCCACGCTTCTGGTTCGCGTAGCAGAGGTCAACTGCTGCCAGCTTCGGTACCAGTGAACCGGCTGTGAGGTTCTGGGCACGGGAGTCTTTTGCGAACCCGTGTGATGATGCCCAATCCCGGTTGTTGAGGCCTCAGGTGCTGACACCCGACCGGTGACGGCCCGGGGGCTGCACGGGGTGCGGAGCACCCGCTCCTACTCCAAGTTCAAGACTTCTCAGGTCAAGTTCTAGATCCCTTCTCTCTCGTTTCTCTCTAGACTACTTTGTGTGTTCTACTACACTACCCTAGCACTCCGCCCACCAGGACCTAGGATTGGTCCTCTGTTCTAGGTGATGCATGCAGGGTTGGATTTCTAAATTAACCAGATCACTGACGGGTCAGAGAATATTGCGGCTGCTTTTATGGCTGCAATACCCTCTTGTGACGCACTCGTTGCGGGGCGCCACAAATTCATGACCTTTGAGCCGTGTTTTCTTTCACATCTAGGCTATCATCTTTGCATTGTACTACATTCAAGGTGTTTGGCTACAGAGTGGAGATTGAATAGAGCCTACTAATATTATTGAGATCTCTGGAGGAATTATTTTGATGATAAATGTTTATCTGATCTACTGTGAGATAAGGTGGTGACAGGGGTTTCCCCTTTTAACCCCTTTTTGACATTTATGGATAGTCCAGAGTAACAGTATTTTATGTGTCTTTCATACTTGAAGTACTTTGCATTGTTTACATGCGCTGGGCACTGGTACACCAGGATTAAGGGTGCGTGCACATGGCTAGGACTATAGCAGCGGTTTGGACACAACGTGATACCGCTGCGTCCAAAATGCAGCGTTGTACAGTACAAGTACAGTGGATGGGATTTGTAGAAATCCCCTGCTCACTATGCTGCTCCTGACCGCAGTGTGTTTTCCGCTGCAGCGCAGGTTGCTGTGTTTCCGCGTCTCCGCAGCATGTTAATGTCAGAAGCGAGCCCCAGTGGGTGAACGCAGAGAAAAGCCACCCTGCACCCACCGCAGATCGTGGGCACATGGCGGCTCGCTGTCATCACACCTCACATGTGACGGTTCTCTGTACCTATCAGTGCAGCATGTTATCACCATCATGGCCATGGACCGTTTCTGGCGGTTTTATCACATAAAGTATCTGTTTTGCCATTAAAATGCAGCCTGACTATCCTGCATCCAAATCAAGGGGCACGTCATTGACCACCTAGCTGACAGGGAGAACAGTAAAGATGGCATAACCACTCACATGCCCACTGTCACTGGCAGGGCTGTGAAGTCAGATTCTTGGAGTCGGATTCAGGGAAATTGAGGACTAATCGGAGTCGGAGGTTTGGTTTATCGATTCCACAGCCCTGGTCACTGGAGCGTCAGTACACGGGCATGGCCACGAAGACACATGCAAGAGGATCTGACCCATGCCATCCTGTGTACATTGTGCTCTGTGTGTCACAGATACTATAGGCATACCATCACTAAGCTCTATTCAATACTAGCTGTCACAAGCTAGTAAGGAATGACAGTTGGACTGACCCCTCAGGCTAGGGGGCCCTAGATGTCCTTTTTCCCAGAGTTACCTCTGATGGTGAGGATGTCTGAGCCACTACCCTTGCCCCTGCTCCTTGAAAGTGCTAGTCTAATACCATCTTAAAAAGGCAGGGAGCGACTGTGATAGGTTTCCCAGAATATATGACCCTAGAGGTAATCAGGAGTCATACAGAGATTACCATAATTCCTGCCAGCCCGAATAAAGGGATGTTAAAGGAATATTATCAAGAGTGTTCTCTAAAAAAGTGAAGGGGACCAAAGGGACGATTTTCCATCACTAATGCCCTTGGAATTAACCATGTACACTATAATATGGGGTCTTTTGGGAACCTAAGGGTATGTGCACACTGGGCGGGTTTTCGGCGGTTTACCTGTGTAAACCGCCGTTTTGCATACATTAGTTTTATGTTAATTTATGTTAATCCAAACCGGCGTTTGGATTAACATTAAAACTAATGTAGCCCGCCCAAGGCTGTGCACATACCGGCGGTTCCCCAGCGTCATCCGTTGCTAACCCGCAGGTTTCCCAGCGGGTTAGCAAAGAATGAACATGTTCTAAAAACCGGCCGGTTCTGCAGCGGCTGCAAGCAGAATCATGTGCTGCTTCCAGCCGCTGCAGACTCGCCGCCGAGAACCCGCTGGGCAGCCGCCGGATACCGCCCGGATCCCGCTGCACATACCCGCCAGGAAGCCGGAGGACGGCGCCGGAGCTTCCTGGCGGGTCCCGCCCAGCCGCCGAGGCAAACACGCCGGGTAGTGTGCACTTACCCTAAGGGTCTCTCTCGCTCATTGCATGGATTTTAATGGTTCCCTTGGGAGCGTCTCCCAATGACAGATTTAACCCTGATTAGGTAGTGACATAGAAAATACAGACTGAGAGATTATTATAGACCCTGGTATTTTCGATGACATTCTCTGTAGGAATGTCTATTTCTGATGTGGACGATGAGCCTCTTTTGGGCTTCTGCTTTATATCGCACCAATGCTCAGACGCAGCGTATATTGAGGATGAGATGGATCATTTTGCCAAGACAAACCTCAAATGTCAGGTCCTCCCTGTGCTACCTTATTTTACCTCCGGTCACAAATAAAACTGTATGGCTTACAGTATAGGCAGTGTGTTTAGAAAGTCCTGTGGAATGGGGTCAAATTTCTGAAAAACAACCTCCGACCATCCCTACAGAGTCACCGCAGTCACGACGCAACCCAATGGCCCAGAATAGGCAGCGCACATGGGAAGGTGATGTAGACACTTGCAACCAATATATTTTATCATTACTCATTGTATTATTATTGCTCTGATACTTTCATACTTATTGCTAAAAAATACCTTCTGCCTTTCTGCGTTTACAGCTCCAATGCAAATGTATGCATCTCCATGGACTATGAACCCACCCTATATATACAATGACAAACACTGTGTGATCGAAAAGTGTCAAATCCATATATGTGAAACACATATATTATACAGAGGGATCTACAGTATTTCAAGTGTTTATTTCTGTTAATGTTGATGATTATAGGAACCCAAAGGTCATTATCTCAGAAAATTAACGTACGCAGGATGAAGGGTCTGAGAGATAAAATATTACCTAAATAGTTATCAGAGGCTTCACCTTGTGTGGTTGTGAGAGTCACAACCACTATAAAAGCAGATCACGGTTGCTGCAGTCCCCAGCGTGGTGCATATAGAGTAGGGAGGATGAAGGGTTAAACACCGCACTGCCGTATTCCACCAGACATCAAAGGGTGAATATAATAATGATTTATTAGTCAACGTGATTCAGGGCTCCCTGGCCCCTTCCTCAGGACAAATCAATATCATATTGCCATGTTTCTGCAAGCCCTGAAACCCCTTGACTATCAATATTACATTCACCCTTTGATGCCTTGTGGAATACAGCAGAGCGGGGTTTAACCCTTCATCCTCCCTAATTTAATTTTCTGAGATAATGACCTTTGGGTTTTCATTGGCTGTAAGCCATAATCATCAACATTAACAGACAAAAACACTTGCAATAGATCACTCTGTGTATAATTATTATTATTATTCATTATTATAGCGCCATTTATCCATAGGCGCTTTACATGTTAAAAGGGGCATACATAGACAGGTACAATAAACATGAGCAATACAAGGAACACGCAAGTAAAGAAGGAGAGAGGACTCTGCCCATGAGGGCTCACAGTCTACAAGGGATGGGTGAGGATACAGTAGGTGAGGAGAGAGGACTCTGCCCACAAGGGATCACAGTCTACAAGGGATGGGTGAGGATATATTAGGAGAGGAAAGAGGACCCTGCCCATGAGGCCTCACAGTCTACAAGGGATGGGTGAGGATATAGTAGGAGAGGAGAGAGGACCCTGCCCACCAGGGCTCACAGTCTACAAGAGATAGGTGAGGATATAGCGGGGATGGGGAGAGAACCCTGCTCATGACGGCTCACAGTCTACAAGGGATGGATGAGGATACAGTAAAAGAGGGTAGAGCTGGTCGTGCTGCGGTTCAGTAGACTGAAGATCACTGCAGTCTTGTCGGAAGAGATGAGTCTTCAGATTCCTTTTCAAGGTCTCCACGGTGGGCGAGAGTCTGATATGTTTGTGTAGAGAGTTCCAGAATATGGGGAAAACACAGGAGAAAGCGGTTGTGGGAAGAAGAGATGGGAGGGGAGTAGAGAAGGGGATCTTAAGCTGATCGAATGTTGCATGTAGGTAAGTATCGGGAAACCATGTCACAGATGTATGGAGGAGACAGATTGTGGGTGGCTTTGTATTTCATGGTTAGGGTTTTGAACCGGGGCCTCTGGACAATAGGAAGCCAGTGAAGGGCTTGGCAGAGAGAGAGGCTAGGGAATAACGAGGAGACAGATGGATTAGTCGAGCAGTAGAGTTTAGGATAGATTGGAGTGGCGCAAGAGTGCTAAAGGGGAGGCCAGAGAGCAGGAGATTACAGTAATCAAGGTGGGAGATGATGAAGGCATGTGCGAGTGTTTTTGCAGTATTTTGGTCAAGGAATGTACAGATCCGGGAAATATTTTAGAGTTTGAGTCGGCAGGGGGTGACAATGGCTTAGATATGTGGCTTAAAAGAGAGGGCAGAGTCAAGTATCACTCCGAGACACCAAGCATGCGGGATTGGGGAAAATGAGCAGACATTGACTTTGATGGATAGGTCTGGTAGAGGGGTAGAGTGACTTGGGGTAGTAAGGAAGTGATGTCAGGTCCAGAGAGGCAGATCTGTGTGTCATTAGTGCAGAGATGATACTGAAGACCATGGGACTCTTTGAGCTGTCCCAAGCCACGGGTGTAGATAGAAAAGAGTAGGGTTCCTAGAACTGAGCCTTGGGGGACACCAAAAGATAGGGGGTAAGGTGAGGAGGTGATGTGGGAGAGGGAGACGCTGAATGTCCGGTCTGTTAGATATGATGAGATCCAAGATAGACCCAAGAATCTGGAGCAAGAAAGAATGATCCACAGTGTCAAAGGCAGAAGACAAGTCCAGAAGAAGGAGAACAAAGTATAGTCGCTAGCTCTTAGCGGTTAGTAGGTCATTGGTAACTTTAGCTAGGGCAGTTTCAGTTGAGTGATGCAGTCGGAAACCAGATTGTAACCGGTCAAGAAGGGGGGAGGTGGAGAGGTGGGAGGACAGTTCAAGATGGACATGATGTTCCAGCAGTTTTGAGGCATGAGGGAGAAGTGATATTGGGCTATAACTGGACACAGAAGACAAGTCGAGGGAGGGCTTTTTGAGGATTGGTGTGATTGAGGCATGTTTGAAGGATGAGGGGAAGACACCATTGTAAGTGAAAGGTTGAAGAGATGTGTTAGGGTTGGGATGAAGACTGACGAGGTTGGGGAAGAGATGGGACGGGAGTGGGTCAAGCGTGCAAGTGGTGAGATGTGATCTTGACCGAAGGGAGGAGAGCTGATTTTCTGTCATGATGGAGAAGCTGGTTTTGGAAGAACAGAGTTGAGTAGTTATGAGGAAGGGCATAGGGGGCAGCGGGCCAAAGCTTTCTGTGATGTTAACAATCTTCTGCTTAAAGAAAGAGGCAAAGTCTTCAGCAAAAATAAGAGGAGAGGGAGGAGGTGATGGGGGACAGAGTAGAGAGTTGAAAGTATTGAAAAGCTGTTTAGGGTTGTGAGACAAGGAGGATATGAGAGATGAGAAGTTTGTTTTGCGGCAGTGAGCGTGGACTTAAAGTTGGCGAGGGACTGCTTGTATGCGACAAACTGGTCGGCAGAATGGGATCTCTTCTATCTCTGCTCAGCAACCCTAGAGCCACGTCTCAGTTTTTTGATCAGGCTGGTCAGCCAGGGTTGCCTGTTGATTGTATGAGTTACTCTGTGCGTGAGCAGGGTGGCTAAATCGAGCGCTGCTGTTGTTGTGGTGTTATATAAAGTGGCAGCAGCAGCATCTATGTCATGTAAGGAAACTATGTCTGTAAGAAGGAGAAGGGACTCAGTGAGTGTAAGTTAAGGTGTTTGAGACTTCTGTGAGGATGATTGAGTTTGTGGAGTGGCTGTTTCACATAGGAGAGGAGAGGGAAGAGAGTGTCAGCAGGTTGTGGTCAGACAGGGAGAGATGTGAGATAGAGAGGTTAGTAAGGGAACAGAGGTGGGTGAAGATAAGGTCCAACGTGTGGCCATCTTTGTGAGTGGTTGCGGAGGATCATTGAGTGAGACCAAAGGAGGCAGTCAGGGATGTTTAGAGGCAGCCAAGGCGAAAGTGTCAATGGGGATGTTGAGGTCACCCATGATGATAGTGGGGATGTCAGCAGAAAGGAACAGAAGTACACAGGTGGTGAAGTGGTTGAGAAAGGTGGAGATGGCTAGCTTTGGGGGGCGGTAGATGACAGCCAGCTGGAGGTTGGAGGGGGAGTAGATGCGGACGGAATACACCTCAAACGAGGGTAGAGTAGTGGAGGGTGGTAGTGGGATTGGGGTAAAGGAGCAGTTATCGGACAGGAAAAAGTCAACTCCACTTAATCGTATACACGATTGGTACTCTGGGAGTACTAAGAAATTGCCCCTTATGGGGACAGTGATTTATTTACATATTATCACTTTTTGAATATTGTTGTTCCTATTGGGGAGACTTCATGATCTCATTAATGCTTTCTATGCATATTTGCCTTTCTCTGAGATATCCCACCGCTATTTTCTGTTTTGCTTTCTCTTAGATCTATGTAATGACAAGTGTTTGAGTTTTTTTCCTTGGTTATTTTCTGATATTACCCTAACTCCAAGCGGGTCTATGTAATCCACATTTACCAACGAGAAATTGGTGAACTGGATAGGTTTCCCTTCCTTTTGATTGATAAACACACCAATATCAAGCGGTATTCTGAAGCCTAAAAATTAACCTCTGAAAAGATAGTATATCCTGAGGTATCATTCGCGTATTGCTGTGCTGCGGTTTTGTGAATGTGCCAGTGTTTGTATACACTTTTTTAAGGGCCCTTTCACATCAGCGGTTTTTTTTAAATCGCGGCAGATGCGGTGAAAAAACCGCATCTGCCGCAATTGCCGCATAACCGCTGCACTTGCGGCGCGGTTGCGGTAATCCCCATAGAAAGTATAGGGGGACTTGCGGCAGGTGCGGCAAGTGCGGTTTTGCACTTGCCGCAGGTGCGGCCGCGAAAAAAACCGCGGCCTCACCTGCCGCAAGTGCAAAATCGCACTTGCCGCAAGTCCCCCTATACTTTCTATGGGGATTACCGCAACCGCGCCGCAAGTGCAGCGGTTATGCGGCAATTGCGGCAGATGCGTTTTTATCACCGCATCTGCCGCAAATTTAAAAAAACGCTGATGTGAAAGGGCCCTACCGCTGCACTTGCGGCACAGTTGCGGCAAGCCCCATACAATGTATATGCGGGCTTGTGGCAGGTGCGGCAGGTGCAGTATCGGCACTTGCGGCAGGTGCGGCCGCAAAAAAACCGCAGTTAGCAGCGTTTTTTTTCGCGGCCGCACCTGCCGCAAGTGCCGAAACCGCACTTGCCGCACCTGCCGCAAGTCCGCATATAAATTGTGTGCCTGTGCCGCAAGTGCAGTGGTTATGCGGTAATCGCGGCAGATGCGTTTTTTTCACCGCATCTGCCGCGATTTTAAAAAAACGCTGATATGAAAGTACCCTAATTGTTTTTATTCTTGTGTGTTCCTTTTCCTATACAATTTTTCAATAAAGATACTTTTCACCAAATTTGTGTTAGAGCATGGCTGATCCCAGGCTTACACACGTTTCTTTTTTCTTGTTTTAAATCGACAGTTTGTTGCAGACAGAGCATCCCCCAGGTAGGGGGACTGGGGGAGCAGGGGCTGGCTGAATGGGTATGAGGTTATCAGAGTTGCAAAAACATGAAAAAAGAGGATCGTGGCAGGTGTTAGAAATAAGTGTGGGGATGTGTTGAGGAGGGCCAGGATTTGAGGATACGTCGCCAGCAATGAGGAGCAGCAGACAGAGCGATAGAAGGTGGGAGCATGATAGGGCATGATGTGGCTGTGGGTGTCTAGAGAAAAAGGATTGTATGTGGAGGAAACTGTTCTGAGGAGGAGGTGAGATAGCTGGGGTGGAAGGCGAGAGAGATGACAAGCTCTTTACTAGGTGAAGGGATGAGAGGAGTTGAGGGTGAAACTGAAGAGAAACAGAAACATTGTAGTGGCTTTCTATCCCATTATTTTACAGTCCATTCCAGTCCAATTCAAATCTAATTCAAAGTTTTGCACTTAGAAAAATGCATTTGGAAAAATGTATGCATCAGACTAAAGTCTTGGTCAGACTCCTGGTTCTGAATATATCTTCAGCTAAGGGCAATCAGGTGTGAATTAGGGGATGGTTAGGTATGGATAGACCAGATACTGAGAGGTAAAAACAGGTCACAAAAAGAGAGGGAGGGGTTGGAGTCAGGGCCGGACTGGGACCAAAAAGCAGTCCTGGAAAACAAACCCCTCAAGCCCACATACTATAACACCCATCAGTGAAATTTGCTTTTATGTTGTCATGGCCTCATCACTTTTTTAAAGGAGTTATGTGAAGAGCCACATGTGAATGGTGCAGCAGAGGGAATAATCAGCCGCAGCTCCATTTACATGTTACTCTTCAAAGCTATGTTTCCCGGGATAGTGGGGTCCCAGCGGTCAGATCCACAGCGAAGGGCAAGTCATCACCTATGCAGAAGAGAAGTGATGACTCCATATTGGGGATAATCAATTTAAACAACAGTTAAATGCTGAAAATCAAAGTCCAATACCGATTCTCTGACAACAGAACAGGAGAAGTGGTACTGTACAGTGTGTATATACAGAATAATACAGATACTGAGGATTACACCCAGTATACAGGACAGGAGAAGTGGTACTGTGCAGTGTATATATACAAAATAATACAGATACTGAGGATTACACCCAGTATACAGGACAGGAGAGGTGGTACTGTGCAGTGTGTATATACAGAATAATACAGATACTGAGGATTACACCCAGTATACAGCACAGGAGAAGTGGTACTGTGCAGTGTACATATACAAAATAATACAGATACTGAGGATTACACCCAGTATACAGGACAGGAGAAGTGGTACTGTGCAGTGTATATATACAGAATAATACAGATACTGAGGATTACACCCAGTATACAGGACAGGAGAAGTGGTACTGTGCAGTGTATATATTCAGAATAATACAGTTACTGAGGATTACACCCAGTATACAGGACAGGAGAAGTGGCACTGTGCGGTGTATATATACAGAATAATACAGATACTGAGGATTACACCCAGTATACAGGACAGGAGAAGTGGTACTGTGCAGTGTATGTATACAGAATAATACAGATACTGAGGATTACACCCAGTATACAGGACAGGAGAAGTGGTACTGTGCAGTGTATATATACAGAATAATACAGATACTGAGGATTACACCCAGTATACAGGACAGGAGAAGTGGCACTGTGCGGTGTATATATACAGAATAATACAGATACTGAGGATTACACCCAGTATACAGCACAGGAGAAGTGGTACAGTGCGGTGTATATATACAGAATAATACAGATACTGAGGATTACACCCAGTATACAGGACAGGAGAAGTGGTACTGTGCAGTGTATATATTCAGAATAATACAGATACTGAGGATTACAGCCAGTATACAGGACAGGAGAAGTGGTGCTGTGCAGTGTATATATATATAGAATAATACAGATACTGAGGATTACACCCAGTATACAGGACAGGAGAAGTGGTACTGTGCAGTGTATATATACAGAATAATACAGATTCTGAGGATTACACTCAGTATACAGGACAGGATAATTATACCCAGCATACCCAGGAGGCAGGGGTATATAGATAGCCAAGACTCAGCCAGATCCTGGAGATGGGGAAGGATGAAAGGTGGCGGCAGAAAGTCCAGTGCTGGGTACAGAGAGGAACACATTTCATGGAGGCACCGGGAAGAACAGAGAGCAAACTTTGCCCGCAGGAAAACTTTCTGATGCTGCACATTACAGACTGCGGGCCATATACACAACACAGAATGCCTGCTGAAGACGCATTACAGACTGCGGGCTGTATACACATTACAGACTGTGGGCTGTATCCACATTACAGACTGTGGCCAGTAAACACATTACAGACTTTGGGCAGTATACACATTACAGACTGTGGGCTGTATACACTTTACAAACTGCAGGCTGTATACACATTTCAGACTGCTGACTATACACATTACAGACTACCTGCTGTATACACATTACAGACTGCCCGCTGTATACACATTACAGACTTCGGGCCGTATTCACATTACAGACTGCAGGCAGTATACACATTGCAGACTGCGGGCTGTATACAGATTACATGCTGTAAACATATTGCAGACAGAGGGCAGTATACACATTACAGACTGTGGACCGTTTACACATTACAAGCTGTGGGCCGTATACACATTACAGACTGCGGGCTGTATACACATTACAGACTGAGGACTGTAAACACATTACAGACTGCCCTCTGTATACACATTACAGACTGCGGGCTGGATACACATTACAGACTGCGGGCTGGATACACATTTGAGATTACTGGCTGTATACACATTTGAGGTCCCTTTCACATCAGCGTCATGCTGATGTTTGCGGCTGATCTGGCAGGTGGCGCCGCATCAGCTTAATAGGCCGCCTAACGGCCAACTTTCAGCCCAGATCCGGCAAGCCCCATGCATTGTATATGGGGCTTGCAGTCCGTTGCGGCAAGTGAGGTTCTGCCGGATGCAAAAGATCCGGTACTTGCGGCCGTGAAAAAAAAATACTGCTTGCAGCGTTTTTTTTTTTTCGCAGCCGCAAGTGCCATATCTGGCGTAACTGCACTTGCTGCACCGGACCGCAAGCCCATAGACAAGCCAGATCACAAGTGTGGCCGTTAAGTGGCAGATCCAGCAGATGCGGTAAATCTGCCGGATCTGCCGCACATCAGCAAAAACTGATGTGAAAGGCCCCTTAGAGTGCTGGTGTATATCTTGTATACACAGTACTAAACTATATATAAAGGTCCACACTATAAACATACAATATATAGGCACACTAATACAGCATGTAGTGGGACCTGTATATACTGTATAGTGTTGTGTAGAGACAGACAGACAGACACTGTCAAACAGACAGACAGAAAGACACTCAGACAGACACACACATCATACCATATATGTGCTACTCACAGGACTTGTGATGATGTCACATGGAGAGGAGGCATAAGGGGTCACGTGATCAGCTTACAGAGAGATCAGGGATATGAAGAAGCTGGTGGGAGGGCCCGGGATGTGCACCTAAAGATCCTGATTGGTCTGTGTGGGGCCCTGTTTTGGGGAAATGACCCCGCCCCCGAATGTCGCGGCCACTTGGCGGCAAATGATTTAAAGCAGGCCCCCGCATGCCACACCTAGGCGGCACATAGGGAAAAGTCCCGCTCCTCCCACCTATCAGTCCGGGCCTGTTTGGAGTGACCAGTCTATGACATACCAGAATAATCATGAGCATTGAAACAGAACATGGCAATGATAGGCAAGAAAATAGTACCAGAGAGAGATTATATGCAGTTCACACAGACAGTCAGAAGCCAGGGAAACCTGCGTAGATTCAAAGCGTACATGTGGAAGAGGAGACAACTCAATTAAATGATACAGATGGTGATGATGATAACAATACAGCAGAGATGATGGTGAGGAATGGCCAAATGCATCATAGATTTTAACTCTAATTTAAAGTTTTGCACTTAGTAAACTGCACTTGGAAAAATGCTTAGATCAAACCGCATGTAATGACTCCATATAATATATGTGATTCATTTTATGTATTTGTGGCGCCCCGCAACGAGTGCGTCACAAGGGAGTATTGCAGCCGCAATATTCTCTGACAAAGCAGTGCAATAGTTAACTCTGAGATCCAACCCAACATACAACACCTAGAACAGGGGACCAATCCTAGGTCCTGGTGGGTGGAGTGTTAGGGTAGTGAAGTAGAACACACAGTAATCTAGACAGTCAGAACAGTAAGAGTCTGGAATCTAGAGCAGAACCTAGAACACAGAACTTGGAGAGGAGCGGGGGCTCCGCACCCCGTGCGGGCCCCTGGGCCGTCACCGGTCGGGTGTCCGCACCTGAGGCCTTAACTACCGGGATTGGGCATATCTACACGGGTTCCCAAAAGACTCCCGTGCCCACAACTCACAGCCGGTTCACTGGTACCGAAGCTGGCAGCAGTTCACCTCTGCCACGCGAACCAGCCCCGTGGAGGATCAGCTTTACAGGAGCACCCCACCACCAGCCAGTTTCCAGTCGTCTAACCAGCGGTGTACCCACTGAGGGACCCAAGGCTCCCCAAAGCATCCAGAACGTACATCATGGATAGGGCATTGAAGCAGCCTCCCCGTACCCGACCTGGTATTCCTGGGCGACGCTGGCAAGAGAAGCTAAGGAGGTAGAAAGGAGGTACACTGCGGATCTCTGAGGAGCACTATCACTGCTGAGTCCACCCGGTCTTCTACTCAACCACTGTAAGCCATGTACTGCCTGCTGGTTACAGTAAAGAACCGTTGCAGAGACTATCTGTGTCCGTGTCTCCTTATGAACTATCCGTCCGCACACTAAGGTAACCGCAGCTGCCGCACAACATCTTGAGCAGCTCCAGCCCCCGGGGATCACCGCTCAGCCTGTGGGGAGCGTAACATCTTGCTGCTGTCCATCACCCCGGGAGGTTCCGCAGCGTCGGTAGCCCTTACCGAATCTACTCATAGGTGGCGTCACGAAGAAAACAAATTAAAACCCCTTTAATCTGTTCCCGTAAGACGTCTTCAATTTTGATCTGCACTACACCGGGCCCCACTACCGGCAGGCGCGGTCCACCCGTGACAAGGAAGGAGAAGAATCGCCTGTATCAACCGGAGTCCGCCGGCCACGGTGAGTCAGAAAATGGCGTCACGAACAGGATACGAGCAGGCCCGTTACCCAACGGGTATAATGTGCTTAAAATGGACTTTATTGTCTACAACTGGACTTTGTTCGTCCTAAAAAGAACTTTCCCGCCTTTACACCATTGGGTCAAGATGGCGCCCAAGATGGCGTTCCCGCCACAAGAAGCCGCCACGTGAAGCCCAGGAGTGAGTCAACCCCCCCCTCACTGTGGGAGGGCTAAAGACAAAAGGCGCCAAACTCTTTGTCCGCCCTGATTGCTCGAGTCAACCATGGGGGCGGACCCCAAAGACTTTTCCCACGATTGGACTACAAAAGCCCAGCGGAAATGGGAGTGTCATAGACACACCGACAGAAAGAGAGGACTTCTTCACCAGCTCTACCAGAACGTCTTACCGGTTGAACGGGTGTGGTTTCCCTCCGAGAAGAATGGCCAGCATGAGACTCCAAGACCTGATGCGGGAGGTCGAGGCGGAGGCCAGAGCAGCCGTCAGCCAACCGGGTCCGGATCCTGCCCTTACCATAGATGGCAGTCCCGACTTCTGGCTAGAGGCTCTACAAGACCTCCGGGTGCGGTTACTAGAGACAGTGGAATGGACGATCCGTAGCTGGAGCGCGACCCTAGGCAGACGACTACACCATGCGATGCAGCAGAGCCGACCGGGTGCAGCTTCTCCAAGCCAAGACGACGTCACCAGCTTCTCGACCGCCTCACCCTCGCCTACCACCTGTCCTGCTCCGTCACCTGAGCCAATAGACTGTGTCATTCCGGTGGAGGCCGCAACTCGACCCGTTCCAGCGACCAACATCGTAACCGATTCCGTTCTTGAGCCGGAGCTCATGACACGCTCCATGGAAGAACTCGATCTTTACCAGGTTCCCACTGAGGAACCCGCGACATGTTTCACCACTACAGAGACAGTCGCCTGTTTTATCCCCGTACCGGAGGCTTCCCTTGCCATTGCCGAGGCCTACCTGGTAACCGGGATTGAAACACCTTTACCTGCGGAAACAGATGAAGAGGCAGGCAGCCTGGAAGCCCTGCAGGACGTCCCTACGGAAGGATCCGCAGCACCACCGCCCTGTTGTACAACGGAACAAGCTTCAACGTCTTTCACCATCGAGCAGCCTGATGTGGTCATCGAGGAAGAGGTCGGAGAGGATGACGACGAGACCCACAGCACCGCTGAGGATTTCGACACCGGGTTCGCTTGGGGAGACAACAAAGAACTTCCTTCCGGGCACACAGCTCGGGTACACTGGTCGGGTGCACTGCCGACACCTTCCCCTGTGCCGTTCCACCGGGTTCCGATACAGACGGCCCGCCAAGTTCAAGCTTCCCGCCAAACCACCAGCTCCGTTACTCATCTCTACACCCCGAGCCGTAACGACGGAGATGTACGCCAGAGACGACGAGAGGAGTGGCAAGCCCGAGAACGCGCCAACATGGAGGCCCGTGCCGAGGCTCGCCGCCAGCCGCCGCTGCCTGATGAACTCCGCCGTGAAGGTAGAATTTCCACCTTTAACTTAAATACCGGGTGGGGGTTCGCTTGGGAGGTGGGTTTGAATGAGGAGGTGTTTGTGGGGCGCCGGGACGTTGAGTCAAACTTGCCAAGAGGACATCCCGATCGCGACCTATACCGGGGCGACATAATCACCTACGAGCGCTACGCTTGTGCAGATGGGTGGTTTGCTATCCGGGTGCGCCATCACCCTCAGAGCCAGTGACTTTAAAACTTGAACTTCACCAATGACTCTGTTCCCGTTAATCACTGACCGTGTGATCTTGCGGCTACAGCCTGGACTCTAGTTAAAGTACAGCCGACCGCCCGCCGGGTCCGCACAAAGTGATTACCTGTTTCTTTGCTTATATCACCAAAGCATACCTTTACCTGTTTTTCTATTTTAATAAAAGTGTGTCATATATGTATAAAAATGTAAAAACCTCTGTAATGTGAGTAGTTTGACGCTTGGGGACAAGCTGATTTAACCAAGGGGGAGTGTGGCGCCCCGCAACGAGTGCGTCACAAGGGAGTATTGCAGCCGCAATATTCTCTGACAAAGCAGTGCAATAGTTAACTCTGAGATCCAACCCAACATACAACACCTAGAACAGGGGACCAATCCTAGGTCCTGGTGGGTGGAGTGTTAGGGTAGTGAAGTAGAACACACAGTAATCTAGACAGTCAGAACAGTAAGAGTCTGGAATCTAGAGCAGAACCTAGAACACAGAACTTGGAGAGGAGCGGGGGCTCCGCACCCCGTGCGGGCCCCTGGGCCGTCACCGGTCGGGTGTCCGCACCTGAGGCCTTAACTACCGGGATTGGGCATATCTACACGGGTTCCCAAAAGACTCCCGTGCCCACAACTCACAGCCGGTTCACTGGTACCGAAGCTGGCAGCAGTTCACCTCTGCCACGCGAACCAGCCCCGTGGAGGATCAGCTTTACAGGAGCACCCCACCACCAGCCAGTTTCCAGTCGTCTAACCAGCGGTGTACCCACTGAGGGACCCAAGGCTCCCCAAAGCATCCAGAACGTACATCATGGATAGGGCATTGAAGCAGCCTCCCCGTACCCGACCTGGTATTCCTGGGCGACGCTGGCAAGAGAAGCTAAGGAGGTAGAAAGGAGGTACACTGCGGATCTCTGAGGAGCACTATCACTGCTGAGTCCACCCGGTCTTCTACTCAACCACTGTAAGCCATGTACTGCCTGCTGGTTACAGTAAAGAACCGTTGCAGAGACTATCTGTGTCCGTGTCTCCTTATGAACTATCCGTCCGCACACTAAGGTAACCGCAGCTGCCGCACAACATCTTGAGCAGCTCCAGCCCCCGGGGATCACCGCTCAGCCTGTGGGGAGCGTAACATCTTGCTGCTGTCCATCACCCCGGGAGGTTCCGCAGCGTCGGTAGCCCTTACCGAATCTACTCATAGGTGGCGTCACGAAGAAAACAAATTAAAACCCCTTTAATCTGTTCCCGTAAGACGTCTTCAATTTTGATCTGCACTACACTGGGCCCCACTACCGGCAGGCGCGGTCCACCCGTGACAAGGAAGGAGAAGAATCGCCTGTATCAACCGGAGTCCGCCGGCCACGGTGAGTCATATTGAATTACTGAAATAAATTACATTTTTGATGATATTCTAATTCACTGAGATGCACCTGTAATTGTAGAACACTGAGTTAATCTGTCACAGAAAAAGACCTGGGTGTATGGGTGGACAGAAAACTCAACTTTTCTGACCAGTGTCAGGCAGCTGCTGCAAAGGCAAATAAAATGGAATGTTTTAAAAGAGTCATAGATGCTCATGAGGAGAACATTTACCTCTATACAAGTCACTAGTGCGACCACACTTAGAATACTGTGTACAATTCTGGTCTCCGGTGTATAAGAAAGACATAGCTGAACTAGAGCGGGTCCAGAGAAGAGCGACCAAGGTTATTAGAGGACTGAGGGGTCTTCAATACCAAGACAGGTTATTAGAGGACTGGGGGGGTCTGCAATACCAAGACAGGTTATTAGAGGACTGGGGGGTCTGCAATATCAAGACAGGTTATTAGAGGACTGAGGGGTCTGCAATACCAAGACAGGTTATTAGAGGACTGAGGGGTCTGCAATACCAAGACAGGTTATTAGAGGACTGAGGGGTCTACAATACCAAGACAGGTTATTAGAGGACTGGGGGGTCTGCAATACCAAGACAGGTTATTAGAGGACTGGGGGGTCTGCAATACAAGACAGGTTATTAGAGGACTGGGGGGTCTGCAATACCAAGACAGGTTATTAGAGGACTGGGGGGTCTGCAATACCAAGACAGGTTATTAGAGGACTGGGGGGTCTGCAATACCAAGACAGGTTATTAGAGGACTGAGGGGTCTGCAATACCAAGACAGGTTATCAGAGGACTGAGGGGTCTGCAATACCAAGACAGGTTATTAGAGGACTGAGGGGTCTACAATACCAAGACAGGTTATTAGAGGACTGAGGGGTCTGCAATACCAAGACAGGTTATTAGAGGACTGAGGGGTCTGCAATACCAAGACAGGTTATTAGAGGACTGAGGGGTCTGCAATACCAAGACAGGTTATTAGAGGACTGAGGGGTCTGCAATACCAAGACAGGTTATTAGAGGACTGAGGGGTCTGCAATACCAAAACAGGTTATTAGAGGACTGGGGGGTCTACAATACCAAGACAGGTTATTAGAGGACTGAGAGGTCTGCAATACCAAGACAGGTTATTAGAGGACTGAGGGGTCTGCAATACCAAGACAGGTTATTAGAGGACTGAGGGGTCTGCAATACCAAGACAGGTTATTAGAGGACTGAGGGGTCTGCAATACCAAGACAGGTTATTAGAGGACTGAGGGTCTGCAATACCAAGACAGGTTATTAGAGGACGGGGAGGTCTGCAATACCAAGACAGGTTATTAGAGGACTGAGGGGTCTGCAATACCAAGACAGGTATTAGAGGACTGGGGGTCTGCAATACCAGGACAGGTTATTAGGGACTGAGGGGTCTGCAATACCAAGACAGGTTATTAGGGGACAGGGGGTCTGCAATACCAGGACAGGTTATTAAACTTGGGGTTATTTAGTTTGGATAAATTTGAAGTCTTGGGGGTGATCTTATTACAAATATAAATATGAGGGGACAGTACAGAGACTTACATAATGATCTTTTTACACCTAGGCCTGTGAGTGGGACAAGGGGTTATCCTCTATATCTAGAGCAGGGGTCTCCAATCTGTAGCTTGGGAGCCATGTGTTGCTCACGAGTCCTTCATTTGTTTCTCATGGCTGTCGTCCAGCTTGGTGCACAAGGTCTAGCAAATGGCTATAAAGAGAAGGTCTGACGAGGATGGCTTTTGTGAATAGCTCAACATATAAGACCAAATCTGAATGGGAGTAAGTTAGGAACCCCTAACCCCTGGATCTTGGTGTACTGCCTCTGTGTGATTTATTGGGACAAACTTTGGCTGTCATTATACTGGTAATGGGGGCTCTGGGTGTCACTATTGTGAGAGGGATGGAAGCTGAATGTGGCTCGCAATCCCTCTCAATGCTAGATTGGCTCGCAACTTTTAGAGCTGAATGTGCTCACAACACTCTTTAGGCTAGGGTAAGACCTGCGTCTGCCCTGAGCCTGCTGGATCCATTTAAAAGTAGAAATGCTTAGGCTTAGCATATAGCAATACCAGCATGTAACGCTATGCGCCACCTGCCCATGTATTGCTATGGCAACCCGATGCTTACCGCAGCCGCCGGCTCCACAGTGAATCCCCGAATATGCGCTTTTGCAGAGCGCACAGGAAAATGCTGACGACTGAGTTTCTTGTGAACTCTGCAATAGCACATATCTGGGGCTGGTGTGTGGAGCTGCAGGTGGCGCGAAGCTTCAAGTTGCTATAGGGATCCATAGACAGGCTGAATGTGGCGCATAGCATTACATGCGGTAACACTATGCGCTCAGCCTTAGAATTTCTACGTTTTTAACGGATTCCTCAGGCTACAGGGCCATTGACCCTGCTTAGAGTGATGTGGCTCGCAACCTCTCTCAGAGCTGAATGTGGACTTCGCAGACCTCCTCTCTCAGAGCTGAATGTGGCTCGACGACCTCTCTCATATGAGCTGAATGTGCTCATGACCCTCTCTCAGAGCTGAATGTGGCTCGGACCCTCTCTCAGAGCTGATGTGGCTCACGACCCTCTCTCAGAGCTGAATGTGGCTCGTGACCCTCTCTCAGAGCTGAATGTGGCTCGTGACTCTCTCTCGAGCTGAATGTAGCTCGTGACCTCTTCAGAGCTGAATTGCTCCGACCCTCACTGATTCAGACCCCAGAGCTGATGTGGCTCGACCCTCTCTCAGAGCTGAATGTGGCTCCGACCCTCTGTCAGAGCTGAATGTGGCTCGTGACCCTCTGTCAGAGCTGAATGTGGCTCGCGACCCTCTGTCAGAGCTGAATGTGGCTCGCGACCCTCTCATCAGAGCTAATGTGGCTCGAACCTCTCTCAGAGCTGATGTGGCTCACGACCCTCTCTCAGAGCTGGTGATAAATGTGGCTCTCAAGGTCAGAAAGGTTGAGGACCCTGGTCTAGAGAAAAGAAGGATCATCATGTTAAACTATAGGATGAACTTGATGGACTTAAGTCTACCTTGAACCTTAAAAACTACGAAACTGCTGTGTTTGTAACTTGCTCGGAATTAGGCAATATAGTCCCTTAGATGCCATATTGAACAGTGACCATGGCATCTAAGCGGTTAGAAAGTGAAAACCTTGGTCACCCATATTGGAGCCCTAAAGGATAACCAACAGCACCCAGTATGTTGTTTAATGGCAATAGGGACACTATAAGGCTCCCAAATTTCAAAGTGCACCATACCGCCGAAGGGATCAACGGCACAAATAAGGCTAAATATTGTATTCTGGACGGTCGCCCCATCTCCCGGCAACTTCCATTAAATTCCCAGACGAGCACATAAAAAAGCATTAAGTGGGCGAATGCTTTCACTTTTCGTTTTTTTTTGTAATATTCCAGTAAGTTGTTAAACGAGAGCCGGAGTATTTAGCACGATGCACCCAGCTGAGTCACGAGATTTTATTTTTTAATGAAATAAAGTACATAACAATTCGGTATAAAATCACAGCAGGTACACGGCTTGTAACCGGCTTTAGGATTTGTAAAGAAAACACAACAAAGGTCAAGATCCCAACATTGCAGGAGCCGGTGGTAACTTCTAAATCAACAAGCGTCTTAAAGGGCAACGTCAACGTGACTACCGACCATAAAAGTATATACAGAGTTTATTGTGGCTCCGAAACGGCAGCCGGTTTAATAGGATATTTGACATGTTTATAGACGGAGATTTACGGCCTCGGTAATAAACACCTTATTACTTACAATCCTGTCTGTTACCCTAGAAACTTAAGAATGTCACTTTGTTAAGAAAATGGATTCGTTGACATAAGTATCTTGACTGAGTTGGCCACCGCGGTTAACCAAAATGTATTTGCTCCCGAGGAAGAGGACAAATCCCTTCTTGTGCTACAATAAGGTTCACTGCAAAGTCACAACAACATAATGGCTACCGGCAGCCCCCTCGGTCGGCGGGCTACTCAATATTTTTTTTTTTTGTCTTTTTTTTTTTGTAGTTATGGTAAAGGATCGTTTTGGAAGGATAAACATGTTCCCCCTCGACACTTGAGGTGCTGATAGTTAAAAACCGCAAGGCAATGAGAAAAGAAAATAAACACTAAGCAGTCGAGACGGAAAAAACTCTCGGAAAATGTGAAGGGATCTAATATTAAAGTTTATGTTTGCTTCCATAGATTCTGAATGATAAAAAGGATGAGTTGACCATCAGGAATAGCCGCCCTAAATATGTATCAGTCGGCTGGGGGGCTTCACCACATCGGGGGGGGGGGGGGGACAGTTACAAAAACAACTCTGTGGCCCATAGACTGAGCCGCCACCTGGCATCTGAAGTCATGTCCGAGGATGGGGGATGATTTGATAAAGTCAAGGCGAAGTCATTGGGTTAAACTTCAGGAAACTTTCTTACTGGTGGGATTGGCTCTTGGAAACCCTTGGAGCACCACTTTTTTTGGGGGGTTTTAAAATCAAAGTGAAACGTAACGAGTATGTCACATAACATATTTTGTAATCGCCAAAAGGTATCCTAGTATAAAGGCCACATTTTATGATAAATAATAAATATATATTTATTCTTGACTACAGTTCAAACCCCTAACTATGACATATAAAGTCATCCACAACCTGTCTCCCCCATACATCTGTGACATGGTCTCCCGGTACTTACCTGCATGTAACCTTCGATACTCTCAATATCTCCTTCTCTATTCCTCTCTTATCTGTTTTTCCCACAACCAAATACAAGATTTCTCCCGTGCTTCCCCCATACTCTGAAACTCTCTACCCCAACACTTCAGACTCTCGCCCACCATGGAAAACTTCAAAAGGAGCCTGAAGACTCACCTCTTCCAACAAGCTACAACCTGCAGTGATCCTCAGTCCACTAAACCACCAGCTCTACCCTCTCCAGTGTATGCTTAATCATCCCTTGTAGACTGTGATCCCTTGTGGGCAGGGTCCTCTGTCCTCACTTACTGTATCCTCACCCATTTCTTGTAGACTGTGAGCCCTCGCGGGCAGGGTCTTATCTCCTCACCTTCTGTATCCTCCCCCATCCCTTATAGACTGTGATCCCTTGTGGGCAGAGTCCTCTCTCCTCACCTACTGCATCCTCACCCATCCCTTGTAGACTGTGAGCCCTCATGGGAAGGGTCCTCTCTTCTCACCTGCTGTATCCTCCCCCATCCCTTGTAGACTGTGATCCCTCGTGGGCAGGGTCCTTTCTCCTCACCTACTGTATCCTCACCCATCCCTTGTAGACTGTGAGCCCTCATGGGCAGGGTCCTCTCTCCTCACCTACTGTATCCTCCCCCATCCCTTGTAGATTTTGAGATCTCGCGGGCAGGGTCCTCTCTCCTCATCTATGGGAAGGAAGAAAAGAATTGACATAATAATCCCATGATTTTGTACATTGGCATACAGCACCTCAATAGAATTTATTATATCTAATCCCAGCTGTGCACCCCTATTCCTTTCTTCCTCACCCATCCCTTGTAGACTGTGAGCCCTCGCAGGCAGGGTCCTCTCTCCTCACCTACTGTATCCTCCCCCATCCCTTGTAAACTGTGAGCCCTAAAGGGCAGGGTCCTCTCTGCTCACCTACTGTATTGAGCCCTCATGGGCAGGGTCCTCTCTCTTCCTGTACCTGTCTGTGCCTTGTATGGTTCATGATTATTGTACTTGTCTATGTATGCCCCTTCTCACATGTAAAACGCTATGGAATAAATTGCGCTACAATAATGAATTAAAATAATATTTATTAATAAATATTATTATGAGCCCAAATCAATAATATAAGCAAATTTGAGAAACTTTATAGTATACGTTGTGATGGACCATACCTCAAGCCACACCCTGACGACTCTAATACATCGGTGCCACACTATACTGTACCATCACTTCCGCTAACAATTGACGTTCCACACCCCCAGTAGGTACGTAAGGTCAGCTTAGCACAGTTTTACACAGACACCCCCTGTCCACACAGGTACAATGAGGCAAGGGGAGTGAGAGAGGGTGATTTTCTCAACCTCCAGTGAGACGCCACACTCGCTCACAACCCTGACTGGCTGGGAAACCCTTTTCACTGCCCCAGCAAAACAGAATCCTGCCAGCCTGGTAGAGTTGCCACCAGTTCCATGTTAAATATAAGCCCAATCCATTAATGGGTTGTATCGGGGCAGAAACCAGCCCAGGTAGTGTGCAACGTTAAACCAAGAACACAGACATGGGAATTTGTCGATCAAGATATAAGAGCAACCCAGGATTAAATTATATATTTAATCGCCTTAATGGCACACTAGATAAAAACACGATTTACATGATGGATAATACAGATGTGATAGTTATTAAAATACAGGTAGGAGTTACAAAAGGTAAAAGCAGACATAGATAACTCAATTACCAGTTGTCAATGTTAGGCCTTGGTTGCTGGCTTGGCACATGGGAGGTGCTGAGGGATCAGAGGATTCCTTGGTTACTTCCAGCATGTGAAGCGACGTGACCTCCCCACAGAAAAGAACATGGCTGATTGCTGGCAGCCAAAGATAATCCCTTGGTCGGTCATTCCCTCTCTGCCCCCTCGCTGGTTCTAATTCCATCTCTTGGTCTGGTTCTAATTCCATCTCCTGGTCTCCGGAGATGGAAATTTAAAAAACCCACGATGGGTCATAACTTTTCACAAGTGGATCCTAGGAAGGTAGCTCTGGTGCCATTGGATCCAGCCTGGTCCCCAATATGCTTGTAGATCAAGCACAACTTCCCTACCTGGCTTCTACTAGCTGCTATATAAATCTCCCCACCCCGGGGTGCTAGGAAGAATGGGGACCCAGGTGTGTGTACGGCTTGTACCTGTGGTTCAATAAATATAATCAGTGTTGGGCTAGGATACACGAGAGTTCCATAACTCCTTATGGTATCACATCTCCAGTCAGTCTAAAGAATGCTAGTGAAGACTCAGCTCTCAGCAGGGGGGTTTACCCTGTTAGGGACAATTTATCCCACCAAGTCTATTGGAGATGTGTCTTCCCCCCTTAAATCTTTTGGTAAATAGACCTTCTGCCATACCAGAGACCTGAAATTATTGAGTCTGATTCCTCTAAAATGTTGTGATCGACAGGGTCTTGAATTTTCTCACCTCTTTCACAACTACATCTCCCATTTTATAGACATACAGTGTTGGCCAAAAGTATTGACACCCCTGCAATTCTGTCGGATAATACTCAGTTTCTTCCTGAAAATGATTGCAATCACTAATTCTTTGGTATTATTATCTTCATTTAATTTGTCTTCAATGAAAAAAACACAAAAAGAATTGTCCTAAAGCCAAATTGGATCTAATTCCACACCAAACATAAAAAGGGGGTGGACAAAAGTATTGGCACTGTTAGAATAATCATGTGATGCTTCTCTAATTTGTGTAATTAACAGCACCTGTAACTTACCTGTGGCACCTAACAGGTGTTGGCAATAACTAAATCACACTTGCAGCCAGTTGACATGGATTAAAGTTGATTCAACCTCTGTCCTGTGTCCTTTTGTGTACCACATTGAGCATGGAGAAAAGAAAGAAGACCAAAGAACTGTCTGAGGACTTGAGAAACCAAATTGTGAGGAAGCATGAGCAATCTCAAGGCTACAAGTCCATCTCCAAAGACCTGAATGTTCCTGTGTCTACCGTGTGCAGTGTCATCAAGAAGTTTAAAGCCCATGGCACTGTGGCTAACCTCCCTAGATGTAGACGGAAAAGAAAAATTGCCAAGAGATTTCAACGCAAGATTGTGCGGATGGTGGATAAAGAACCTCGGCTAACATCCAAACAAGCTCAAGCTGCCCTGCAGTCCGAGGGTACCACAGTGTCAACCTGTACTATCCATCGGCGTCTGAATGAAAAGGGACTGTATGGTAGGAGACCCAGGAAGACCCCACTTCTTACCCCGAGACATAAAAAAGCCAGGCTGGAGTTTGCCAAAACTTACCTGAGAAAGCCTAAAACGTTTTGGAAGAATGATCTCTCTTTTTGGGCAAAGGCATCAACATAGAGTTTACAGGAAAAAATAAGAGGCATTCAAAGAAAAGAACACGGTCCCTACAGTCAAACATGGCGGAGGTTCCCTGATGTTTTGGGGTTGCTCTGCTGCCTCTGGCACTGGACTGCTTGACCGTGTGCATGGCATTATGAAGTCTGAAGACTACCAACACATTTTGCAGCATAATGTAGGGCCCAGTGTGAGAAAGCTGGGTCTCCCTCAGAGGTCATGGGTCTTCCAGCAGGACAATGACCCAAAACACACTTCAATAAGCACTAGAAAATGGTTTGAGAGAAAGCACTGGAGACTTCTAAGGTGGCCAACAATGAGTCCAGACCTGAATCCCATAGAACACCTGTGGAGAGATCTACAAATGGCAGTTTGGAGAAGGCACCCTTCAAATATCAGGGACCTGGAGCAGTTTGCCAAAGAAGAATGGTCTAAAAATTCCAGCAGGCAATAGAATAAAGCGATGTTTGGGTGAGCGCTGGGATATGAAGACAGCAACACTTCAACAAGTATTTTACCTGTAAGTTTATTGTTCAATTCACACTAGGTCCTCTCCCACAACATGTTTCGACGCTCAGGGCGTCTTCCTCAAGAATTCCAGCAGAGCATTGTAAGAAACTCATTGATGGTTACCGGAAGCGGTTGATCGCAGTTATGTTGGCTAAAGGTTGTGCAACCAAGTATTAGGCTGAGGGTGCCAATACTTTTGTCTGGCCCATTTTTGGAGTTTTGTGTGAAATGATCATTGTTTTGCTTTTTGCTTCATTCTCTTTTGTGTTTTTTCATTAACCCCTTCACGACCCTTGGCCCACCGTTTGGGCCATGAAAACAAGTTCGTTCCCGACCTTTGGCCCAAACGGTGGGCCATGGAATGATCGCGCTCCTGCGGCGCGTGTGGGGGGTGACTCAGGTGTCACTGTACATAATGCACAGTGACAACCTGTAGTACACCCCACGGGGGGTGGATTAACCCCCCCGTGCCCAGGGCCCCTCCGATCTGCAGTTTAAAAGTGAAACTGCAGATCTGAGAAATCACAGCGATTCCCCCCTCCCAGATCTGATTGGAGCTCTCCAATCAGATCTGGACGGGCGGATCGGCTGGTGCCCTCCCCCTACTCAGCCCCCCCAGCTCCAGGAAACATTAGGGCCCCCCCTTGCCGCCTATCGGCCCCCCCCGCCCCTCCGATCAGCTTCTTCTGCGGCGGCTGCACGCGGCTGCACTCCTGATGCAGCCGCCGTCATTCCTCTGTGTGCCCCTGCCCCCTTCCTCCTCCAGCCCCTCCTGTGTCTTGTCCCCCTACCTCCAGCCCCCCTTGTGTCCGGCCTGCCCCCCCCCCCGCGTCCCCGCGATCCACCCGCCCTCCTCCTCTTCTGTAATGCAGTGCCGGCGGGCTCAGGCGCCCGCCGGTCAGCCTGCACAGCCTCCTCTCCCCCTGCTCATCCCCCCCCCACCTTCCCCTGCTCATTCTCCCCCCCCCCCAGGCCTAGTCCCCCACCTCTAGCCCCACTCACCCATTCCGGAGCAGCCCGCCGGCTTCCGATGCAGCTGCGGTGTGGTCCCTCCTCCTCTCAGAGGCTCCTCCTCCTCATGGGTAAGTATGAATGAATGAATGAATGGATGGATGGATGGATATGTGCATGCGTCCGTGGATGTGTGTTAGCGTGTCCGTGCATGTGTGCGTCCGTGGATGTGTGTTAGTGTGTCCGTGCATGTGTGCGTCCGTGGATGTGTGTTGGTGTGTCCGTGCATGTGTGCGTCCGTGGATGCGTGCGTGGATGTGGGTATGTGGATGTGTGTGAACTCCAGCGTCCGTGGATGTGTGTTAGTGTGTCCGTGCATGTGTGCGTCCGTGGATGCGTGCGTGGATGTGCGTATGTGGATGTGTGTGAACTCCAGCGTCCGTGGATGTGTGTTAGTGTGTCCGTGCATGTGTGCGTCCGTGGATGTGTGTTAGTGTGTCCGTGCATGTGTGCGTCCGTGGATGTGTGTTAGCGTGTCCGTGCATGTGTGCGTCCGTGGATGTGTGCGTACGTGGATGACTGCGGATGAGTATCCTCTTGTTGTAGTCTCTGGGATCATAGTCATGGTGCACTGTATGACAGATCATTGTCACACAGTGCACCATAACTCTGACCCCAGAGTCTGTAGGAAGAGGACACTTGATCCCTTGCTGCAATCTCTGGATTGAGCAGAGGCGATCGAGCGTCGGGGGACCTTTGTTGTGGACTACGTCGGAGGCAGTCGAGCGCCGTGGGACCTTCGTTGTGGACTACGTCGGATCTTTATAATAAAGATGGAGTCCAAGTTTTGTTTGGTTTTTTTTTCAAATAAAAAGATTTTTCTCTGTGTCTATTTTCTGACTATTTACCAGAGATTCCTAATGGCGGGTCTAACATTGGCCCTATATTATGAATCTCGGGCTTAGTGCCAGCTGCCAATAACAAGCTGGCATTAACCCCTTTATTACCCAGTTTGCCACCGGCACCAGGGCAACTGGAAGAGTCTGGGTACAGCGCCAGAAAATGGCGCTTCAATGAATGCGCCATTTTTTGGGGCGGCTGCGGGCTGCAATTCGCAGCATGGGGGGCCCAGAACGCTTGGGCCTCTCCATGCTGTGGAATCCAGCCCCCAGCTGCCTAGTTGTACCTGGCTGGACCAAAAATATGGCGGAGCCCTATGTCATTTTTTTTTCTAGAATTAGTTCTAGAAAGAAAAAAAAAAGGGCTTTGCTGTATTTTTGGGTACCAGCCAGGTACAACTAGGCAGCTGGGGGTTGCTGGCAGTCCGTAGCTGCCAAGTTGTACCTGGCTGGACCAAAAATATGGCGGAGCCCTTTTCTAGAATTAGTTCTAGAAAGAAAAAAAAAAGGGCTTTGCTGTATTTTTGGGTACCAGCCAGGTACAACGAGGCAGCTGGGGGTTGCTGGCAGTCCGTAGCTGCCAAGTTGTACCTGGCTGGACCAAAAATATGGCGGAGCCCCACGCCATTTTTTTTTCCAGAATTAGTCCTAGAAAAAAAAAAATGGGCTTCGCTGTATTTTTGGTTACCAGCCAGGTACAACGAGGCAGCTGGGGGTTGCTGGCAGTCCGTAGCTGCCAAGTTGTACCTGGCTTGACCAAAAATACGGCGGAGCCCCACGTCATTTTTTTTTTTTTTACTTCTACCAATAAAATGACAAGGAGCTTTGCCTTATTTTTGGATGCCAGCCAGGTACAACTTGGTAGTTGGGGGGCTGCAATCCTCATCGTGGAGAGACCCAAATGTTGTGCCCCCCCACGCTGCAAATTGCAATTCACAGCCACCCCAGAAAATAGCACATTAGAGGTGCCATTTTCTGGTGCTGTACCCCAACTCTTCCAGTTGCCCTTGTGCTGGTGGCACACAGGAGCACTCCATACGTGACATGGTGTCCGCTAACAAGTTGAATGGAAAATTAGCTCCAATTATTAGCGGACACTATGTCGCGTATGGAGAGCCCCTGTGTGCCTAAACATTGGAGCTCCCCCACAAGTGACCCCATTTTGGAAACTACACCCCCCAAGGAACGTATCTAGATGCATAGTGAGTACTTGAACCCCCAAGTGGTTCACAAATTGATCCATAAAATTAAAAAAGTACTTTTTTTTCCACAAAAAAATTATTTTTTCATTTTTACGGATCAATTTGTGAAGCACCTGGGGGTTCAAAGTGCTCACTATGCATCTAGATACGTTCCTTGGGGGGTCTAGTTTCCAAAATGGGGTCACTTGTGGGGAGCCCCAATGTTTAGGCACACAGGGGCTCACTAAACACAACATGGTTACAGCTAACAATTTGAGCTGATTTTTATTCAAATTGTTAGCGGACACCATGTCGCGTTTTGGAGAGCCCCTGTGTGCCTAAACATTGGAGCTCCCCCACAAGTGACCCCATTTTGGAAACTAGACCCCCCAGGCCCCAGGGAACATATCTAGATGGGTAGTGAGCATATTGAACCCCCAGGTGCTTCACAAATTATTGAAAAAAAAAGATTTTTGCGGAAAAAAAGTACTTTTTCATTTTTACAGATTAATTTGTGAAGCACCTGGGGGTTCAAAGTGCTCACTATGCATCTAGATACGTTCCTTGGGGGGTCTAGTTTCCAAAATGGGGTCACTTGTGGGGGAGCCCCAATGTTTAGGCACACAGGGGCTCACTAAACACAACATGGTTACAGCTAACAATTTGAGCTGATTTTTATTCAAATTGTTAGCGGACACCATGTCGCGTTTGGAGAGCCCCTGTGTGCCTAAACATTGGAGCTCCCCCACAAGTGACCCCATTTGGAAACTAGACCCCCCAGGCCCCAGGGAACATATCTAGATGGGTAGTGAGCATATTGAACCCCCAGGTGCTTCACAAATTATTGAAAAAAAAAGATTTTTGCGGAAAAAAAGTACTTTTTCATTTTTACAGATTAATTTGTGAAGCACCTGGGGGTTCAAAGTGCTCACTATGCATCTAGATACGTTCCCTTGGGGGTCTAGTTTCCAAAATGGGGTCACTTGTGGATGAGCTCCTATGTGGAGACGCACAGGGGCTCTCCAAACGCAACATGGTGTCCGCTAACAATTTGAGCTCATTTTGCATTCAAATTGTTAGCGGACACCATGTCGCGTTTGGAGAGCCCCTGTGCGTCTCCACATTGGAGCTCCCCCACAAGTGACCCCA
Organism: Allobates femoralis; assembly: GCA_033576535.1. Taxonomy (NCBI): domain Eukaryota; kingdom Metazoa; phylum Chordata; class Amphibia; order Anura; family Aromobatidae; genus Allobates; species Allobates femoralis. The sequence goes on along the minus strand of JARQOC010000003.1, from coordinate 844,875,614 downwards.
TTTTGGAAACTAGACCACCAAAGGAACTTATCTAGATGCATAGTGAGCACTTTCAACCCCCAGGTGCTTCACAAATTGATCCATAATAATGAAAAAAGAATTTTTTTGTGGAAAAAAAAGTGCTTTTTCATTTTTATGGATGAATTTGTGAAGCACCTGGGGGTTCAAAGTGCTCACTATGCATCTAGATACGTTCCTTGGGGGGTCTAGTTTCCAAAATGGGGTCACTTGTGGGGGAGCCCCAATGTTTAGGCACACAGGGGCTCACTAAACACAACATGGTTACAGCTAACAATTTGAGCTGATTTTTATTCAAATTGTTAGCGGACACCATGTCGCGTTTGGAGAGCCCCTGCGTGCCTAAACATTGGAGCTCCCCCACAAGTGACCCCATTTTGGAAACTAGACCCCCCAGGGAACATATCTAGATGGGTAGTGAGCATATTGAACCCCCAGGTGCTTTACAAATTGATCTGTGAAAATGAAATAGTACTTTTTTTTTCACAAAAATTTTCTTTTAGCCTAAATTTTTTCGTTTTCACATGGCAACAGCATAAAATTCATCCTAAAATTTGTTGGGCAATTTCTCCTGAGTACACCGATACCTCATATGTGGTCATAAACTACTGTTTGGGCGCACGGCAGGGGTCAGAAGGGAAGGAGCGCAATTTCACTTTTTGAATGTAAAATTAGCTCCAAAAGTCAAATTGCGCTCCTTCACTTCTGAGCCCTGCCGTGCGCCCAACAGTGGTTTATGACCACATATGAGGTATCGATGTACTCGGGAGAATTTGCACAACACATTTTAAGATCCATTTTATCCTGTTGCCCATGTGAAAATGAAAGAATTGAGGCTAAAAGAACATTTTTGATAAAAAAATTAAAATATCCATTTTTTGTTTCCACTTTGCTTTAGTTCCTGTGAAGCACCTGAAGGGTTAATAATCTTCTCGAATGTAGTTTTGAGTAGCTTGAGGGGTGCAGTTTTTGGAATGGTGTCACTTTTGGGTGTTTTCTGTCATGTACACCCCTCAAAAGGACTTCAAATGTGATGTGGTCACTAAAAAAAATGGTTTTGTAAATTTTGGTTGAAAAATGAAAAATTGCTCATGAACTTTGAACTCTTATAACGTCCTAACAAAAAAAATTTTTTTTTCCAAAATTGTGCTGATGTGAAGTAGACATGTGGGAAATATTATTTAATAACTTTTTTCTGTCACATATCTATCTTGTTTATCAGAAAAAAAAATTAAAAATGTGAAAATTGTGAAATTTTCAAATTTTTGCCATATTTTTGATTTTTTCACAAATAAACGCAAAAATTATCGACTTAAATTTAACACTAGCATGAAGCCCAATATGTCACGAAAAAACAATCTCAGAATCGCTAGGATCGGTTGAAGCGTTCCCGAGTTATAAACCTCATAAAGGGACACTGGTCAGAATTGCAAAAAAGGCCAAGGTCTTTAGGGTCAAAATAGGCTCGGTCATGAAGGGGTTAAAGACAAATTAAATGAAGATAATAATACCAAAGAATTTGTGAAGAATTGCAGGGGTGTCAATACTTTTGGCCAACACTGTATCTAGGGATTTATGCATTTCTTAAGACAGTTTTCATTACATATCTTATAGAAATAGGATTATTTCTTCACTTCTGAGCCAATTCTTCTCCCAGCCTCTTGAACACATCATTCACTCAGAAATACATCTACTGTATAGCCATTCTGCTCAAAGCAAGATGGGCAGCCAGCTCACTGATGGTTTAGAATAAAGCCGCCTATGAAAGTCTATAAAGACGGGAGGGACAAAAGGATAGAGGAGCAGGTCCAGAACGACCATTTTGCTGCTTCCTAGTTTTCATCTCACTCCAGTGCTGGAGTCACTGATATATTGCTAAGTACTGCTGTATAGTGTTTTCCATGGTGCTGCGTTCAAGTAAATGTTTGTCTCACCGATACTGCTAAATTCACACCTACACTACTGGGTACTGCTTTATAATGTCTAACATGTAGCTGATCTTTAGTAAGGGTTTTATCAAAGCCCAGTGCTAGAGCACAGTTACACTGATGAGTATGGCTTTATAATGTCCCTATTGCGGCTGCTTTTTAGTAAGTGTTTTATCTTACCTCTGTGTTGGATTCAAATCTACATTACAGGTTACTGCTGTATAGTGTACTACATGCTGCTGTTTTTTAGTAAGTGTTTTATCTCACCCTTGGGTTGGATTCACAACTACAATGCTGGATACTGCTTTGAAATGTTCTCCATGATCTGGGTTTTCTTGTAAGTGTTTTAGCTCTTGCCCAATGCTGGATTCTCAGGTACACTGCTTTGTACTGCTTCATAATGTCCTCCATGATTGTTTTTTTTGTAAGTGTTTTAGCTCTTGTCCAGTGCTGGATTCACAGCTACACTGCTGGGTACTGCTGTATAATGTTCTCTATGCTACTGCTTTTTAGCAAGTGTTTTATCTATCCCCCAGTGCTGAATTCACAGTTACACTGCTGGGTACTGCTGTATAATGTCCTTCATGATTAGTTTTTTTGTAAGTGTTTTAGCTCTTGCCCAGTGCTGGATTCACAGTTACACTGCTGGGTACTGCTGTATAATGTTCCATGCTTCTGCTTTCAAGTAATTGCTTCTCTCACCCCAAAGCTGGATTCACATCTGCACTGCTCATTACCATTGCATAATGTCCTCCATGCTGCTGCTGCTTCTGAACATCTACTACATAGAGAGAAGAGCAGTAATCACACTAAGTAGGATACAAGTCATATAATGGTTAGAAATAGTGACAAACATGACAGCTACAATATTTCTGAAAAAAAAACGTTAAAAATGACAAAGTACAAATCACCAAAAAGTTTCACAAAATCAAGTAAATCAAGTAAATAAAATGAATATTTAGGCTATACTATATTTGACAGCCCGTGTGACAAAATAATGTTCTTATTTTCCATAAATCACATTGTGGGTTGGAGAATGTTTTGTGGAACAAAATGTCATTTGAAGCATAAAGTAGCATTTACCTAAATAGACTTCTGTGCAACAAATGAAAATAATGTGACTTCCAAAGAACTTCAAAGCCTTCCTCTCTCCTCCGCTATGATGCAATCTTATTTTTGGAAGGAAGAAAATAACCATAAATTTCCTGCCGCCCTGAATGTTAATATCATTTACTTTGTGATATTCCTTTTCTATTATTTAGTAGATAATGGACATTTTGTAGAATAAATGCATTTTGTCTGTAGATACCGTATCATGGTACAAACTATGTGCTGGAAACAAACCAACAAATATATCCTACCAGGGGCGGACTGGCCCAGGTGACAGGGAGGCAATTGCCCCCCAGGCCGGTGGTTCAGTCCTAGTTTAGGGCCGCCCCCACAGTGAGAGCAGCCGCGCACTCACTTCACTGACTACACGGACCCGGGATGCAGTTGTTTGGAGTGGCGGCAGCAGGCAGCCGGCCGGTGAGTGATGCAGGTCTCTGTTGTCGTCCCCCCCGACTCCTCGCTTGCCTCTGGAGCGCTAGCAAGCCCCCCAGTCCTCAATTGACTTTGGAGCGCTAGCACATCCCCCCCCACCCCCCGCTCCTCAATTGCCTCTGGAACGCTAGCAAACCCCCCCCATCCCACCCCCCCCACTTCTCAATTGCCTCCGGAGCGCTAGCATATCTAGCATATTCCTTGCTCCTCACTTGGCCGCTGGCTGGAAAAAGCAGACTGCCCCCCGGGGCTACATCTGCCAGCCAGTCCCTGCATCCTACTGATAAAAAGTTATTTTTGTGAGCCCCAAATGCATATTTTTGGGACACAATAAGCCCCCAAAGTCATACACATACTCACTTAGCTCGTCAGCAGTGGTGTAACTTGAAGCTCATGGGCCCCGATGAGAAAGCACCAATTATTGCAAGTCTTTAATATCAATAATCTTTTTCTATAGGCCAAAGGGACTTTTGGGGCCTTGTCACGGGGTCCTTCTCCGGTTTCCCACAATCAACAGAGCGAGAGATGCGTGACTAGCCCAAGAACCTTTATTACTTGAAAAACATAAAAATCCTTAAAACAATCCATCAGAAAAATCCATAAAATAATCGAGCAGTATACTGTGTCCAGGTAAACCAGGTTTCTCTAAATCCCTTTGCGGAGGTGGTCTCAAATCAGCGTCACACAGACTGAAAACACACTGCCTCTCCTCCCCCAACCACCTCCCAATACCCAAACCAGGTCTATTGACACACATTTACAGACATAGAACTAGAATGACCAAGTAAGGACATGTGCACAGTAATTCAATTGTTAGTATCTCTGGAGTGTAATGAGTAAACAGGAAATGGGGAAGGGGAGAAAACACAGTATAGCAACAACACAACCTTGTAAAATCCAGTAAAATATAACCCACCATATCCACCATCACAGGCCCCCTAGTCTCCAGGGCCCAGGTGTGATTGCATCCTTGCACCTGTTGTAGTTACGCCCCTGTCAGTAGTTTACAGCTCTTCATGTGTTGCAAAATGAATGTAAAAAAGTCAAATTATTAGTTCCCTAATAAGCCATGTGCAAATAATAACACATCTACCGTCTCCAAAAATGACAAGATAAGATTATCCTCCTTTTATAATGGCCAGGCTCAACAACATTGTGGAGATCAGGGATTCCAATGACTGAACCGAGGGATATTGTTACGTTGAAAAATTGTTACGTGTGGAACCCAAAGATTAAGCATCACCTGAAGGAAATCAACCTGACTAGTTAGGAAGCCTCAGTGATGGGAAATTAAAGAGTTAATTCCAAAATCTCACATTACCTCCTTATCCATAGCATATGGGATGACTATGCTGCAGGTTCCTCTGCTCGGACCTCAGCAATCCTGAGATCGGGATCAGGACTCTGCAGTCCCATCCTGAATTGAGCAAGAAGTACAAGTACTACTACAACACCTTCCACCCCGCCACAGTAGGGGGAGCTCAACCTGCTGCACTTAGGCAAGATCCCCTATATATACTGCTGCTGGGGGAGGAGTTAGTTAGAGTGTGTGCAGACGCTAGAAGAGCTGCAGGGAAGTCCTGGTGGTCGGTGCTGTGAATAGGCCCAAACCAGCGTCCCAGGAGTAGCCTTTCAGCGTCCCACCAGCCTAAGTGGGACTGAAGGTAAGGAGCTTAGATAAGGACAGAAGCAGGGAACAGGTAGCTCAGCTCGTGAGTTCGTTCCAGAGAGAAGCCGGATATTGGGGATCCGCACTGGTGGGAGAACTACAGGCCCACAGAAAACCCCTTGGCACCGAGGAAGCTACAGCTACCCGGTCTCCTGAGGGAGTCAAGGAAAGGGAGCCAGGTGCAGCAGGATGCTGTAGAGCCTAGAGAAGGTCGTCCCGGAGACCGCACAGGAGGGAAGGAGATACAGATAAAGGAAGAGAGTGGAGGCAAGTCAGGCTACAGCAGACTGTGCTTCAGTACATACACAGGGAAGGAGGCCTTATACCCACTTGCTGTGGGAGCCCACTGTGCAGCCCGGTCACCCGTCAATGCTCTGGACAGTTTACCTGAATTCTACCAGTAATAAGGTAAAGAGACTGTTGCTGTGTACATGCATCCTTTCCCCTTCGCCCACCGTGCTCTCTATAGACTTTGCCTACTATCCCAGCTCTGCTACAACCTGTTCACCTCACTACGCTGCCCCGGAGGCCCCAGTCCTGCCTGCAGGGACTATACTATCACTGCCGCAATCCCACCGACCTCCAGAGGACTGTAGCTGCGCTGGTGATCCCTCACCAGATACTGCAGGTGGCGTCACGACTAAAACTTGTATATAATCCCTGTAAATACCCCTTTTCAAGAGCACCGCTACCCAGGCATGGGATCAGGCGCGTCCGCCATTCCCCATGACACAGAGCTAACCCACTGCCGCCTGATACCCGAGTACCCCTCGCCCGGGGACGTGACAAGTGCTCTTGCAGTTTTTGTAGCCAAAACCAGGAGAGACTGATTAAAACCAGGAGTGGGTGATAAATACAGAAGTGGAGCACTTGTTTCTATTAGACTTTTCCTCTGATTGTTTCACTCCTGGTTATGGCTACAAAAACTGCAACAGCACTCGCATAAAAATACGCAGCAAATACGCAGTGTGTGAACACACCATAGTGTTTTTACTTTTAGCCTTAGTTTAGTTTGATTTGACTGCCAGAAATAGCTGATTGCAGGGGTCAGCTTTCTCCAGCAGTCATATAGACAATAAAGGGAGCAAGTAATACATTTCATGCTTCGGGATGTGATCCTACAACTTGTGCAGGGCGGTTGGCATCCTTCCTTGCTAAATCACAGCCCGCTCAGCCCCTATCCGCATGCTGGCAGTCTTTTTACTTTTATCTTGATTCTCTCCCCTTGGTGTGTGGTCATCACCTGTTTTCTATTGCTTATTATACCTGTCCAGTCACATCCCGGGTGAGGTTATTTATGCTCTCCTTTCCCAGTCATGTTCTGCTGGTTATATTCATTACTAGGTGGATTCCACTAAGCAGTACCAGCTCTGCCTCAAGGGATTAACCTGCTGACAGAAACCAGTTCATATGTGCACTGTGTGTTCTCTTTAGTCTAAGCTGAACCTATCTTTTGTTTATTGTTAGGCTGCTTTCACATTGCAATTTTTTTGCTGCGGCGTGTGGATGCAGTCACTACGGTGTGATGGTTGTTGAACAGCTCGAGCTTGGTGGGCAGTCTGGAGCGGAGCCCGGTTGAACGGAACCGGAGAAGATGTTGCTGCGGCGGCACCCGACCAGCGTACCCGAGCAGATCGCCCGGCAGAAGGATCCTTGGTGTCTCCCCAGGCGAACCCGGTGTAGAGGTCCTCAGCTGGGCTGTAGGTCTCGTCGTCATCATCCTCGATCTCTCCCTCGATGACCACGTCGGGCTGCTCGGCTGACGGAGATGTTGGAATGGAATCCTCTGGGTCGATGGGTGGCTGGGCTGCAAAGTTCTCCTCGAGGTCGTCTTGCAGGGCTTCCAGGCTGCCTGCCTCTTCTTCTGTAGCAGCGGGAAACGGTGTTTCAATCCCGGTCACCAGGTAGGCCTCGGTAATTGCAGAGGAGACCTCCGGATCAGGGGGGAAACAGGCGACAGTCTCGGTAGTGATGAAACTAGTCGCGGGATCCGCAAGTGGAACCAGGTAAGTATGCGATTCTTCTGTGGAGCAAGTTGCAAGCTCCCACTCAAACACGGTCGCTGTTCCAGGCTTTGGAGCAGGATTAGCAGTGGTCTCTACCGGAATGACACAGTCTATTGGTTCTGGAGACGAGGCTGGACAAGTGGTCGGCGTGGGCGAGGCGGTGCTGAAACTTGAGATGTCGTCCGGCCCTGGAGTGGTTGCACCCGAGCGGCTCTGCTGCATCGCATGATGTAGTCTGCTGCCCAAGCTTGCACTCCAACTGCGGATTGTCCATTCTACGGTTTCTAGGAGCCGTACCCGGAGGTCTTGTAGAGCTTCCTGCCAGAAGTCGGGGCTGCCGTTGATATTAAGGACGGGACCCGGACCCGGATGGCCTATTGCTGCTCTGGCCTCGGCTTCCACTTCTTGCATCAGGTCTCTCAGTCTTAAGCTGGCCATGTTTCTTGGAGGAACCACACCCGTCTCTACCCGGTAGCTGTACTGGTGAAGAGCTGGTGAAGAACGGTCTGTCTGACACTCCCATTTCCTTTGGGCTTTTTGTAGTCCAATCGTGGGAAAAGTCTTTGGGGTCTGCCCCCATGGTTGATTCGAGCAATCAGGGTGGACAAAGAGTTTGGCGCCTTTGCCTTTAGCCCTCCCACGATGAGGGGCGGTGGCTCACCCCTGGGCTTGCACGTGGCGGATCCTTATGGCGGGAACGCCATCTTGGGCGCCATCTTGGCCCACGGTGAGAAGGCGGGAAAGTTCTTTTAGGGACGAACAAAGTCCAAATTGTAGACAATAAAGTCATTTTCAAGCACATTATACCCGTTAGGGAACGGGCCTGCTCGTATCCTGTTCGTGACGCCATTCTCTGACTCACCGTCGGCCCGTGGACTCCGGTTTAGACAGGCTGTAGCTCCTTCCTCCTTGTCACGGATGGGCCGCGCCTGCCGGTAGTGGGGCCCGGTTGAGTGCAGATCAAAAGTTGAAGACGTCTTGTAGGAACAGATTAAGGGGTTAATTTATTCGTGACGCCACCTATGAGTAGTTCGGTAATCGTTACCGACGCTGCGGAACCTCCGGGCAATGGACAGCAGCAAGATGGAACGCTCCCCACATGCTGAGCGGTGATCCCCAGAGGCTGGAGCTGCTCAAGATGTTGTGCGGCAGCTGCGGTTACCTTGAGTGCGGACGGATACAATCATAAGGAAGCACGGACACTGAAAGTCTCTGTAACGGGTCTTTACTGTAACCAGCAGGCAGTACATGGTATACAGTTAACGGGTAGTGGACCGGGTGGACTCAGCAGTTATAGGTGTCCCTCAGAGATCCGTAGTGTTCCTCCATTCTAGCTAAGTCTTTTGCCATTGTCGCCCAGGAATACCAGGTCGGGTACGGGGAGGCTGCTTCAATCCCTATCCAAGATGTACGTTATGGATGTTTTGGGGAGCCTTGGGTCCCTCGGTGGGTACACTGCTGGTTAGACGACTGGAAGTTGGCTGGTGGTGGGGTGCTCCTGTAAAGCTGCTCCTCCACGCTTCTGGTTCGCGTAGCAGAGGTGAACTGCTGCCAGCTTCGGTACCAGTGAACCGGCTGTGAGTTGGGCACGGGGGTATTTTGGAACCCGTGGTTGGTGATGTCCGATCCCGGTTGTTGAGGCCTCAGGTGCTAACACCCAACCGGTGACGGCCCGGGGGCTGCACGGGGTGCGGAGCCCCCGCTCCTACTCCAAGTTCAAGTCTGTGTCTTCTGTCTAGACTAGACTCCCCAGACTCTCTCTAGACTAAACTGGTCTAAGTGTCTGTACTTCTCCTACACAACCCTTGCACTCCGCCCACCAGGACCTTGGATTGGCCCTCTATGTTAAGTGATGCATGCAGGGTTTCGGATCTCTCAGTTAACCAGATAACTGCTGTGTCGGAGAATATTGCGGCTGAATTTATGGCTGCAATACCCTCCTGTGACGCACTCATTGCGGGGCGCCACACTGTCTCCCTGCTCCTCCTCCTTTTCTCCTGTCTCCCTGCTCCTCCTTCTCTCCTGTCTCCCAGCTCCTCCTCCATCTCTCCTGTCTGCCCGCTCCTCCATCTCTCCTGTCTCCCAGCTCCTCCTCCATCTCTACTGTCTCCCTGCTCCTCCTCCATTTCTCCTGTCTCCCCGCCCCTCCATCTCTCCTGTCTCCCCGCCCCTCCATCTCTTCTGTCTTCCTGCTCTTCCATCTCTCCTGTCTCCCTGCTCCTCCTCCATTTCTCCTGTCTCCCCGCTCCTCCATCTCTCCTGTCTCCCCGCTCCTCCATCACTTCTGTCTCCCCGCCCCTCCATCTCTCCTGTCTCCCTGCTCCTCCTCCATTTCTCCTGTCTCCCCGCCCCTCCATCTCTCCTGTCTCCCCGCCCCTCCATCTCTCCTGTCTCCCTGCTCTTCCATCTCTCCTGTCTCCCTGCTCCTCCTCCATTTCTCCTGTCTCCCCGCTCCTCCATCTCTCCTGTCTCCCCACTCCTCCAGTATGAAAAAAAATACTCAGTGAGGATTTCTCACCCATCCGCAGGCTCCCTCCACCTCCATCTCCGATGCACGCCTTCTAGCTCCTAAAGGGCATGAGGACCTGTCGTTGTGGGGCAACCCGATCAGCTGATCGGCCACATGACCGGTTACTGCAGTCATGTAACTGATCAGCTGATTGGGTTGCCACGCAACGCCAAGTCCTGCCCAAGGAGCTAGATGGAGGCATCGGCGGACATGCCGGAGAGGTGAGAATATATATATTTTTTATTTTTAACACTTCTTTTACTTAATTTCACTTCCACAATGTATGTATATACATTGTGGAAGTGAAATTAGATGGTAAAGAGCAGTTTCAGTGTACTGAGCATGCTCAGTACACTAAAATCGAGCCTGAGAAGCGATCAGCTGTTTTCTTGGACCCGTGCTCCATAGGCCCCATGTTAATGGCCGCGGACCGGGTCAGATCCGATTGTGTCTGATTTGATCCTCTGTGCCCAAAATTGGAGCAGTCTCCAATTTTGGTACAGCAAAAAATCAAACAGAATCGGATCTGACACAAATCGGATGGCAAAAGAGCACCAATCTGTGCTCATAGGGATACATGGGGGCCAAATTGGATCAGTGGTTGTCTGTTTTACAACGGACAGCCACGGATGCCAGAAAATTGCTATGTGAGAGCACCCTTAAATTTCCAGGAGGTTTCCCTTGATTACATTTATCTTTACTCCTGTTTCTGCTTGTGCACATATTTTGTGTTTCCTCACTTTGGTTCTAAGTCTATCTCTGCACATCCGCAGTCACCCGAGAAATTTGTGCATTCATTAGAAGCCCCAATTCCTAGCACTTTACCTGGCTCTTTCTGATGCCCTGGTGCGGTGGCATCGAGAGTATAGAAGGGGTTAATGACAATTGAGTATTGACAGCTGTCATTAAGTCAAGACTGATAATGTTCAGGTCTCCATGAGAACCGTCCAATATCAATCATGTGAGTGAATAGTTAAAAAAACACAAACACACCGAAAAATCATTTATATGAAATAAAGCACAAAGACAACCTTAATTTTCCCATTTGCTAAACCCAAACATACCCTTCGACAGTAATCCACAGTGATATCCATCAAAGTACACAATCCTGACTCTGCTACATCCACAGACTGCATCGATGGAACAGTCATCCTATCGCTGCAGTCTTCAGGATTACACTGACTGCCGTGGAAAGCAGTGACATTACTCACTATGTCACTGAGTTCTCCCCGCTGGATTGCGGGACATAGCGACACAGCTGCCAAGCAATCTGGCAGCAGATTCAACTGAGTTCATAGCGTGAGAAACTATTGCTGTGAGCTCATTTGAAGATGCTGCCGGATTGCCAGACTGCTGTGTTGCCACATCCCACAATCTGGAAAACAGAGTCACCTGAGTTCACTTACAGCAGCGGGGAGCCCTCCATCACATCACCATTGCCCCACGGCAATCAGTATGATCCCAGAGACTGCAACGATAGTACGCTTATTCCATCACTGCAGTCTCTGGATGTAGCAGAGCGAGGATCATGCGTTTCGCTGGATATTGCTGTGGATTATCCTCAGAGCGTATGTTTGGGGTTTATACATGGGAAAATGAGGGTTGTCTGTGCATTTTATTTCAAATAAAGGAATTTTCTCTGCATGTGTGTTTATTAACTATTTACTCATAGAGACCTGAACTTTATCAATCTGGATTTAATGACAGCTGTCAATATTCAGCTTTCATTAATCTCTTCTATCACCCTTATGCCACCACACCAGATCATCGGGAAACGCCAGGTAAAGTGCCACGTATTGGTGCTTCTAAAAAAATGTTGATTGCTCTCAGTGTGAGAAACAAGATACAAATCTTGTAGTTGTGATACCTTTTAATGGCTAACAAAAATAAAATAAATGATGTTATAAGGCATTGAGCTTTAGAGACGACTCAGGTCTCTTCATCAGGCATGGTATGACAAGATATTGAATGAAACTCAAAATATATGCATGCACAACTAAAATGATTGGACATTTGACTAAATTAACATTACAAAGACTGGACATTTGGCAAAATAAACAAAGTTGCCTTGCAGAGGATCTTCAATCAGGCAGGCCCAGTGGTAATAAAGTCTTTAGGACACTAAATTATAAGAAAACCTGGTGTCCAAGATTTCCATGTCTTTGAACAACATTGTTCAGACGTGGTAATGAGCCATAAAACCATCAGCGGTGTTCAGTCCTTTCTGTATACAATTGAAACTTCTAATTAGCTTGGATTCACACATTCTTCGATGCTTTTGGGATTTGAAATTACCTCTCAAAATTAAAACCTTCATATTATCAATGTTATGTCCCTGGCCAGAAAAATGCTCCGCTACTGGAAAATGGATTTTTTCGTGTGTAATTGTGTGATGATGAGACCTCATCCTTGCTCTTAGACGTTACCCAGTCTACCCAACATAGAAAGAGCCTACTGGGCAAATGGTGCACATAATTAAATATACCACATTGGAAGAGGAGCATGTGAAAGTCCCAGGAATCTTATAATCCTGCTGTGTATTGGGGATCTGTATCCTGTCTCTGGTCTCTATGTGAGCACAGGTCTTGCAGCTCTTCACATTGCATGGATAAGTTCCTTTTGGTGTATCCGAGGGCATCAAACTTCAGATCATGATGTTTCCTAATTTGGGAGGCTGCCTATAGCACAGCAAGTTAGGATCTTTGAATATTATTTTAAGTCGGTCATCCTTGTGTAGGGTGTGATGAAGTTTCCTGGCAGTTTTCCTTAGTACCTCAAGCTGTGGGTTGTAGGTCACCACCAGGGGAACACGTTGGTTCTCTTCTTTTTCTCTGTATTGGAGTGCTTGACTTCTAGGGATCCTTGTGGCTTTAATGATCTGATCCACAATGGAGGTGGGGTGGGAGCCCTGGTTTAAAAATGTCTTTTTTAGCTGGTTTAAGTGTTCATCCCTTTCCACTGGGTTGGAGCAAATACGGTTATATCTGAGGGCCTGGCTGTAGACAATGGATTTTTTCATGTGTTTCGGGTGCAAACTGTCCCATCTGAGGTATGTGGGACGGTCAATCAGTTTCCGATATACTGATGTCTGGAATGAACCATTTAGAATTTTTAAGGTGGTATCCAGAAAGTTGATTTGTGTTTTTGAGTGGTCCAGTGTCAGGTTTATGCTGGGATGAAATTGGTTGAACTTGTCATGGAATTTTAGAAGTTCATGTTCAGTTCCAGTCCAGATTATTAGGATATCATCAATGAAACGGAAGTACGCCAAGGGTTTGATGGGGCAGGAGGCTAAAAAGTCATTTTCCAGTTTAGCCATGAAGAGGTTGGCATACTGGGGGGCCATTTTGCTTCCCATGGCAGTTCCGGTGCGTTGTAAATACAGCTCTTCACCAAAAGAGAAAATGTTGTGGGTGAGGATAAATCTGGTGAGCTTTAGAACTGATTCTGAAGGGATCCCATTGGCTTCAAAAACAGTCGGCAGGCAGTAAGTCCATCTTCGTGTGGGATGTTAGAATATAAGGACTCCACATCCATGGTGGCTAAGATGGTACTTTCGGGAGGGGACCAATTATAGAGAGCTTATTTAGAAGGACACAACAGACCTTCTAAATAAGCTCTCTATAATTGGTCCCCTCCCCGAAAGTACCATCTTAGCCACCATGGATGTGGAGTCCTTATATTCTAACATCCCACACGAAGATGGACTTACTGCCTGCCGACTGTTTCTTGAAGCCAATGGGATCCCTTCAGAATCAGTTCTAAAGCTCACCAGATTTATCCTCACCCACAACATTTTCTCTTTTGGTGAAGAACTGTATTTACAACGCACCGGAACTGCCATGGGAAGCAAAATGGCCCCCCAGTATGCCAACCTCTTCATGGCTAAACTGGAAAATGACTTTTTAGCCTCCTGCCCCATCAAACCCTTGGCGTACTTCCGTTTCATTGATGATATCCTAATAATCTGGACTGGAACTGAACATGAACTTCTAAAATTCCATGACAAGTTCAACCAATTTCATCCCAGCATAAACCTGACACTGGACCACTCAAAAACACAAATCAACTTTCTGGATACCACCTTAAAAATTCTAAATGGTTCATTCCAGACATCAGTATATCGGAAACCGATTGACCGTCCCACATACCTCAGATGGGACAGTTTGCACCCGAAACACATGAAAAAATCCATTGTCTACAGCCAGGCCCTCAGATATAACCGTATTTGCTCCAACCCAGTGGAAAGGGATGAACACTTAAACCAGCTAAAAAAGACATTTTTAAACCAGGGCTCCCACCCCACCTCCATTGAGGATCAGATCATTAAAGCCAGAAGGATCCCTAGAAGTCAAGCGCTCCAATACAGAGAAAAAGAAGAGAACCAACGTGTTCCCCTGGTGGTGACCTACAACCCACAGCTTGAGGTACTAAGAAAAACTGCCAGGAAACTTCATCACATCCTACACAAGGATGACCGACTTAAAATAATATTCAAAGACCCTCCCTTGCTGTGCTACAGGCAGCCTCCCAAATTAAGAAACATCATGGTCCGAAGTTTGATGCCCTCGGATACACCAAAAGGAACTTATCCATGCAATGTGAAGAGCTGCAAGACCTGTGCTCACATAAAGACCAGAGACAGGATACAGATCCCCAACACACAGCAGGATTATAAGATTCCTGGGACTTTCACATGCTCCTCTTCCAATGTGGTATATTTAATTATGTGCACCATATGCCCAGTGGGGTCTTTTTATGTTGGGTAGACTGGGTAACGTCTAAGAGCAAGGATGAGGTCTCATCATCACACAATTACACACGAAAAAATCCATTTTCCAGTAGCGGAGCATTTTTCTGGCCAGGGACATAACATTGATAATATGAAGGTTTTAATTTTGAGAGGTAATTTCAAATCCCAAAAGCATCGAAGAGTCTGTGAATCCAAGCTAATTAGAAGCTTCAATTGTATACAGAACGGACTGAACATCGCTGATGGTTTTATGGCTCATTACCACGTCTAAACAATGTTGTTCAAAGACATGGAAATCTTAGACACCAGGTTTTCTTATAATTTAGTGTCCTAAAGACTTTATTACCACTGGGCCTGCCTGATTGAAGATCCTCTGCAAGGCAACTTTGTTTATTTTGCCAAATGTCCAGTCCTTGTAATGTTAATTTAGTCAAATGTCCAATCATTTTAGTTGTGCATGCATATATTTTGAGTTTCATTCAATATCTTGTCATACCATGCCTGATGAAGAGACCTGAGTCGTCTCTAAAGCTCAATGCCTTATAACATCACTTATTTTATTTTTATTAGCCATTAAAAGGTATCACAACTACAAGATTTGTATCTTGTTTCTCACACTGAGCGCTATCAACATTTTCTCAACTGGCTAACATGGTACCAAACCTTTTTCTTGGTGCTTCTAATGAATGCACCAATTTCTGGGGCGGCTGCTGACTGCTATTGTGTAGTCTGGGCGACCCAATAACTCTGAGCCTCACTATGCTGAGAATACCCACCCCCAGCTGCCTGGTTTTCAGGTTTTCACTTTGTTGGGCAATCAAAAAAATGGCAAAGCGCACACTTTTTTTTAAAAGATATTTATTTAAATTATTTAAATGAAAATGGGCACCCTTGTATTTTTGATAGCCAGCCAAGGTAAAGCCAGGCAGCTTGGTGTGGCAACCCGTAGCTGTCCATATTTTCTGATAATCAAAATTTTTGCGAAGCTCCATGTAATTTTTGAAAAATTTTTTTTTTTTTACACCGGCATAATGGATGGGGGTGCAACAGCCAATCACAGACACTGTCACAGAGAGTGGGCGTCTGTATTTGGCTCTTGAAAGCAGAGTGAAGTGAATAATCAAAAACTTAATGATTAGCCAGGAAGTACTTGGAACTTGGCAAGGGCCCTTTCACATAGCGGTTTACGCTGATGTGCGGCATATCCGGCAGGTGGCGCTGCATCTGCCGGATTTGCCCCCTAATGGCCGACTTGCGACTCGCATCCAGCAAGCCCCATGCATTTACTTAGAGGCTTGCGGTCCGGAACAGCAAGCGCGGTTCTGCCGGATGTGGCAGATCTGGTACTTGCGGGGACGAAAAAAACTTGCAGCGTTTTTTTTTTCGCGGCTGCAAGTGCCAGATCCATGTATCCGGCGTAATCGCACTTGCCGCACCGGACCGCAAGCCCCATAGACAATGCATGGGGCTTCCTGGATCCAGGTCGCAAGTCGGCTGTTAGGCTGCAGATCTGGCGCCACCTGCCGGATCTGCCGCACATCAGCGTAAACCGCTGAAGTGAAAGGAGCCTAAGTTTAATGCTGCAGTTTAATCACAGCCGTACCCGAACAGGTGAACACTAGGTGTTCGGTATGGACCCCGAACTTAGCAGTTTGAGTTCACCCATCACTAATTGTAAGTCTATGTGACACCCCAGGGGTTAATGTGCCACAGTAACATCACATGGGTTCACTCCCCACACAACACTGGAAAATACACTAGCACCTCTGGGCCAGGAGGGGGAGCTAAAGCAGCTCCCTTATATATTCTGGGTCAAGAGGAAGTAGTTAGCTCAGTACGTATCAGTACTGTGAAGAGAACAGTCAGTTTCTGGGAGAACTGAGAGAGAGACTGTAGTGTAAAGAGGCTGCCTCAGGGTTCTCTACAGTCTGCTCCTCGATTCCAGGCCTAGCCAGGGTCTGAGGGTAGGAGCACAAGCAACAGAGGAACACACCTGGGAGACTGAGTGACTTCATAACTCACCCCGGAGGAGCGCACAGACCGGATACCGGATCCGAAACTGTGACTGACACACGCAGCACAGTAAGCACCGGGATAGTGGAGGTTGTAGATCCACACTGTACCTCAGCGAAGCAACACGGCGGGGTCAGAAGCACAAGGAAGACTCAAGTTGCCTAGCAAAGGGGGTACTTGTGAGGAGAGACAGTGCCAGCAACTCAGCTAAAAGCAGCAGCAGGGCCACACACACAGCGCAGCAGTAGGAAGCTGAGGACCCGGACAGGGTGGGAGCAACCCGGCCTCATTACAGACTCCAATGACAGAACTACAAAACCGTGAGTCTGTGTGTTAATTGCACCCTTTGCCCTGTATTCAACAGCAGAGATCCCCATCTGCAGAGCCGAACACAAGGCTGCAGCAGCAGGAAAGTAAGTGAATTGCACCTATTACCATACCTCATCCAGCACCAAGACAACCACTGCTGCAACTGCAAAGTAAGTGCCTGTGTCGACTACAACCCCCATTAAAATCTTTGCAAACCTTGCTCTCCCTCACAACTCCCTCACAAACTGTTCCTATCATCTCCACTATCATCCCTACCCTGCAGCATCTATAGCATCCATCATAGACTTTAACTATCACTGCCCCGGGGAACCAGGCTCTACTTGCGGAGAGCTGCTCCATCTCCAGCTACCCAAACATCATCCCTGGAGGTTCTGCAGCGGTGGTCACCCTGGCATCACGACAAACTCCCCTGTAAATATTCCCTCATTTACTTACGGGACACGGTCCAGACCAGGACTTCTTTGAGATCCCCAGCAGTACCCCGGTCCGGTACCGAGTACCCCGTCCCAGTGGGCTCCACATCTACATCTCCCAGCATGTGCCAACAACTTTCATTCATGAACCATGGATCATTAGTACCATCCCTTCACCTATATGTTCAGCCTGGTGTAAATGAGCTCGAAGTTAAAAAAAAAAGTTAATTTCAAAGTTTAGAAGACAATTGTAAGTATGGGTCTCAGTAAAAACATATCCTTAAAGGGGTATTACAGTCTACAACGAGTGTCACCTAGATAGGTGATTACTGTAAGCTCGATGTGTATCCCATCATTGGGGCTCACATCTATTCCAGGAATGGGGGATACATTCTAGAGGAGTGGAACGGTACAACCGGCTACACATGCATACTGCATAGCGCAGTGCAGGACCGTGAGCCAACAATTACTCTATGTAGTGGATGGGTGATAATTTGTGGAGACTGAAATACCCTTTAAGTCATCATCTTTTGTCAAAATCTTAAGCATCTAATTCAGAGAACATACCGTATATACTCGTGTATAAGCCGAGTTTTTCAGTACAAAAATTGTGCTGAAAAGTGCTCCCCTCGACTTATACACGAGTCAGTGACGGCAGCCCCCCCCCCCCCCCCCCCCCGTGCTATATACAGGCCCCCCCTTGCTGCCGCCGCACACCTGTAAAAGAAGAGCTTTCATACTTACACTCCTGTGACCGCGCGCGCATCCCCCGCTCTCCTTCCTGCTTCTACGTCCATCCACGTGACCGCGCGCCTGTAATGACGTCATTATTTGTGCGTGGTCATATGGATGGACGCCGGGTAGAAGCCGGAAGGAGAGCGGAGGATGCGCGCCGTCACAGGAGGGTAAGTATGAAAGCTCTTCTTTTACAGGTGTGCGGCAGCAGCAACAGGGGGCCTGTATATAGCATGGGGGGGGAAGCTGCTGTATACTACCACAGGGGGGCCTATATATACCACAGGGGGGGAGGGCTGCTGTATATTACCACAGGGGGCCTGTATATACCACAGGGGGGAGGGCTGCTGTATACTACCACAGGGGGCCTGTATATACCACAGGGGGGAGGGCTTCTGTATACTACCACAGGGGGCCTGTATATACCACAGGGGGAAGGGCTGCTGTATACTACCACAGGGGGGCCTGTATATACCACAGGGGGGGACTGCTGTATACTACCACAGGGGGAGACTGCTGTATACTACCACAGGGGGAGACTGCTGTATACTACCACAGGGGGAGACTGCTGTATACTAATACAGGGGGAGACTGCTGTATACTACCACAGGGGGAGACTGCTGTATACAACCACTGGGGAGACTGCTGTATACTACCAATGGGGAGACTGCTGTATACTACCACTGGGGAGACTGCTGTATATTACCACTGGGGAGACTGCTGTATACTACCACTGCGGAGGCTGCTGTATACTACCAATGGGGAAGCCTGTATACCACTGGGGGGGCCTGTATACCTGTGCTGGGGTCCACCCTCGGCTTATACACGAGTCAATAGGTTTTCCCAGGTTTTGGGGGCAAAAGTAGGGGGGTCGGCTTATACACGGGTCGGCTTATACATGAGTATATACGGTATATATACAGTCATGGTAGAAATTGATGTCCTCCTTGAAACTGTTCCGGAAGATGAAGTATTTCTCCCAGAAAATTATTGCAATCACACGTATTGTTATACAATTATTTATTTCCTTTGTGTGTACCGGAATAATACAAAAAAGAGAAAAAAAAAGGAAAATTGGGCATAACTTTACCAAAAACTCCAAAATGGACTGGCCAAAATAGTTGGCACCTTTCCAAAATTGTGGGTAAACAACTTTGTTTCCTGAATGTGATGCTCGTCCACACTCACCTGTGGCAGTAACAGGTGTGGGCAATGTGAAAATCACACCTGAAACCAGATAAAAAAGGGGAGAAGTTGTCTCAATCTTTGCATTGTGTCTTTGTGTGTGCCACACTTGTAGAACTGAAAGAGAAATATCTGAGCACTTGAGGACAAAAATTGTGGAAAAAGGTCAACAATCTCAAGGTTACAAGTGCATCTCCAGAGATCTTGTTGTTCCTTTGTCCACTGTGCACAATGTAATAAAGAAGTTTACAACTCATGGCACTGTAGCCAATCTCCTTGGAAATGGACCGCAGAGAAATATTGATGACAGGTTATAATGCAGGATAGTCCAGATGGTGGATAAGCCCCAATCAAGTTCCAAAGAAATTCAACCTGTCTCAGGGGGCATCAGTGTCAGAGTGAACTATCCGTTCACATGTGAATGAAATTAAACACTATGGAGGAGACCCAGGAGGACCCACTGCTGCCACAGAGAGAGAAGAAAGCCAAAATGTATGTGAGTAACCAAAATCCTTCTGGGAAAGCGTCTTGTGGACAAGATAGATATTTTTCGTATAGCGGATCATTCTGTTTACCGAAAATGGAATGAGGCCTACAAAGGAAAGAGCACAGGACCTACCGTCACATATGGGGGAGGTCAGAGAAAAGAGCACAGGACCCACAGTCACATATGAGGGAGGTCAGAGAAAAGAGCACAGGACCTACAGTCACATATGGGGGAGGGCAGAGAGAAGAGCACAGGACCTACAGTCACATATGGGGGAGGTCAGAGAAAAGAGCACAGGACCTACAGTCATATATGGGGGAGGTCAGAGAATAGAGCACGAAACTTACAGTCATATATGGGGGAGGTCATAGAATAGAGCACGGGACCTACAGTCATATATGGGGGAGGTCACAGAATAGAGCACAGGACCTACAGTCAGTTATGGGGGAGGTCATAGAAAAGAGCACAGGATGTACAGTCACATATGGGGGAGGTCAGATAAAAGAGCACAGGACCTGCAGTCACACATGGGGGAGGTCAGAGAAAAGAGCAAAGGACCTACAGTCATATATGGGGGAGGTCAGAGAATAGAGCACGGGACCTACAGTCATATATGGGGTAGGTCAGAGAATAGAGCACAGGACCTACAGTCAGTTATGGGGGAGGTCATAGAAAAGAGCACAGGATGTACAGTCACATATGGGGGAGGTCAGATAAAAGAGCACAGGACCTGCAGTCACACATGGGGGAGGTCAGAGAAAAGAGCAAAGGACCTACAGTCATATATGGGGGAGGTCAAAGAAAAGAGCACGGGACCTACAGTCAATTATGGGGGAGGTCATAGAAAAGAGCACAGGATGTACAGTCACATATGGGGGAGGTCAGATAAAAGAGCACTGGACCTACAGTCACATATGGGGGAGATCAGAGAAAAGAGCACAGGACCTACAGTCATATATGGGGGAGGTCAGAGAAAAGAGCACGGGACCTACAGTCATATATGGGGGAGGTCAGAGAAAAGAGCACAGGACCTACAGTCAGTTATGGGGGAGGTCATAGAAAAGAGCACAGGATGTACAGTCACATATGGGGGAGAACAAATAAAAGAGCACAGGACCTACAGTCACACATGGGGGAGGTCAAAGAAAAGAGCACAGGACCAACAGTCACAAAAGAGGAGGACAGAGAAAAGAGCACAGAACCCACAGTCATATATGAGGGAGGTCAGAGAAAAGAGCACAGGACCTACAGTCACAAATGAGGGAGGTCAGAGAAAAGAGCACAGGATGTACAGTCACATATGGGGGAGGTTAGATAAAAGAGCACAGGACCTACAGTCACATATGGGGGAGGACAGAGAAAAGATCACAGGACCTACAGTCATATATGGGGGATGTCAGAGAAAAGAGCACAGGACCTACAGTCATATATGGGGGAGGTCAGAGAAAAGAGCACAGGACCTACAGTTACTTATGGGGGAGGTAGAGAAAAGAGCACAGAACCTAAAGTCACATATTGGGAGCACAGAGAAAAGATCACAGGACCTACAGTCACATATGGGGGAGGTCAGAGAAAAGAGCACAGGACCTACAGTCACATATGGGGGAGGTCAGAGAAAAGAGCACAGGACCTACAGTCACATATGGGGAGGTCAGAGAAAAGAGCACAGGACCCACAGTCACATATGGGGGAGAATCAGAGAGGATTTGGGTTGTTTTGCTGCCAGGGAATGGTTCTGTTTTAAAGCCATTGTTTTTTTAAATGGATTTAAATAAAGATTTTGCTTTCAAAATTAATCTAAACATGTTGCTGGAAAAAGCACCCCTCGTATGGACTTCAGCCACAGTAGCCACACTACATTGGACTGTCCGGGCTTACGTCAACTACAAAAGGACTAGTACGCCGGGTTGGGTACGTCTGCTCATAGTCTTGCCTGTGTGGCTCGAAGTCAGACATGAGGGAGTTAAGGAGGAGCAAGAAAGCTGCAGTCACCTACAATCTCATCCCAAGGAGAAGTCAGCTGGTAGGCCATATATACCTGTCCGGCAGAGTGGACCCTAGTTCTCCTCAGACTGCCCAGATCTAAATGCCTGGTGAACCATAACCCTGGACCTGCTGATAAACTGAACTGCAAAGGAAAAGGTAAAGAACAACAGACTGACTCCTTGCCATCTACCTGCTCCCTCTCTGCACTGCTTGCACTACAACTCCCATCATCACCTATCACACGCCAGGGGTCTGCCCTTGCTGAGAAAGGTATAACACCTAGCTGCTACAACACCTCTTCCCTGGGAGTAACTATATGCAGCACCAGCCATCCCTGGCTGGACACCTCAGCTGGCGTCCCAAATTTTTATATACTGTCATCCCCTGTAAATACCCCCTTTTTATGCGCAGTTAGGGTCACATCTGCTGGGCATTGTCATCTTGAACATTATACCCCTGGCCCAATTAGGTGAGTATCCCAGCCCTTTCGACCGTCACACTTCCCTGTGATCCCCGTCTGTAATGTCTGTATACTCTCCTACTTTCCTATGATCCCCGTCTGTAATGTCTGTATACTCTGTTACTTCCCTGTGATCCCTGGCTGTAATGTCTGTATAATCTCTTACTTCCCTGTGATCCCCGGCTGTAATGTCTGTATACTCTGTTACTTCCCTGTGATCCCTGGATGTAATGTCTGTATACTCTGTTACTTCCCTGTTATCTCTGGCAGTAATGTCTGTATACTCTGTTACTTCCCTGTGATCCCCGGCTGTAATGTCTGCATATTCTCTTACTTCTCTGTGATCTGTGGCTGTAATGTCTGTTTACTCTGTTACTTCCCTGTGATACCTGGCTGTAATGTCTGTATACTCTCTTCCCTGTGATCCTTAGCTGTGATGTCTGTATACTCTCTTACTTCCCTGTGATCCCCGTCTGTAATGTCTGTATACTCTGTTACTTCCCTGTGATCCCCGGCTGTAATGTCTGTATAATCTCTTACTTCCCTGTGATCCCCGGCTGTAATGTCTGCATATTCTCTTACTTCTCTGTGATCTGTGGCTGTAATGTCTGTTTACTCTGTTACTTCCCTGTGATCCCTGGCTCTAATGTCTGTATACTCTCGTACTTCCCTATGATCCCCGTCTGTAATGTCTGTATACTCTGTTACTTCCCTGTGATCCCCGTCTGTAATGTCTGTATAATCTCTTACTTCCCTGTGATCCCCGTCTGTAATGTCTGTATACTCTGTTACTTTCCTGTGATCCCCGGCTGTAATGTCTGTATAATCTCTTACTTCCCTGTGATCCCCGGCTGTAATGTCTGCATATTCTCTTACTTCTCTGTGATCTGTGGCTGTAATGTCTGTTTACTTTGTTACTTCCCTGTGATACCTGGCTGTAATGTCTGTATACTCTTACTTCCCTGTGATCCTTAGCTGTGATGTCTGTATACTCTCTTACTTCCCTGTGATCCCCGTCTGTAATGTCTGTATACTCTGTTACTTCCCTGTGATCCCCGGCTGTAATGTCTGTATAATCTCTTACTTCCCTGTGATCCCTGGCTGTAATGTCTGCATATTCTCTTACTTCTCTGTGATCTGTGGCTGTAATGTCTGTTTACTCTGTTACTTCCCTGTGATCCCTGGCTGTCATGTCTGTATACTCTGTTACTTCCCTGTGATCCCTGGCTGTAATGTCTGTATACTCTCTTACTTCCCTGTGATCCCCGGCTGTAATGTCTGTATACTCTCTTACTTCCCTGTGATCTCCAGCTGTAATGTCTGTATACTCTCTTACTTCCCTGTGATCTCTGGCTGTAATGTCTGTATACTCTCTAATATCCCTGTGATTCCCCGCTGTAATGTCTGTATACTCTGTTACTCCTTGTGATCCCTGGCTATAATGTCTGTATACTCTCTTACTTCCCTTTGATCCCTGGCTGCAATGTCTGTATACGCTCTTACTTCCCTGTGATCCCTGGCTGTAATGTCTGTATACTCTCTTACTTCCCTGTGATCCTCAGCTGTAATGTCTGTATACTCCCTTACTTCCCTGCGATCTCTGGCTGTAATGTTTGTATACTCTCTTACTTCCCTGAGAACCCTGGCTGTAATGTCTGTATACTCTCTTCCCTGTGATCCCAGCTGTAATGTCTGTATACTCTGTTACTTCCCTGTGACCCCCAACCATAATGTCTGCATATTCTCTTCTCTGTGATCCCGGCTGTAATGTCTGCATACTCTGTTACTTCCCCGTGATCCCTGGCTGTAATGTCTGTATACTCTCTTCCCTGTGATCCCTGGCTGTAAGGTCTGTAGACTCTCTTCCCTGGGATCCTCAGCTGTAAGGTCTGTGTACTCTCTTACTTCCCTGTGATCCCTGGCTGTAATGTCTGTATACTCTCTTACTTCCCTGTGATCCCCGGCTGTAATGTCTATATACTCTCTTTCTTCCCTGTGATCCCTGGCTGTAATGTCTATATACTCTCTTACTTCCCTGTGATCCTCAGCTGTAATGTCTGTATACTCACTTTCTTCTCTGGCTGTAATGTCTGTATACTCCGTTACTTCCCTGAGCTCCTCAGCTGTAATGTCTATATACTCTCTTGCTTCCCTGTGATCCCCGGCTGTAATGTCTGTATACTCTGTTACTTCCCTGTGATCCCCGGCTGTAATGTCTGTATACTCTCTTACTTCCCTGTGATCCCCGGCTGTAATGTCTGTATACTCTTACTTCCCTGTGATCCCCGGCTGTAATGTCTGTATACTCTCTTACTTCCCTGTGATCCCTGGCTGTAATGTCTGTATACTCTCTTACTTCCCTGTGAACCCCGGCTGTAATGTCTGTATACTCTGTTACTTCCCTGTGATCCCCGGCTGTAATGTCTGTATACTCTCTTACTTCCCTGTAATCCCTGGTTGTAATGTCTGTATACTCTCTTACTTCCCTGTGATCCCCGGTGGTAATGTCTGTATACTCTCTTCCCTGTGATCCCTGGCTGTAATGTCTGTATACTCTCTTACTTCCCTGTGATCCCCGGCTGTAATGTCTGTATACTCTCTTACTTCCCTGTGATGCCTGGCTGTAATGTCTGTATACTCTCTTACTTCCCTGTGATGCCTGACTGTAATGTCTGTATACTCTCTTACTTCCCTGTGATCCCCGGCTGTAATGTCTGTATACTCTCTTACTTCCCTGTGATCCCCAGCTGTAATGTCTGTATACTCTCTTACTTCCCTGTGATCCCCGGCTGTAATGTCTGTATACTCTCTTACTTCCCTGTGATCTCTGGCTGTAATGTCTATATTCTCTCTTACTTCCCTGCGATCCCCGGCTGTAATGTCTATACTCTGTAATCTCCACCCTTGCCCAGGAGCTGTGGTATATCCCACATTTTTAACAATATCTCAGAACAGGAACATTTTTTAGTTTAACACATTCAGTTGCGGAACTTATTACTCTTCTAAAGATCTATTAATTAAAATGTCCAATTGTTCACGGCACAACCCCTTTCATTTTGACATTGTAATTTGTAATAACAATGTCCTGTCTCATCGTGATATTTTTGGTCGTCACAACAATCCGGTAAAATTGATGAAATCCTTATCTAAATTGAATCTTGGCTTGACGTCAGACTCGGGCTACCTTATACTATGAATGACACATACCCGTCTTCAATGGGATAATAATACTCACCAAACACAATTTCCTATATTTCATTACCGGGGCCGGATGGGGATTTGTGTCCCGCTGTGTGGAGTCATTGAGGCCATATCTGCCGCTCTACGGCTTTAAGATGAATGGAATGTCAATGATTTCTCAGTAGAAACATTGTGCAGATATTACTCACTTTCCTGTCTGAAGGCGACTCCTAATAAAACGTATTCGGTTGCCATACGGATGGCATTCACACACCAGATTTTTTATTTTTGGCTATCTGTCAAGATACAACAATGTGAAACCTGCATTTCTGGGTGTTTTACCAAAGGAAACAGTTTTACTTAAAAAATTGTTTTTGCCAAAATACTTTCAAAGTGTCTGGAGAGAAATCAAACCACAGCGGTTCTCAGCTGTGTTTCCTTTTAGTATTCCCCAAGGTCCTCGGAAGACAGCGTTCTGGAATTGGATATTCCTTCAGAAAAAAAAAAGAAAGAAAGAAATCACTTTATGTAACTTTTGTATCACTGGATTGTCCGGTCTGAGTAGAGAAGGGGAACATTGTTGGACATCTGCACCGGCAACTTAATCCAGCGCTATGGCCAAGCTGTTACAGTCCACAAGAAAAGCATAAAAGTCCCAACGTTCATAATGATCGAAGAAATTAAGGATAAAGAGGATCTCTGGGATCCATTGTGTAGTAATATTCAGTGTCATTGAGGATCCTCCGGTCACTCTGGACTAAGGGGATGTCCGGCTAAAGTGCACTCTGGACTAAGGGGATGTCCGGCTAAAGTGCACTCTGGACTAAGGTGAGGTCCGGCTAAAGTGCACTCTGGACTAAGGGGATGTCCGGCTAAAGTGCACTCTGGACTAAGGAAATGTCCGGCTAAAGTGCACTCTGGACTAAGGGGATGTCCTGCTAAAGTGCACTCTGGACTAAGGGGATGTCCGGCTAAAGTGCACTCTGGACTAAGGGGATGTCCTGCTAAAGTGCACTCTGGACTAAGGTGAGGTCCGGCTTAAGTGCACTCTGAACTAAGGTGAAGTCCGGCTAAAGTGCACTCTGAACTAAGGGGATGTCCGGCTAAAGTGCACTCTGGACTAAGGGGATGTCCGGCTAAAGTGCACTCTGGACTAAGGGGATGTCCGGCTAAAGTGCACTCTGGACTAAGGGGATGTCAGGCTAAAGTGCACTCTGAACTAAGGTGAGGTCCGGCTAAAGTGCACTCTGGACTAAGGTGAGGTCTGGCTAAAGTGCACTCTGGACTAAGGGGATGTCCGGCTAAAGTGCACTCTGGACTAAGGGGATGTCTGGCTAAAGTGCACTCTGGACTAAGGGGATGTCAGGCTAAAGTGCACTCTGAACTAAGGTGAGGTCCGGCTAAAGTGCACTCTGGACTAAGGTGAGGTCTGGCTAAAGTGCACTCTGGACTAAGGGGATGTCCGGCTAAAGTGCACTCTGGACTAAGGTGAGGTCTGGCTAAAGTACACTCTGGACTAAGGGGATGTCCGGCTAAAGTGCACTCTGGACTAAGGGGATGTCCGTCTAAAGTGCACTCTGGACTAAGGGGATGGCAGGCTAAAGTGCGTGACAGGGACATGGACCAATTGTGTCTGGCGCACAACACAAAATAACAGACGGGGAGATAAATACAGCAGATAGCCCTGCTAATAGGGAATGGGAAAAAGGTGACCTCCTGCACTCACCTACAGCTGTGCACTGATCTCCATGCCATTTCTCTCAACCCGTTGCCGAGTAGGATACCCAGTCCCTAGCTGTCCTTGAGTTAGCCCTAAATAGAGAAATGGCCGGCGGGCAGGGCCGCACCGTCCATTGGACAGTGTGAGCCCTGAGGCTCAAGCGGCAGCAGCCAGGGGGGAGTGGCAGTGGAGAAGGGGGTGGCGCCAGCATCAAAAATCGTCCTCCTGTGTGATCGGCGCCGCTGCAGCATCACGGGTAAGGTAAGAGGGCAGCTGGAACCTGCAAGGGGGTGGCAGTGCTGGAACCCAACAGCACCCCCCCGATCATCACTAAAGGCCTCAGGGGGGGGGCGGCAGTGCTGGAACCCGACAGCACTCCCACCCCACTCCCCCCGCTCCTCACTAAAGGTTGCTGGGGGCGGCGGTGCTGGAACCCAACAGTAAATACCCCCCCCCCACTACCCACTTCGGTTGTGGGAGGGCTCAGGCGGCAGGGAGGCTGGATGCACCCCTGCCAGCGGGAGCACCAGTCCCAACTGCAGCATTTAAATCAACAAGAGGGTAAGGAAAGACAGAAGGCAGCCTGGGGAGCAACAAACAGCTTCACGCCTGTTGTCACGCTCCTTGGCATTTATCAAATTGATCAGGATTACCAACTTATTTAGAATAAAAAGTCTACTTTTATTAATACAAAAGTTTAAAAGCTCATTGACCCACAAAGTAGCAGACAATGAAAACAACATATACACATCATTATAAACCAGTATGGGGTGTCCTAAATGACCCTGCTTCTTACTCCTGCCTAACAATGGGGAGTTTACGCATGCTAGAAATACTTTGCCCTACCACATTGGCTAATTTCACTTCTTTCCTTGATATTGTCGCCCACTGAAATGATCAATACATGTGGCTTGACCAGCCATAAGGCAGGCCTACATATTAAAGGGTACATAATAATAAGAAAATTTGATTACCCATTGGGTAGAACGATTTTACTAACCATTGTTCTATTATGAGTAAAGATTGGCCTGAGCCACTATGTGAAATATAATGCTTTGACCTTTTGTCTCTAGACAGAGCAATAAAACACAATCTCCAATACTCCTGATGAACCCCGCTGTATAGGAAGGGGCGAAACGCGTCAAGAGTGGAGGATTTGTCTAAAAACCTGGGAACCACTAAAGACCATATGGGAGTCCCCTGTTAAAGAAACTTCAAACCACTCTTGGAATCCAAGCTAAGTTGGGACCTTCTCTTCTCCAAACCCCCTTGCCTTTGACAGTAACAGGGACCTTTTAGGGTAAGCCACCGGTGGGTGGGGGCATCAAATTTGTAGGATGCGTAAAGTCCCCATTGTTAGGCAGGAGTAAGAAGCAGGGTCATTTAGGACACCCCATACTGGTTTACAATAGTATGTTTCCTTGAGAGTGTATATGTTTTCACCTCAAGAAGTAAAGGATGCTGGAACCATGTGACCATATAAAGGGGATAGGAGTGATCACAAAGTAGCCACACTTGGTAAGGAAACTAAGGAGTCTGCTAGCAGCAGAAACTGACATTAACTCCTGAACTATCAAAGGAAAGAAACATGTTTAAAATGAAGTCCCAATAAAGGAATGAGATAGAGGTACCAAACCATTCACAGATCTTCAAAGTACGAGAGACCATCGTGACACCTCCTGTGGGCCCTAACACTAAAAGGGATTGAAAAATTCAGTAGAGGTGACTTTGGTGCAATTTCTTACCACTAGAATCTGTTTTTTATGGGTTGATTCACAAGAAACCATAGTTCACCCATATGGGAACTTACTAAAGTTAGGTGATGGTGGGCTTATGCTTCATCACAACGGCTAATCAGAACAAGCAGAGATGCAGTTTATACATTAGGGGAGAATGAGAAGCAGCAGACATATTGGGGCGCAACACATGGGTGAGCAACAGGGATTGTATGGAAGGAAGGACCTGGGATTAGACACTGACCTGTGTCTGCACCCTAAACTCCCTAACATCCCTATATGGGTCCTTCCCCTCTTTTGCTGTCATGTGCCTAGGCTCTTACTTGCCCTGGACACACCCTAGCTAGTATGAAGGCTGGCAAGGACACTAGTGATACAACACAGGGATAGGAAAACAGACATGAGGAAAATAGACACAAAAGGATAAAATAGCAAACTCCTCAATTGCAGCAAAACACCGCCGATGCGTCTCCAGGGACTGGCTCTTTCAAAGTGGTCAGCATATAGAACGAGATTCTATCACTGACATCAGCTGTAACGACATGTGACTCTTTATAGGGGAGGGGAGTGGTCACTAAAAGTTGTCCCTGAGATTGAAACTACAGCAAGGAAAGATTCCTTAACTTATGCAGCTTCAAAAGAAAGTATATGTGTTTAATCACAATTTATAGACCTGCGATCCATTTGGCATTGTAACATTCAGGTCCCACAGCGAGATATACTTGAGACTGTAACATAAGTATCTGAATATGGACTTCAGGCTACCTCCTATTAGATAACGCTACATATCTGTAGTCAGTGATCATTGCTGTGTCCTAAAGGGGTTAAAAGTGACCAAGAAGAAGGGAAAATAATTCAAAATCCTTATTAGGAGTTAAAGCGTACCTGTCGTTTTCATAATGTGTGTATTTGAAGAATAACAGTATTTTTGGCCATTATATGACTTGTATTCTGCTTTATTCATAAGTTCTCCTGTCTACAGACTCTGCCTCTCGTATCAGTTGTCTCTGAGCTGGTGGGTGGGGACGTCTCCCATACACAGCATACACAGACATGAGCAATTCCTGCTCTTCTGTCTCTATGTAGCACATGTTCATAAACTGTAGCAGCTTGGAGGACATTGTCCAGCAGTATTGAGCAGCGTAGCTGTGAATCTAGAGTTGGATTGAGGTGAAAAACTAAGTAGCAAAAGCACAATCTCACAATCTGTCTCTGTGCTTTGTCTGATTCTAGTCTCCAAAATTTTCTGTATTTATTAGCTTTGAGAAAAGAAAAATTACAGATGATTGTGTCGAGCACCAGGCCCGGGGGGGTACTCGGGTATCCGGCTCAGAGGGGTTCACGAGGATGTCACAGGTGGCGGTGCCAGAGCCCGTGGCCTGGCTGACACTTCAAAGAGGGGTTATGTACAGGGGATAAGAGTTTGCTGTCTCGTGACGCCACCTGTAGTACCTGGTGAGGGATCACCAGCGCCGCCACAGTTCTCTGGAGGGTGATGGTATTGCGGCAGGGATGGCAAAGCTCCCTACAGGTGGAGCTGATCCTTCGGAGCAGCGTTGCTATGAGCAAAAAGGTTGAATTTTGGTATCACAAAGACACGGAGGCAAAGTCACTCTCCCGGGTACTTTACTGTAAACAGTCCACAGTTCAGCAAGATGTTCAGCAAACAGGTAGCCATATGGGTGGCTGCAAGTGGATGCCAGGTGGTATGGAGGTACTCGTGGTATGCTTTAGTTGACAAACCCGTGTCCTTTCTTCCCTGCCTAGGATTACTCCAGACCCATTTAATCCTTGAAGGTACTTTAGGGGCTCCCCTCCCTCGCAGTGAAGAAGCAGGTGGACCGCTCCTACAATTACACGTTATATGACTTTTTACGCAAATACACTGTAATAGAAACAAACTACCGGAACGTACCGTAATTATTCCTGTGCAAAACTCCTCAGGCTGTAAGAATGTTCATCTTGGTATGTAAACCGAACAGCCCCGGACCCGATTTTGCTGCAATGCAGCCCTATGGGGCCGGATGGAACCAGATGGCAGCTATGTGACATCCGGTTTTCATCTGTCCGGGAGGATCCGGGAGAATTCGGATTTTCCTCCTGGACACAAAAATGCTGCTTGTGAAAAATCTGCCCAAATCGGATCCTCCCAGATCCGGTGCAATCCAGAGCTCCCTAACATGGGAGTCTATGGTGCCGGATTGCCCCAGATCCGGAAGGATCCGGGAGGTTTCGAGAACCAGACACCGGCGACTGAAGTTTACCAGCAAGTGCTGCTAAACCTCAGCACCAACAGCTGTCCCCTGCAGAGATTTCAGGACCGCGGCCAGCTCCCCGCTAGCCACGATCCTGAAATTCCAGCGGCTGCGGCTGCTATCAGTGGCGTCCGGCTGCAAGCCGGACTGGAGGGCATATTTGCCCCCTGGTTCTGTTTGCAAATTGGGTCCGAGGCTGTCAGATTTACCTGTTCTTTTTTAGTACTCAATGCCAGTGGCGGAACTAGAGCCCTGGGGTGTAGCAGTTGAGAAGTGGGGGGGGGTGCTGGCAGTCGTAGTTGAGGAGTGGGGGGGGGAGGGAGGGGGTGCTGGTTGTAGTTGAGGAGCGGGGGGGGGGAGGGGGTTTCTGGCATCTGTAGCGTGGGGGGGCCGGGTAGAAGTTGTAGGTGTAGCAGCTCCTACCTGCTCAGAGAGCCGGTCTGGGAGCCGGGGCGGCAGAGGAGAGGAGCGTCGGGATCAGCCAAAGGAAGCGGGAAGCTTCCCTCAGTTAACCTCCTCTCCTCTGACACAAGGTCACGGGGAGCGGCTGCAGGGCCCCCTACAGGTGCTTGAGGGGCCCCCTAGCCGTTGCACCACAGTAGGTCCGCCCCTGCTCAATGCTATATCACAACAAGCCCATGAAATACCTTGTGATCACAATCTCACCTGTTTTATAACCTTTCTTATCAATAAGAAATAAAAAATGAAGGAAAAATCACTGGATTCTCTTCAGAAAGACCATAATTATAATAAATACAAAAAATACGTAATCTATTTATCCAGCAGATGTGCATCCATATGATTGCATCCCCTGTAGCAAATTTTAAGAACCTTTTTCCTGCAATAGTTAAACTGAAATCCCCCATTCAGGACAGTATAATCACATACCTTGCACATGCCATTCATCCTTTGCTGCCATGAAACCCAATCCTGATTTAGTACAAAAAAATAAACCTTTGTGATTTTTTTTATTGTTTTAAACACCCCCCTGCAGAATTGTAGAACTTTATAGGTATCGACTTTCCCATTGTTGAATTCCTTCTCACATGTCCTTGCCGAATGTTGATCTTGCACAGTGGGTAATATTTAAAATTCTTCTAACTTGAATAATTATAAGAAAACACATTATCTGAATTCCAAAATTATAAGCTCGGGCTTCAGCCCACTGCTCAATTAGAAAACAGCATTGTGGTTAGCGACTCGTTTTACTGTCACCCACACATGAGCTTCATCAGACGCCATGTGCATGTAGACGGGAACCCATCAAAATGATTATTTTGCACCAAAGATATACCCATTGCCTACATTTAAGATTCCTCTACAACTCTGTACTGAGGGAGCAGTGAAGAGTCTGTCATTTAACATGAAAAAACTTCAAAACCATATCATGCCATAGCAAGTTGATCAATTTCATGGTTGCAAAACATCCACTGTAAGGGCACGTTTAGAAGGACTAAGTAGGAAACACTCCATCAATCTACAAAATAAGTGCAAGCACTAGGGAGTTTATGTTTCATAAGTTAACACTTTATTGAACATATAAAGCAACAGACAATACACCGTTAAAAAATGAAGTGTTTTTGTGGATAAATCCAGATATGAACCACATAGAGGTAATTGCACTCTCAGGGTAACACAGTATTGCACCTTATAAAACCAGATAGTTAGTTTTGTTCAATGTTATGGGGGATGCAGTGGTGATGTAATCATTCAATCACTGGTTTACTCACCCATAATGTTTGTGCTGTTCCCTGATCCGGTCAGTGCCCTCAGTTGTGGCCCCCCCTACGTCCGTTTCGCAAGGCTTTCTCAAGGGGTTTCTTTGTGATGTTACTGGCGACATATGCCGCCTTTTATTTACTGCCGACCGCCGGATTATGGTCGCCGCCATTACCGTCGCGTCATATCCGCCGGTGACTGGGTGGAAAGGGGGCTGTGCGCATGACGCGAACCGCGTCATTGCGCGTGCGCACTACAGCCCGATTCCCCTCAGCCATAAGAGCCCGCACCGCTTAGTAGTTTTTGGATGACGGCGGCCATTTTGTTGGAGCACATTTGCTCATTAGTTTAATGGGCAGACCGGCTACATTGACCGATTTACAGACGGACTATGTATGTTTACCCCCTAGGTGTCATCTCATGCATACTTAGTGAGTGTCCACTCGTTCAAAAGTACTTGCCGAATGTTGATCTTGCACAGTGGGTAATATTTAAAATTCTTCTAACTTGAATAATTATAAGAAAACACATTATCTGAATTCCAAAATTATAAGCTCGGGCTTCAGCCCACTGCTCAATTAGAAAACAGCATTGTGGTTAGCGACTCGTTTTACTGTCACCCACACATGAGCTTCATCAGACGCCATGTGCATGTAGACGGGAACCCATCAAAAGGATTATTTTGCACCAAAGATATACCCATTGCCTACATTTAAGATTCCTCTACAACTCTGTACTGAGGGAGCAGTGAAGAGTCTGTCATTTAACATGATGGGCTGTCATATCACAATCTCTTGGGCCTACAGGTCATCCTAAATGATATTTAAAATGATGGTAGTAAGGGCTAGGGGGCTGCATAATGAAGCAAAAAGGAGACTAAAGCAGGACAGTTATACTTACCTTGTTTCCCTGGATGACTGTTTCCTTATCAATATTCACTGCTTCCCCCGCCCACCCTCTTGTTTCCCTGGATGACTGTTTCCTTATCAATATTCACTGCTTCCCCCGCCCACCCTCTTGTTTCCCTGGATGACTGTTTCCTTGTCAATATTCACTGCTTCCCCCGCCCACCCTCTTGTTTCCCTGGATGACTTTCCTTATCAATATTCACTGCTTCCCCCGCCCACCCTCTTGTTTCCCTGGATGACTGTTTCCTTGTCAATATTCACTGCTTCCCCCGCCCACCCTCTTGTTTCCCTGGATGACTGTTTCCTTGTCAATATTCACTGCTTCCCCCGCCCACCCTCTTGTTTCCCTGGATGACTGTTTCCTTATCAATATTCACTGCTTTCGCCACCCACCCTCTTATTTCCCTGGATGACTGTTTCCTTATCAATATTCACTGCTTCCCCCGCCCACCCTCTTGTTTCCCTGGATGACTGTTTCCTTATCAATATGCACTGCTTCCCCCGCCCACCCTCTTGTTTCCCTGGATGACTGTTTCCTTATCAATATTCACTGCTTCCCCTGCCCACCCTCTTGTTTCCCTGGATGACTGTTTCCTTATCAATATGCATTGCTTCCCCCGCCCACCCTCTTGTTTCCATGGATGACTGTTTCCTTATCAATATTCACTGCTTGCCCCGCCCACCCTCTGTGATTGGTTGCAGTCAGACTGCTGCACACGCCCACCATCCTCTGTGCTAGCCTCTGTGATTAGTTGCAGTCAGTGTGCTGCTTCCTGTTCATCACACGTACTGTGTATGGTGTAAAAAATCAATAAATATTAATAAAAAAATGATGTGGGCTCCCGCTTATTTTTGATAACTTGTGCAGGTAAAGCACACAGCAGCAAGCTGATGTTATCAAGGTGAGAAGGTTGATGGTTATTGGCCTTTCCAGCCAAAGTGTATCAACCTGCAGCCGCCCCGTAATTGGTGTATCACATTATATGCACCAATACTAGCACTTTACCTGCCTTTTTGCCATTGCCCAGGTGCGGTGGCAATTGGGGTACTATATGGGGTTAATGACAGCTGTGATTTATTAAAAATCACAGCTGCCGTCAAGCACAGGATTAGTAATGAAGAGATGTCTAAGAGACCTGTCACGTACTTTTCAGCATGTGACTTGGGGTTGCACCTGCAAGGGTTAATCTATCTCCTCTCAATCCAGCACTTGACCTCTGTCCTATTCTGAAAGGGAGCATCAATCACACCCCAACTCAGCCTGCGCAGCCCACTTCACACACACTGCCACCACCCACTGAATGTGGGACCGATGAGTTCCCCTAAACTAAAGGGCCCGACACATGGGGCGACATCGCCACCTATTACATAGGCGACATAGGGGCGTGGCCTATCGGCAGCGACATCGCCCCTACGTCGCCTCATGTAAAGGGGTGATGTCGGCGCCGCCGGGAGGTCGCCTGGTTTTAGAGCAGTGCTCTGAAACTAGACGACCGATCTGGGGCGATGTGCACACATCGCCCCATGTAACCGGCCGCTGGCGACCTGTCAGGCAAAGGGAGCCATAGGCTCCCATTGTCCTGCATCGCTGCTGGGGTTTTCAGACACCCCGGCGGCGATGCCGCCTGACAGCTCACCGGCGCGGGGCTGGAGATGTTGCCCCGTGTAAATGGGGGATGGCGACTCTGGCAGGGCACCAAAAACGTGCCCCGTGTGACGGTACCTTAAGACTTATCAGACAATCAACAAAATCACACCCTTTCCAAGGTTATGGGTTCTTTAGGACATACAAGGTTCAGAAATAAAAAGTGACTTAGGGCCACGTCACACACACAGATAATTGTGCAAATATTGTTCGCAGATCTCTGGTTGCAGTGAAATCATGGACTCATTGTTCCATTTGTATACAGCAACAAAATGGGACAATGTGTCCATGATTTCACTGCAACCAGAGATCTGCGAACAATATCTGCACAATTATCTGTGTGTGGGACGTGGCCCTTACACATATGCAACACAGTTATGTAATAAAAAGGAGAAAACCTACGGAATCCTAAACTTTGTCTTCTGTAGCCCGATGG
The DNA here is from genome assembly GCA_033576535.1 of Allobates femoralis. Lineage (NCBI taxonomy): Eukaryota > Metazoa > Chordata > Amphibia > Anura > Aromobatidae > Allobates > Allobates femoralis. Next base: position 844,839,981 of record JARQOC010000003.1, on the reverse strand, counting down.
AGAAGGTGGAAATATGGAATGATCACAGCAGAGTTCAGCTGCCCCACCTCTGTGACAAAGGGCTTTAGCTTGGAGCGTCCAATTATAGGCTCAGACTGGAGGTCAGATTTCTAGACCAGCCTTCCATTCTAACATTCTAATTCTGGGTCTATGATTGGACTCCCACTAATTTAGTCATTCATACATTATTTTTTAAATTGGTCTTTGTCTTAATTCCCTTCTCTTTCCCAACAATAAATACAAACTGTCCAGCTGCATTAGATCCCTTCCATGGGGCTTTCAAAGGCATAAGAGGTGTAAAATGGTTCCACTCTGAGAAAGGCCCCCAGGGGAGACACTAGTCATTGTGACTGCAGAGCTAGCTTGTGTTTAGATAACTTGCTTAGATTGTGACCTGTGTGTGTTGTAGAATTAACCCTTAACTGCTTGTGTCCAATCCCCTCAGATACATATTTCACTACAAGACCCCCATTACTAACCCTGTAAATCAAAATAATAAATGCAAACCTAGAAAAATCCTTTATTCGAAATAAAAAATATTGACACCCTCTTTCACCTGTTTATTAACTCCAAAACACTTCCACATCTCCGACATAATCCACATGGTGTCCCAAGACTATCCTCAGCTCTGTTATATCTGGAGACTACAGTGAGTGACAACATTGGGAAACACTGCGGCCTCTGGAACACACTGATGGCGCTGTGTAAGCTGGAGCTGTGTGAGTGGTGATGCCAGTGAGTCCACTGGAGTTCAAAACTAAGTGGTTCCCATGGTACCTTCTTTGACCGCCAGGAAACTCACTCTCAGATTGCGCGACATGGCGGCCAAACCTACTGGTATCGAGTTCACCGGTGGTCAGAGAAGTTACCATGGCAACTGCGTAGCTGTGAACCCTGGTGACCTCACTGATGTCACCGCTCTCACAGCTGCAGCTTCCATGGTGCTGTCAGTATGTTCTGGAGGCCGCAATGATGATTTTCTAATGCCACCGCTTACTGCAGCCTCTGGATTTTGCAGGGCCGAGGATCATCGTGGGATGCCATTTTGATTACGTCAAAACTCCAGGCGTGTTTTTAGGAATAATAAATTGGTGAAAGAGGTTGTCTGTGTTTTTTATTTCAAATACAGGACTTTTCTGGGTTTGTGTTTATTCTTTTGATTTACAAGATTAATAATGGGGGTCTTATAGATACTTCTTCATTACTAATCCAGGGCTTGATGGCAGCTGTTATTTTTGACAAATCACAGCTGTCATTAACCCCCATATTTTACCCTGATAACCACCGCACCAGGGCAAGCGGGAAGAGCTGGGTAAAGCTACAAGATAGGTGCATCTGCTGTGATGTGCCGAATTCTGGGCTGGTATTTTTTGGCTGGGTTGGACTAACAACCATGGATTGTCCCAGCATGGTAATACCAACCTGCTGCTTTCTGCTTTATCTGTGCTGGTTATCAATGATAGGTGGGAGCCCATTTTGTATTTTTTTAATATGTATTTATTTATGTCTAAAAAATCAATGAAAAATACTAATAAATAATTGAAAAAAAAATTACATGTGCTCCCTCGTATTTTTGATAGCCAGCACAGATAAAGCAGGCAGCAAGAGGCTGGTGGTATCAAGGTGCGATAGTCCATGGTTATTGGCCTATCCTAGCCCAAAATAATCAGCCTGCAGCCTTTCCAGAATTGGTGCATAACATTAAATGTGCCAATCCTTTACCTGGCTCTTCCCAATTGCCCTGGTGTGGTGGCAATCGGGGTATTATATGGGGCTGATAACAGCTGTGATTTGTTAAAATCATAGTTGACATCAATGAAGAAATGTCTATAATAACTTGAATTACTTGAAATAAATAAGACAATTCTGGCGTGGCTACGGGCTGATATTCTTTGGCTGGGACGAGCCAATAACCATGGACCATCCCACACAGAAAATATCAGCTTACCGCTGTCTGTTTAATCTGGACTGGCAATCAAAAATAGGCAGGAGCCCACTTTATTTTTTAATTATTTATTGATTTTTACACTACACACTACCAGAGTGATGAGCAGCAGACTGACCCGAATAGTAACTTAGACGTACAGTTAGAAATCTAAGTTCGGGTTCTCTCATCCCTAGAAATGATTTTACATTTTCAAAAACCAATCATGTTCAGGTTCAGGAGCTATAAATGTAAAAAAAAGTGATTATACATAAGCTCATACTTACCATCATCCACCCTCTTCTACTTCCAGGGCCACTCAATAATATCCTGGGTATTCACTACTGAAGGCGGAACAGCCAATCACAGAAGCTGTTTCAGAGAGTGTCCCACTGAATGCCCGTAATCTTTTCCTGTGGTCAGAACACTACTCAAACAACACAGGGTGAGGGCACCACACGCCGATATAACTTTATTGTGTCACCAATAGTCAAAGGCATACACTACATTCACAGCAAGGACACAAGATGGTGCATGTGACAGGGTTTCACCCTACCGCTGACTTGCCAGGGATCACAATCTCCAGCACTTTGGAGGATGCAGGACCAATTACTCCATCCAGCAGCACCCACTTTTGGCAGGCATCCACTGAAAGGAGGTAGTGTCAAGCTTAGAAACCGACCGAGCACAACAAGGTATGTGGCCAGGTATTGTCCCAACCTGGGTTCTCCAAACGATTTTGTAGACTCAAATGTAATTTGATGTAATTCATCGTGTGGAACCAGGGGCGGACCGTCACCCCGGGGGCCCTGGTGCAAGAGAGGACCGGGGGGGGGCTACTGGCCGTCGGCGCGGCCTGGGGGGCGGGGCTACTGGCCGTCGGCGCGGCCGGGGGGGAGGGGTTCGCTGGCCGTCGGCGCGGCCCGGAAAGGGGGGGGAGGGTGCCGCTGGGAGCCGCACTGAGCCGCAGGGAGCCGCAGGCGCGATGCTCTCCTACCTGGGAGCCGCGCGGAAGTGTTCTAGGAGCCGGAGGAGCAGAGGAGAGGAGGGGCGGGATCAGGCAGGGGAAGCATGAAGCTCTCTGCTTCCCTTGCCTGACCCTCCTCTCCTCTGGCGGCGGCTTGCGGGGGTCGGCTGGGGGCCCCCTCCAGGCTTGAAGGGGCCCCCAGCTGGGTGGGGCCCTGGTGCAGCTGCACCAGTTGCACAGTGTAGTTCCGCCCTGTGTGGAACCTTGGCCCCAAGGCTGAAGTCCTGTAGAATTACCAGTGATAGTAGCAGGCCTCTTTTTATACCACTTAGCTCCCATTTCAGGGCATTGTGTCCCACAGGATTGGGGGAAGATATTCAAGGGTATTCCCTCACGGTTTGCTAGTTCAATTGTCCTCCAGATGATTCAGACTAGTTCACAGCAGGGGGCTGATGCAATATGCATCAGGCATTCCACAACTTAGCATACACAAAAGGCCCCCAACAGTCTGGCATGAAACAATGTCTTGCATCCCTTGACTTACCGAACAAAGGAACATAATTAAGAATAGTTCACCCCACACAAGTGGCCAAATATTCTTTGTTGAAGCCTACTGGACATGGCAGAACTGTTGACAGAGGCTCTATATGATCACAGCTCTATCTTGTATCCTTCCTGTAGTGTCTTTGGCCACACCAACTGTTGACTTTCATCTAGCACTACTTTACAACTTTAGTCATGCAGCATGAAGATCTCAGTGTCTATCGATGGTCAATATGGTCACAATGCGGCATGCAAAGTCATGCAAATCTATTAGCTCTTTGATCGCCAAACCCACTGTACATTGCATGCAATTGCGAATTGCTTGCAACCTGTCGAAAACCAGGCTATTAGTTATCACCCCAAATCGCAACGATATGCAAGATCAAGTTTCATATAAGAGCACACATTTTTTGTTTGTGAGTCTTGTTATTGCGCAACCAAATGTGCCATGTAGCCCTGGCTCTTAGCTGCCGTGTACAGACAGTCCCCTTAAGACATTGCTATTGGCAGTATCCACCAGCAGTTATCTAATCCTTATTAACAGGTGTAAACAATTTGCTGTCAATGACTCGCATGATGTGCATGTAGACAGCTCAGGTCTAGACCGGTTACATAAGGCTTATTATTTATGGAGTTCATTTATATTCTTGTGTGATCAGTTCCATTGATGTCATGTGCACATAAGAGGAGTTACATAACGTACAATGAAGGAGAGAGGAGCTATTTTGGATTGTAATGAGGTCAGACGTGTAGCATGCATGGGCAAGAAAGGAGTTGTGTGTGTGCAGGACTTGTGTATTGTAAAATGTGTAGCTTGGCAGGCGCCATGTCTTGTGTAATGGGTGCAGGGATGATATAATTAGTTATGTGTTATGGGTTTATGGGAAGGGAGTTGTTTGGGATAGATGCTGTGCTTAGTCTTGTCCTAATCTGTAGATTGTATGGTGCTGGGGTAGCGCCCTGGTGGTGGTTGTACGAGGGACGGTAGTACATGACCATAAGAGACATGGAGACAGAGCAAATATGGGAAAAAAAGAGTCCGGGCACATGGATGTAACCAACATGAGTGCAATCATTGGAGTTGAGAACATTTACAGAACGTTGTTTCCAGTTCAATTTTTCCAATATGGCTACAAATTTGGATTTGACAAATGCAATTCTTCACAAATTGAAAATGTAGTAATTTGTGCATGAAGACTACTCTACCATTCTCAAAACACTTCACATATGCCCTCTTTAAAGCAAGGGGAAGGGGGAACTCCAGGCCTTGAGGGCCGCCAACAGGTCATGTTTTCAGGATTTCCTTGGCATTGCACAGGGTTGGAATCATCACTAGTGCAGGTGATTATATTATCACCTGTGCAATGCTAAGGAAATTCTGAAAACATGACCTGTGTTCGGTCATTGAGGCCTGGAGTTCCCCAACCCTGCTTTAAAGGGAAACAACCACCGAAAAAAACCCTATCTAACCTATAAATATCTGTCCTGGAGCCTAAAAGGACTATTCTAACCATCCCTGACTGACTAAATCTACCTAACTACATGCCCAATAAATGACTTTTTATACTTACCAAATCCTTGTCAGATGGGCGTTCCTCCAGGCTCTTTGTCAGCGAGGCGGGTCTCCTCGCCATGCTAGCATCCGCCTCGCTGCTGTTTATCTTCTTCTATGATTCAAATTACCTGCCCATCACGTCCTCGCAATGAGCGGGTCACGTGCTGCAGGCCCCGCGTCACTTCCGCCCGCCGCGTCACTGGTACATCCAGGCGGCTTCCTAGCATGCGCAGGTGGCATGCTGAAGCCGGCCTGGGCACGTCATAGACCAGGCGACGCGGCGGGCGGAAGTGACGCGGGGCCTGCAGCACGTGACCCGCTCATTGCGAGGACGTGATGGGCAGGTAATTTGAATCATAGAAGAAGATGGACAGCAGCGAGGCGGGGTGCGAGCGTGTCAAGAAGACCCACCTCGCTGACAAAGAGCTGGAGGAACGCCCATCCGATAAGGATTTGGTAAGTATAAAAAGTCATTTATTGGGCATGTAGTTAGGTAGATTTAGTCAGTCAGGGATGGTTAGAATAGTCATTTTAGGCTCCAGGAACAGATATTTATAGGTTAGATAGGGTTTTTTTGGTGGTTGTTTCCCTTTAAAGGATATGGCTCTTCCATTTCTCACTTCTCAGCCCTCGAATTTGCAATTAAATGCCAGGGCTGCATTATGATTGAGCACATGAACCCAGACACTTCCTTGTTGTTTTTTACCTTCATTTTGGACACATACTACACCCAAAAACTTTGCTTTTAAGATAGAGCGAACGGCTTGCACTTGGCCAAGCACCAACTGTACTCAACCACAGAGATGCTCACCACAAGGTTTGCAAACGTAAAGTACCCAAACTGCGAACCCGAACTGGTTCGCTCAACACTGGGACGTTCCACGACCTGAACCAAATCTTGAAAGGTTCGCTCATCTCTACTGTTAGACAAATCCTGTATGATGTTTCAGGAGTGTGAACAGAACCATAACACTATGTATGTGAAGCATATAACCATATGCTATTATTATATGAATTGGTATTGCATAAGTGTAGAAGAGATGGCCTTGCATGCTGCTGACCTGTTGCAATAATAAACGTTTGCTCTCCAAAAATAATAATAATAATGATGATAAAATAAAAAATATATAAAACATTCCACAGTAATTAATATATTAAGCTTTCTTAATCGGATGTTTTAACGATATTGTAAGCTTCCTGAACTTCCCAGCTGCTGCCAGATCTGGCACTGTTTCAAAAATTCAGACCTGCAGGTGTCAAAACACCTACAAACTCCAGTAGACCTGATGTCTGGGGACAGTCCTAACTGTAAGGTTAGGTGTTGTTACAGGTCAGCGAGTCTTCTGACGATTGTTTTGACCTCATATAATCACGGAACGTTTTAGAGGCATTTTGAATTTCAAACTTTTTTCCCGAAGAAACCTGCATTCTTTGATTTTTCAGGTAAATTGCTCAGGTTTCTCATCACGAACAGAATCTGCAATATTTGTGTCAAATTTGAAATTGGCGAACATGTTCAGGGAAAGTTCACTCATCTATAGTGATGACCACTCCGAAACATTGACTTTGTTATCCTTAAGCCACATTGTAACCAATTTAGCAGTATGCGTCGGGTCATTGTCCATTTGGAAGACCCATTTCCACCCAAGCTTTAACTTCCTGGCTGATGTCTTGAGATGTTGCTTCAGTATTGTCACATAACCCTCTTTCCTCATGATACCATCTATATTGTAAAGAGCACCAGTCCCTATTTTACCAAACGACCCCACAACATGATGCTGCCACCCCCGTGTTTCACAGTTGGGATGGTGTTCTTAGGCTTCCAAGCTTCTCCTTTTTTTCTCCAGATATAACAATGGTCGTTATGGCCAAACAGTTCACTTTTAGTTTCATTAGACCACAGTACATGTCTCCAAAAATGTAGGTTTTTGTTCCTGTGTGCATTTACAATAATTAACCTGGCTAATTCTATGTTTCTTTTGGAGTATTGGCTTTTTCCCGGCAGAGTGACCTTTCAGCCCATGTGGATACAGTACTCATTTCACTGTGGAGAATGACACAATCTTCCAGCTTCCGCCATCATCTTCACAATGTCTTATGTTTTTGTGCTTGGGTCGATATGCACATGTCAGACCAAAGCACGTTCATCTCTGGGACACAGAACCCATATCTTTCCTGAGCGGTATGATGGCTGGACATTCCCATCTTGTTTGTACTTACATATAATTGTTTGTACAGATGAACGAGGCACCTTCAGGTATCTGGAAATTGCACCCAAGACTTGAACTATACTTGTGCAAGTCTTCAATTCTCTTCCTGATATCTTGACTGATTTATTTAGACTTTCCCATGAAGCTACCCAAAGGATCAGTGTGTTTCAGGTGTACATTGTACAATACAAAATAATAGTCTGTATCACTCCTATAATACTTTTCTCTACCTTTTTTTGGGACTTAAGTATTTACTTTGATCAGGTGTACATTACAATACATCCACAGGTGTGTCTCTAATCAACTCAGATGTTGCCAAAAAACCTATCAGGAGCTTCCAAACACGCAACATGTCCCAAATTGTTTAAAGTTTTGTGATCAGTTTTTTCGGATGAAGTACCTTATTGTCCGCGCTGCTGCCAGGGAGGTAAATACACCAACGACACTGGACGTCTGAGTACTGGTGATAAAGGTTTATTTCCAACGCGTTTCGGAGCCACCTGCTGAGCTCCTTCCTCAGGGAAACGCGTTGGAAATAAACCTTTATCACCAGTACTCAGACGTCCAGTGTCGTTGGTGTATTTACCTCCCTGGCAGCAGCGCGGACAATAAGGTACTTCGTCCAAAAACCTGATCACAGCACCACACCTCGTGGAAGTACAGTCCCTGCAGCAGCTGCATTGTTTTGAGCGATTACGCTGGTTGTGTGCTACACAACCGGACCAGGTGAGCAAATCTGATTTTTTTACAAATTTACCTGTCTATAAAGGATAAGACCCTATGTGCGCATTCTCAACCCTCTAGATACAAATTGTTTAAAGGCAGAGTAATCTTTCTCTCTCTCATTATTTTGACGGAAAACAGCAAAGGTTTATTCACACAGGGCACAGGGAACATTTAACTAATAGAGGGAAGAATGTGTTCAATGAAATTTCACAAATTGTTGATGCTAGCATAACACCATCTGTAAAAAAGCTGAAGTTGAAAAGAAGGTGGCTTCTACAATTGAATAGTGATCTTAAACACACCTTCAAAATCCACAATAGAAGACCGCAAAAGGTGCAAGCTGAAGGTTTTACAATGGCCTCACAGTCCCCTGATTTGAATATTATTGAAAATCTGTGGCTAGACTTCAAAAAAACAGAGCATGCAAAACGAAATAGGAATCTGACAGAACTGGAAGACGAACCAGGAATCTCACAAAACTGGAAGACGAGCCAGGAATCTCACAGAACTGGAAGACGAACCGGAATCTCACAAAACTGGAAGACGAGCCAGGAATCTCAAAGAACTGGAAGACGAACAAGGAATCTCACAGAACTGGATGACGAACCCGGAATCTCACAAAACTGGAAGACGAGCCAGGAATCTCAAAGAACTGGAAGACGAACCAGGAATCTCACAGAACTGGAAGAGCTAGGAATCTCACAGCACTGGAAAATGAGCCAGGAATCTCACAGAACTGGAAGACAAGCCAGGAGTCTCACAGAACTAGAAGACGAGCCAGGAATCTCACAGAACTGGAAGATGAGCCAGGAATCTCACAGAACTGGAAGACGAGCCAGAAATCTCACAGAACTGGAAGATGAGCCAGGAATTTCACAGAACTAGACGAGTCAGGAATCTCACAGAAGTGGAATATGAGCCAGGAATCTCACAGAACTGGAAGACGAGCCAGGAATCTCACAGAACTGGAAGATGAGCCAGGAATCTCACAGAACTGGAAGACGAGCCAGAAATCTCACAGAACTGGAAGATGAGCCAGGAATTTCACAGAACTAGAAGACGAGTCAGGAATCTCACAGAAGTGGAATATGAGCTGGGAATATCACAGAACTGGAAGACGAGCCAGGAATCTCACTGAACTGGAAGACGAGCCAGGAATCTCACAGAACTGGAAGATGAGCCAGGAATCTCACAGAACAGGAAGACGAGCCAGGAATCTAACAGAACTGGAAGACTTTTCCAAGGAAGAAATGATAAAAATCCCTCAAACAAGAATTGAAAGACTTCTACCGTACACATATTTTTTTTATACACATGTTTATTTCCTTAGTGCTTATTGAAACAACACAAAAAACTGAGGAAAATAAGGCAAATTGGATGGAATGTCACACAAAACCTCAAAAATGGGCCGGACAATTATTTATTTCCTTTGCGTGTACCGGAACAATACAAAAAAGAGGGGAAAAAAGAAAAATTGGACATAATTTCACCGAAAACTCCAAAATGGACTGGCCAAAATTGTTTACAACTTTCCAAAATTGTGGCTAAAGAACTTTTTTTCAAGCGTGTGTTGCCCCACGCAATTTTTTTTTTTTATTACTTCATGAAATTCATGAAATGATAAAAAATAAGGGCTTTCTGATATTTCTGTGTCCAAGCAGGTCAAAATAGTCAGCTGGGTGTTGGGGGCAGCCCGTTGCCGCCTGCTGTATCCAGCTGGCATACAAAAAGATGGCGAAGCCCACGTCAAAATTTTTCTGAAAAATCCATTAAACAATTCTATAAGAAGGGACTACATCTTTATTAACCCATCGACCATGGTCGAGGGGTTAATAGATGCAGTCCCTTTCATTCATATTGTTTTTTGAATTTTTCAGAAAAAAAATTGACGTGGGCTTTGCCGTATTTTTGTATCCAGCCGGATACAGCAGGCAGCAATGGGCTGCCACCAACCCCCAGGTGCCTATTTGTACCTGGCCAGTCACAACAATATAGGGGAACCCCTTTTTTTTATTATTTCATGAATTTCATGAAATAATTAAAAAAATGTGTGGGGCTCCGCGCTATTTCTATGTCCAGCCAGGTACAGCTAGGCAGCCGGGGGCTGGAATCTACAGCGCAGGGAGGCCCAAGCCTTCTGAGCACCCCCGATGTGAATATCTGCAGCAGCCCCAGAAAATGGCGCATTCATTAAAGCGCCATATTCTGGTGCTGAAACCAACTCTTCCAGGGCCCTGGTGCGGTGGCTCACTGGGTAATAAAGGGGTTAGGGCCAGCTTTTTGTTATCAGCTGGCCCTAAGCCCGGAATTCATGGGGTCACGCCAATATTAGACATGACCGCCATGAATTTCTATTAAATTGTTCAAATAAAAACACATCACCAAGAAAAATTATTTTTATTTGAAAAAAAAAACAAAAACACAGAGACTCCATCTTTATTTTTAAAAAATCCTCTTCCGTCCAACGTAGTCCAATCCAGGGTTCATCTTTAGCTCTGCTACATCTCTGGTAGAGAACCTCCACCAGAGATGTAGCAGAGCTGTGCAGCCCTGGGAAAGTTCATGTGAGTTCATGCAGGCAAGCATGAACTATAATAATAATAAAGCTTTATTTATATAGCGCCAACATATTCCGCAGCGCTTTACAATGTAGGGTTAGAGTACAGAAAATACAGTAAGTAATTACAGCAGAGAACAAATAAAGTACAATAATTGGATACAAAACAATAGGCATAAAATCAATGTAAAAAAGAAAATACAATAAATAAAGCAAGAAATGAAGGTGACCCTGCTCAAAAGAGCTTACAATCTACAACGGGATAGGGGTTGCACAAGGTGCCGGGGCTTATTGCACTGATGGTCCAGGCATCTTGAGGAAATAGGGCATAGAACTAAGCTTACATGGATGGTCATCAGACAGTCTGTGTAGACCTTTATGGTTTGGTGGAGTTTGTAGAAGAGTAATGTCCAGAGGGATAGCCCATTCACTGTCTACAGTACAATGGACTTCTATTAGGGAGTATGATAGGCCGCCTTAAAAAGATGCGTTTTTAGGGATCGTCTGAAGCCATGCAAGTTATGGATAGTCCTGATTTCTTTGGGTAAAGCAATCCAGAGGTTTGGTGACATGAACCTGACAGCACTGCTACTTCAATTGAACAGCTGACCTGAGTCAGCTGCTCATTTGAAAATCCCAGCGGGAATGCGTCCAAAAGAGAAAATCCGTTTGAAAACCGAATTCTCCCGGATTGCCCCGGTCCGGAGCAATCCCGTGCCCAATAACATGGGGCTCTATGGTGCCGGATTGCTCCGGACTGGGGCAATCCGGGAGAATCCGGTTTTAACTCAGTTCACAACCGCAGACAGCTCCCTGCTGGCCGTGGTCGGTTCTGCGCTCCCCGGCTACCTGACACCAGGATCCTCCGCTCCCCCCGTAGCCTCCCCACCCGATCCTAAGTTAGCGTAGGGTGGGGAGGCGGTGGGGGGGAGTGGAGGATCCTGCTGTCAGGCGACGGGGAAACCAGTAGGGGGCTTCAGCATTGTTTAAAAGCCGGCGGCTTTTTACTGCTGGCTTTTAAACAATGAAGTGGGGAATTGCAGGTTTTTCCTCTGCTGCCAGACCTCTTTATAGGTTCCAGGTTCTATTCGGCGAGTACCGAATAGTAGCGAGTATACTCGCTCATCCCTAACAGTCACATAATGTGGAGGTCAGAGAAAAGAGCACAGGACCTACAGTCACATATGGGGGAGGTCAGAGATTTTTCAGGGTGTTTCTCTGCCTCTGGCACTGCTGGTCTGGACTGTGTGTAATGCATCATGAAATCTGAAGATTATCAGAGGATTTTGCTTCACAATGTAGATCCCAGTGTCAGAAAGCTGGTGTACATCCTAGGTCAGGGGTTTCCAGCAGGAGAATGGCCCCAAACATCAAGAACCCCCAGAAATGGAGGAAACAAAGTGCTGGAGAGATCTGAAGTGGCAGCAATGAGTCCAGATCTAAATCCCATTGATCACCTGTGGAGAGATCTGAAGGGGCAGCAATGAGTCCGGATCTAAATCCCATTGATCACCTGTGGAGAGATCTGAAGGGGCAGCAATGAGTCCGGATCTAAATCCCATTGATCACCTGTGGAGACATCTGAAGATTGGGAGAAGACAAGAGACCGGGAGCAGATTATAGAAGAGACCAAAATTCCAGGTGAGAAGAAGCTTGTGGAGGTTATAGAGGAGACGGACTGCAGGATTTATTTCAAAGAGGGAAAACAAATATTAAGAGAGGGGACAACATTGTTGTCCTACCCATTTTTGTTTTTTTACGTGAATTTCTGTCCAATTTGCCTTTTTTCTCTGTTTTTTTGTGTTGTTCCAATACACACAAAGGAAATAAACATGTATATAAAAAAATGTGTAATTACAATAATTTTCTGGGAGCAATATTTCATTTTCTAAAACAACTTCAATGGTGTCAACACTATGGGTGATGACTGTATCTCTGTAGAGAACATATACACATCTAATTTGAATAATATAATAATAAGAGATTAGTGAATGTTCCAAAATACTTCATTTTCTGGCACAATTTCAAGGGTGCCAACACTTTTTTTGTAGTGGAGCTCTCTGAGTTTAGACGGTAAACTGGTGAGTCTGTCATGTGAGATACACTCATGTAGTGTTAACTAGCCCACAACACTGGGTGTTACTATTAGGCTACTGTTCAGACACTGTGCATAAATTCTTTCAGTCTTAACTAGCGTGCTACACTGGGCATTACTAATAGGCTACTGTTCAGACATGTTGCATATAGTCATGCAGTGTTAACTAGCCCACCACACTGGGCACTACTAATATGCTACTGTTCATACACACTGCATACAGTCATGCAGTGTTAACTAGCTCACCTCAACTGGTGTAATTAATAGGCTGCTATTCAGACATGGTGTATATAGTCATGCAGTGTTAACTAGTACGCCAAACTGGCCATAACTAATAGGCTACTGTTCAGACACGGTGCTTAAAGTTATATAGTCATGCAATGTTAACTAGCCTGCCACAATTGGTGTATCTAATAGGCTACTGTACAGACATGGTGTACCGTATATACTCGTGTATAAGCCGACCCGTGTATAAGCCGACCCCCCTACTTTTGCCCCCAAAACCTGGGAAAACGTATTGACTCGCGTATAAGCCGAGGGTGGACCCCAGCACAGGTATACAGCCCCAGCAGAGTGGTATACAGCAGGTCCCAGCACAGTGTACAGCCCCAGCAGAGTGGCATACAGGTCCCCAGCACAGTATACAGCCCCAGCAGTGTGGTATACAGGTCCCCAGCACAGTATACAGCCCCAGCAGAGTGGTATACAGGTCCCCAGCACAGTATACAGCCCCAGCAGAGTGGTATACAGGTCCCCAGCATAGTATACAGCCCCAGCAGTGTGGTATACAGGTCCCCAGCACAGTATACAGCCCCAGCAGAGTGGTATACAGGTCCCCAGCACAGTATACAGCCCCAGCAGTGTGGTATGTTGGTCCCCAGCACAGTATACAGCCCCAGCAGAGTGGTATACAGGTCCCCAGCACAGTATACAGCCCCAGCAGTGTGGTATGTTGGTCCCCAGCACAGTATACAGCCCCAGCAGAGTGGTATACAGGTCCCCTGCACAGTATACTGCCCCAGCAGTGTGCCATTACACAGGCCCCCCTCACAGTTTGGCGCCCCCACCTCACAGGATGGCCCCCCCGCATGCAGCGCTGCGCACATACATTACCAGGCTATCAGCTGTCAACATTGATCAACAACTATGTTCTCAATCAGCCTAAAAGACTCATAAATATCAAAGCTTAATATCTTTGGAAGTTGGAGTGAAGTTTTTTAGATTTGGCTCTTAGGAGGATATCTGTGTGTGCAGGTAACTATTACTGTGCAGAATTATTAGGCAACTTAATAAAAACCAAATCTATTCCCATCTCACTTGTTTATTTTCACCAGGTAAACCAATATAACTGCACAACATTTTGAAAATAACATTTCTGACATGCAAAAACAAAACACAAAAAAATAGTGACCAATATATCCCCCTTTCTTTATGATGACACTCGGCAGCCTCCATCCATAGATTCTGTCAGTTTGCGTGCAGCAGCCACCACAGCCTCCCAGACACTGTTCCCAGAGGTGTACTGTTTTCCCTCCAGACATGTTCCCAGAGGTGTACTGTTTTCCCTCCCTGTAGATCTCACATTTTAGGAGGGACCACAGGTTCTCTATGGGGTTCAGATCAGGTGAACAAGGGATTCATGTCATTATTTCTTCTTCTTTTAGACCTTTATTGGCCAGCCATGCTGTGGAGTAGTTGGATACATGTGATGGAGCATTGTCCTGCATGAAAATCATGTTTTTCTTGAACGATACCGACTTCTTCCTGTACCACTGCTTGAAGAGGTTGTCTTCCAGAAACTGGCAGTAGGTCCGGGAGTTGAGCTTCACTCCATCCTCAACCCGAAAAGGTCCCACAAGTTCATCTTTGATGATCCCAGCCCATACCAGTACCCCACCTCCACCTTCCTGGTGTCTGAGTCGGAGTGGAGCTCTCTGCCCTTTACTGATCCAGCCTCTGGCCCATCCATCTGGCCCATCAAGAGTCACTCTCATTTCATCAGTCCATAAATCCTTTGAAAAATCAGTCTTAAGATATTTCTTGGCCCAGTCTTGACGTTTGATCTTATGTTTCTTGTTCAGAGGTGGTGGTTTTTCATCCTTCCTTACCTTGGCCATGTCCCTGAGTATAGCACACCTTGTGCTTTCTGATACTCCAGTAACGTTGCAGCTCTGAAATATGGCAAAACTGGTGGCAAATGGCATCTTGGCAGCTTCACGCTTGATTTTCCTCAATTCATGGACAGTTATTCTTTTGCCCTCACGCTTCTTGCGACCCTGTTGGCTATTTGCCATGAAACGCTTGATTGTTCGGTGATCACACTTCAAAAGTTTGGCAATTTCCAGACTGCTGCATCCCTCTGCAAGACATCTCACAATTGTGGATTTTTCAGAGCCGTCACATCTCTCTTCTGACCCATTTTGCCTAAGGAAAGGCATTTGCCTAATAATTAAGCACACCTTATATAGGGTGTTGATGTCATTACACCACACCCCTCCTCATTACAGGATGCACATCACCGGATTTACTTCATTGGTAGTTGGCTCTCAAGCCTATACAGCTTGGAGTAGGACAACATGTATGAAAAGTATCAAAATACTCATTTGCCTAATAATTCTGCACACAGTGTAGATTGGCCAACGGTACGTCATGCCAACACTTTCGGCCATGGCTGTAGAGACTGGACCCCAGTTGAAATCTGCCTTTACCTCTTCATCAGGTTGCAGTGCCTCTCCTTTTTTATGTTGGCTCCAGCATATTCCAGCAGATACCGGCGGCGGCCACATACAAAGTCTGCATAAACAGGTGGTTATACTTTACCGAAATCTAATACACACAATAAATACGGAACAACAATAATTGCATTCATTTGGCATGAACATATATACATGTAGCTATCTTATGTTACCATTTACATTAAAATGTAGGATTGTATAAACCCAAGTCGTCCAAAGATTTCCCCTGCTGCTTAACGAAAGGATATTTCACGTGTGTTCCCCAGTAAAAGAGTGGAAATACCGACGTTTTTTGCATTCCTCTCATTCCAGATGTGCTGAGCGGACTGCGGGACGACCCGGAGAAAGTTATTCTCTTTTCACAGTTAGTCCACATAAATATTGAAAGAGCAGATGGAAAGGAAAGCCCTATAGGGTAAGGAACACAGACAAGCTTACACAGCTAATATTGGGCAAGTCTGTATTAGCATGGATACATTCTTCATCAAGGGACGGAGATTTTCTTCGCGCTCAAAGTCATGCAATCAAAACATTCTCGGTAATCTGGAGGCTTAAAGGCAAACACTTTGGTTTCTTAGTAACTGAGTAATAATACTAAAGTAATTAAGAACCAAATACAGAGAACTGGGAAAAACAATGTCCACCCCCAACCAGGTAACAGAAGGGATAACGATGTTTATGTCCCTCAAACGTCAATGACAGTCTTTTAAGACCTTTGTGTTTAGTTGTGGATGAAGCTCTTTATCTTCACATACTCTGGTTATTTTGGCCTGATAACATGCACAGACGTTGACAGAAATGGGGTTGAATGGCTAATAAAGGTAACATCCCACCTGTTTGCTTGTAATCATTGTTGTGCATAAAAGCTGAGTGAGTTTCTGGGATCCAGACAGACTCTTGCATCTTTCATCCAGCCACTGACGTTTCTGACTTGTGAGTCATGGGGAAAGCAAAAGAATTGTCAGCAGATCTGCGGGACAAGATAGTTGAACTGTATAAAACTGGAAAGGGAAACAAAAAGATGTCCAAGGAATTGATAATGCCAGTCAGCAGTGTTCAAACTGTGATTAACAAGTTGAAAATTAGGGGCTCTGTAAAAACCAAACCCGGTCAGGTAGGCCAACGAAAATTTTGGCCACAACTGCCAGGAAAATTGTTCGGGATGCAAAGAACAACCAACAAATAACATCAGCTGAAATACAGGACTCACTGAAAACTAGATGCACAATAAGGAGGCTCTTGAAGAAAAATGGGCTGCACGGTCGAGTCACCAAAGGAAGTCATTACTGCGCAAATGCCACAAAGTATCTCGCCTGCAATACACAAAACTAGCAGAGAGACAAGCCTCCAAACTTCTGGAACTAGGTATTTGGAGTGATAAGACCGAAATTGAACTTTTTGGCCACAACCATAAACGCTACATTTGGAGAGGAGTCAACAAGGCCTATGATGAAAGGAACACCATTCCTACTGTAAAGCATGGAGGTGGGTCGCTTATGTGGGGATGTGGGAGCTACAAAAGCACAGGAAACCTGGTCGAAGATGAAGGAAAGATGAATGCAGCACGTTTATCAGCAAATACTGGAGGGAAATTTCACTCATCAGCCCGGAAGCTGCGCATGGGACGTAATTGGACGTTCCAACATGACAACGATCCAAAACATAAGGCCAAGTGAACCTGTCATTGACTGTCAGAACAAAGTGAAGGTTCTGGAGTGGCCATCTCAGTCTCCTGACCTCAATTCATTGAGACACTCTGGGGAGAACTCAAGTGCGCAGTTCATGCAAGAAAGCCCAGGAATTTACAGGAACTGGAGGCTTTTTACCAAGAAGAATGGGCAGCTTTACCATCTGAGGAAATAAAGAGCCTCATCCACAACTACCACAAAAGACTTCAAGCTGTCATTGATGTTAGATGGGGTAATACAAGGTATAAGGACTGGGGGATGTGAACTTCTGATCAGGGTCATTTGAATGTTTTTGGTTCTCATGATAATTTAAAAAGAGAAAACACAGTAGATGACAATAAATGGCTTCACCCAACCACTAACCATGATTAGAAGAAAAGGTTTTGTGTTATCATTCATACGCTCTGAAAAAAGGCCAATTAAGCAAAAAATCTGCTGGGGGCATGTAAAGTTTTGAGCTCAATTGTGTAATCAAGGACATTGCTCATAGTGCAGTGGCGAAGGATATTTGTCAAGTAGCAACATTCAATGGTGTAACTTGAAGCTCATGGGCCCTGATGCAAAAGCTCCAATGGGGCCCCCAATTATTGAAAAACTTTAATATCAACAGTCTTTTTCTAAAGGCCAAAGCAACTTTTGGGACCCCCTAGGCTCCAGTGCCCAGGTGTGATCGCAACCCCTGCACCTGTTGTAGTTATGCCCCTGACAACATTGCATAAACTAATAGCAAATGGGCACAGAAGCGGGCACAACGCAATCCCCTCGAACAAATCTCTCCAAGGGGCCTTCTATGAGATGTTTACTTGCTGTTCACTGCCTGTTGCCAAGTGCAATCCGTCCATCAGCAGAAACACTGAGACAGATGATAGGATGTGGGGATGGGTCTTTGCTGCTCTGCTCTTGCTCTCCCCATCTGTCACACTACATGCAGGGATGTAGGAACCACATAAAGTAGTGGATAAAATCTTTTAATCACAACTCTCTACTAAACTGCATGCAGGCATTACCAAGACAGAATCTGTCAGGATGGACAATGGCCAGAGAAATGCATACTGGGAAGTGAGGGAAAATAGTGCCAGCACCTGTAGTGCTGTCAGAAGGTTAAAGAAGAGGAAGCGCCTTCTCCAAAAGATTGTATGGCAACTTACAGAGCTTGTGAATCAGAGGAATTCTTGAGCATATTAAACTATTATATGCAGCCAAAGGTGTTTTGTATAGCTGAGGATGGGGGTTTGATGGTGATTGGTGTAAGGGTAGCAAGAACAAGATTTATCACAGGATTTGTGTAAAAGTACATTGTGATATTTGATGTTCTGGGGAGGTCTGCTGTGCTGCACTGTGATATTTGGCTCCTCTGAGGAGGTATGCTGTGCTGCCCTGTGATATTTGGCATTAATAGGTATGTTTTGTTACATTGTGATATTTGGCATTTATGAGAGGGTGTGTTGTGCTTCAATGTCATATTTGGCTTTTCTGGGGAGGTGTTTTGTGCTGCACTGTAATATTTGGCTCCTCAGGGGAGGTATGTTATTCTTTGCTGTAATATTTGGCTCTTCTGGGGAGGGATGTTGTGCCACACTCTGATATTTGGTTCTTCATTGGAGGTATGCTGTGCTGCACTCAGATATTTGGCTTTTCTGGGGAGGTCTATTATTCTTCACTGTGATATTTGGCTCCTCAAGGGAAGTCTGTTGTTCTTCACTGTGATATTTGGCTCCTCGGGGGAGATCTGTTATTCTTCACTGTGATATTTGGCTCCTCAGGGGAGATCTGTTATTCTTTACTGTGATATTTGGCTCCTCAGGGGAGATTTGTTATTCTTCACTGTGATATTTGGCTCCTCAAGGGAAGTCTGTTGTTCTTCACTGTGATATTTGGCTCCTCGGGGGAGATCTGTTATTCTTCACTGTGATATTTGGCTCCTCAGGGGAGGTCTGTCGTTGCTCACTGTGATATTTGGCTCCTCAAGGGAGGTGTGTTGCTCTTCATTGTGATATTTGGCTCCTCAGGGGAGATCTGTTATTCTTCACTGTGATAATTGGCTCCTCACGGGAGGTCTGTTGTTCTTCACTGTGATATTTGGCTCCTCAGGGGAGATCTGTTATTCTTCACTGTGATATTTGGCTCCTCAAGGGAGATCTGTTATTCTTCACTGTGATATTTGGCTCCTCAGGGGAGATCTGTTATTCTTCACTGTGATATTTGGCTCCTCAGGGGAGATCTGTTATTCTTCACTGTGATATATGGCTCCTCAGGGGAGGTCTGTTGTTGTTTACTGTGATATTTGGCTCCTCAGGGGAGGTCTGTTGTTCTTCACTGTCATATTTGGCCCCTCAGGGTAGATCTGTTATTCTTCACTGTGATATTTGGCTCCTCAGGGGAGATCTGTTATTCTTCATTGTGATATATGGCTCCTCAGGGGAGGTCTGTTGTTGTTTACTGTGATATTTGGCTCCTCAAGGGAGATCTGTTATTCTTCACTGTGATATTTGGCTCCTCAGGGGAGATCTGTTATTCTTCACTGTGATATTTGGCTCCTCAGGGGAGATCTGTTATTCTTCACTGTGATATATGGCTCCTCAGGGGAGGTCTGTTGTTGTTTACTGTGATATTTGGCTCCTCAGGGGAGGTCTGTTGTTCTTCACTGTGATATTTGGCCCCTCAGGGTAGATCTGTTATTCTTCACTGTGATATTTGGCTCCTCAGGGGAGATCTGTTATTCTTCACTGTGATATATGGCTCCTCAGGGGAGGTCTGTTGTTGTTTACTGTGATATTTGGCTCCTCAGGGGAGGTCTGTTGTTCTTCACTGTGATATTTGGCTCCTCAGGGGAGATCTGTTGTTCTTCACTGTGATATTTGGCTCCTCAGGGGAGATCTGTTATTCTTCACTGTGATATTTGGCTCCTCAAGGGAGGTCTGTTGTTGTTCACTGTGATATTTGGCTCCTCAGGGGAGGTCTGCTGTTCTTCACTGTGATATTTGGCTCCTCAGGGGAGGTCTGTTGTTCACTGTGATATTTGGCTCCTCAAGGGAGGTCTGTTGTTCTTCACTGTGATATTTGGCTCCTCAGGGGACGTCTGTTATTCTTCACTGTGATATTTGGCTCCTCGGGGGAGATCTGTTATTCTTCACTGTGATATTGGCTCTCAGGGAGGTCTTTTGTTGTTCACTGTGAATTGGCTCCTCAAGGGAGGTCTGCTGTTCTTCACTGTGATATTTGGCTCCTCTGCAGAGGTACATTGTGCTGCAAGTGGTGTTTAGTGCTGCCAATTATTATATATGGTATTATGTGTTTTTAGTTGTCCTTACTGGGGGTTATATGGATGCACTTGTTAGATATTATGACGTCTGTAAGGTAGGGATTGATCACAGGTGAGGCTGAATCAAAACATTTTTTTTTTAGAATTCCTGATCTAGATTTTGCCTGTCTTAAAAGTGCTGTTTTTTTCCAATCAATAACCATCATTCATGACCTATCTAATGGTCTTATGCCAAAGGCTGAATCAGTGGGGTCCCTTATAAGTTTGGAACCACAAAATTGCTTGAATTTTGCACCCCAGTCCCTTTTTCCAAACAACAGCAGAATTACATTGAGCGCCAATGAAGGATGAGCACTGCTGCTCTATACAGCCAAAGGGCCCATATACTGATTGTGCACAGGGGCCCTTTTCTGTCTGTCCACCAGTGGCAATTAATGTGGGGGAGACGGACTCTCATCATTTTTTGTGTCTGGTTTTGCAGCTCCATTAGGTGCACCCCAATACATGTGTTATGGTGTGCAGGTAGACAGGTGTGGCCCTGTTTCTGGAGGACAGCAGCCATATTTTTCTAATCTTCAATGCTTTCCCATCATTCGCCTGCAGCTGTTTAGCTCCCAGACACATTAGACTGTGTGTAAGTGACTCGCATTTCCATCATTGTGGTTCCGAGCTGCTCCCAGGACTTGATTTGCAGCAGATCGCCGGCTTGTTGGCATGTACAATTCTCTTGCCGTGTAATCATTTTCATTTAACATTCTTCTTGTCTCTTTGCATATGGCTTCAAATCTGTCTGTGCTTTCATTCCAGGCAAATTATGGTCAACTCGGCTCACATCCTTTCATCGCTCCTGGCACGGACACGATATGCTTCATGTAAAGATTTCCAAAACAAAAGATGTTCGCCGTTTGCACTAATTTCCTTGCTGTTGTCGGGGCCCTGTGCACCTGTAATGTGGTATACAGGGTTTTTGTTATTTCATATTATTAAAGCGGTGTCTACTGCTGAACGATCCATATTTAATCACTGCAGAACCCCATGGAAAATAATGACCACCTATACTCACCTCTTAAGGCAGCACTATCTATACTCACCCTCTCTGCAGCACTACCTATAGTCACCTCTCTCTGCAGCACTACCTATACTCACCTCTCTCTGCAGCACTACCTATACTCACCTCTCTCTGCAGCACTACCGATACTCACCTCTCGTTGCAGCACCACCTATACTCACCTCTCGTTGCAGCACAACCTATACTCACCTCTCTCTGCAGCACAACCTATACTCACCTCTCCTTGCAGCACCACCTATACTCACCTCTCGTTGCAGAAACACCTATACTCTGCTCTCTCTGCAGCACCACCTATATTCGCCTGTCATTGTAGCACCACCTATATACTCACATCTCACTGCCAGCACCACTTATACTCACCTTTCACTGCAGCACCAGCTATACTCACCTCTTAAGGTAGCACTACCTATACTCACCCCTCTCTGCAGCACAACCTTTACTCACCTCTTGTTGCAGCACCACCTATACTCAGCTCGCTCTGCAGCGCCACCTATATTCGCCTGTCACTGTAGCACCACCTATATGCACATCTTGCTGCAGCACCACTTACACTCACCTCTCGCTACAGCACCACCTATACTCACCTTTCACTGCAGCACCACCTATACTCACCGCAGCACCACCTTACATTCACGTTCTCGCTACTGAACCACCTATACTCACCTTTCACTGCAGCAGCACCTATACTCACCGCAGCATGACTTACATTCACATCACTCTGCAGCCCCACCTGTAGTGACCTCTCGCTTCAGCACCAGTTATACTCACATCTTTCTGCAGCACCACCTGTACTCACATCTCTCTGCAGCACCACCTACACTCACCTCTCGCTGCAGCACCTCCTACACTCACCTCTCGCTGCAGCACCAGCTATACTTACCTCTCTCTGCAGCATCACCTATACTCACCTCTCACTGCAGCACCACCTATACTCACCTCTCTCTGCAGCACCATCCTATACTCACCTCTCACTGCAGCACCATCTATACTCACCTCATATTGTAGCACACTGTACTCACCTCTACTGCAGCACCACCTATACTCACCTCTTGCTGCAGCACCACCTATGCTCACCGCAGCACCACCTATACTCACCTCTCTCAGCAGCACCATCTACACTCACCTCTCACTGCAGCACCATCTTACTTACCTCATGTTACAGCACCACCTATACTCACTAGGGATGGGCGAATCTACTTGCTAGGACTCGTTACTCTGCGAGTAATAGTGGAATCTCAGGACTCGGTACTCTGCGAGTTTCCAAGCTATTACTCGCACAGTAACGAGTCCATCATCCCTCCGCCCCCCGCAGCCTCCCCACCCAATCCTAAGTTAGGACCGGGCGGGGGGAGCAGGAGCAGGGACGCAGGACCCAGGCGGGGAAGCCGACGGTGAAATTTGCTTACCACCGCTTCCTCCTCTGAGTCCTGACCAGGGGAGGGCTGGCAAGAAGGTGGAAGGAAGGGGGGGGTGAGAGCACCGGACCGTCCGGCTACTTGCCGCTGCCTCCGCCGCCGTCACAGACTTGCTCCCCGCTGCCTCCAGAGATTCCCGAGCGGTGACAGAGCAGTGAATAAATTAACTTCCGTCACCGCTCGGGGATCTCCGGCAGCAGCAGAGAGAGTCGGGCTGACAGCAGGGTTCAGCTCAGGTCATTATGACCTGAGCTGAACCCTGACTGTCTAGTCAGTTCTCAGCCTGCTCTCCTGTGCATAGACATGTGTATTTAAGCACAGGGATGTAGCAGAGCTGAGATTGTCAGCTGCTCTCCTGTGCATTGACATGTGTGTCTAAGCACAGGGATGTAGCAGAGCTGAGATTGTCAGCCTGCTCTCCCTGTGCATAGACATGTGTGTCTAAGCACAGGGATGTAGCAGTGCTGAGATTGCGATTTTGGACTACGTCGGACGGAAGAGGATTTTTTAAATAAAGATGGAGTCCCTAATTGTGTTTTGTTTTATTTCTAATAAAATTATTTTTTCTCGGTGTTGCGTTTTTTTTTTCTATTGATTACTGGAAATTCATGGCGGTCATGTCTAATATTGGCGTGACCTCCATAAATTTCGGGCTTAGGGCCAGCTGATAATACAAAGCTGGCCCTAACCCCTTTATTACCCAGTGAGCCACCCGGCACCAGGGCCACTGGAAGAGCGGGGTTCAGCGCCAGAAGATGGCGCCTCAATGAACGCGCCATCTTCTGGGGAGGCTGCGGGCTGCAATCTGCAGCGGGGGGTGCCGGCCGGCGCGAATACCTGCTCTGCCGGCTTGTAGTGGATCGAGGGGCAGGCACTGATGCGCGGCAGCAGGAAGGTACTTTTCTGTCACTTCCAGACTTCCATTCTAGCCTCCGCTCCTCTTCTGGCGCTATCGCGGTCGTGGCGGGCGGCTGGAGGCACGGCTGCGACCGCGGTAGTTCCGCCACTGGCTGCACTACTCGCTTCCCCATTCATTTACATTAGACTCGCTAGACTCGCAACGAGTAGCGAGTCCTGGACTCAGACTCGTTAGAGTCTAGCGATTCCGAGTAATTTAGGATTCGCCCATACCTAATAATCACTTCTCACTGCAGCACCATCTATACTCACCTCTTGCTGCAGCACCACTATACTCACCTCTTCTGCAGGACATCTATACTCACCTCTCACTGCAGCACCACCTATACTCACCTCTCAATGCAGCAGCACCGTTACTGCTCCATTCTCATCATTATCAGTCTCATTACTTTGGCTATCCTTCATCTACTCACCTGCAAGTGTAACAATAAGCATGAATGTCAGAATTAGTACAAAGGTTTCCATTTATTTGGCACGTTGCAGTGAATAAAAGCAACAATAAAGGAAAAAAATAATTTTGGGGTACGGTCCATTTGTAAATGTTTCTAATAACTGGTCCTTTGTTATTCAAAAGCCTGCAAATATTTTTTTTTCTGGTTAGCCAATAAAGTTACCAATCAGTGGTCTCTGATATTATTGTGATACGAGTACTGATACTCTTATTGGGGTATGGGGACTGTTATTAGGGTATGGAGGCTGATACTGTTATTTGGGTACGGGGACTAATACTGTTATTGGGGTATGGGGCTGGTACTATTATTGGGGTATGAAAGTTGATACTATTACTAGGGTATTGAAGTGATTTGTTATTGAGGTATGGGGACTGATACTGTGTTTGGGATATGGAGCTGATACTCTGATTGGAGTAGATGTACTGAAACTGTTATTGGGGTATGAGGACTGATACTTTCATTGGGGTATGAGGTCTGATACAGTTATTGCAGTATGGAGGCTGATATTGTTATTGGGGTATGGGAACTGATACTATGTTTGGGATATGGAGACTGTTATTGGGGTATGGTGAATTATACTGTCATTACAGTAGGATGTGTTATAATGTTATTGGGGTATGGAGACTGATACTGTTATTGGGGTATGGAGGCTGATACTGTTATTGGGGTATGGAGGCTGATACTGTTATTGGGTATGGTGGCTGATACTTTTTTGGGGATGGAGGGTGATACTGTTATTGCGGTATGGAGGCTGATACTGTTATTGGGGTATGGTGGCTGATACTTTTATCGGGAGGTAGTGTAATATGTTATGGGGTATTGGTGCTGATACAGGTTTTAGGGCATGGGTATGATAGTGTTATTGGGATTTGGGGCTGATATTGGGGTACTAGGAATGATACTTTTATGGGGTATGGGGACTGATACTGTTATTGGCGTATGATGTCTGATATTGTTATTGGCTTACTGGGACTAATACTATTATTGAGTTTGGGGTCTGATATTTTTATTGGTGGTATAGAGGCTAAGACTGTTAATAATGTATGGGGGGGTCTGAGTCTGTTATTGAGGTATGGGGCCTGATTCTGTTATTGGGGAATGGGGACTGATACTTGTATTGGGGATGGGGGCTTGTACAGTCTATGTTTTTCAGATATGGAGGCCTGTGCACCCTGGGTCTATGGAGGGTGATACTTTTATAGACATATTGTGGTTAGTACTACTATTGAGGTGTAATTATGTTGATTTGTAATTCATCTTACTTGATGAATTATTTAAACCTCCTGCCTCCTGTTTACAAAGAGGATCAGCAGCAGCTGAGGCTTTGCTTATAAATGATATAATTAGTGATGAGCGATCATGTTCGTCACTGCTGATACTTGGTGGAGCATCGGGGTGCTAGGTCACGTATCGCGGGTGCTCGCGCATCATGTTCAGTTCAAGTCCTTTCCCCACATGTTTTGTGGCTGTTCGACAGTCAATCAACATGGGGGGATTGTCTACCATACACGGTAATGGTAGCCATGTTGGCTATTGGCATATAAATGGCCATCTGCATCGTGTTATCACATCCTATATGAGACCCGGTGGATGGTGCGATGCTCGGCACACCAGTCCAGGGAGAGTTGATGTAGGAGGGAGAGCTTAGAGTAGAGTAGTTATATAGGCAGGGCTGTACGCATGAATCCTTTAGTCACTTTGATGAAGCACTAAATGGGGTTTTTAGTCTTGTTTAACCTAATAAAAAAAAATGTAAAAATGGTGTGAGCTCCACCAATTTTTGCTAACCAGCCAAGGCAAAACAGACAGCTGCAGGCTGGTAGTACCAGGTTTGGAAGGCTCATGGTTATTTGACTCTAACCAGCCTAAATATACCCCCCGTAGCCATCCCAGAATTGGCATTTCCCATTAGATGTTCCAATTCTGGAGTTTATTCCCGATTACCCTGGTTCCGTGGCAATTGGGGTAATATTTTTAAGTGTTGATGTCAGCTGTGTTATGACAGCCCAGGGCTTAGTAATGGGGGGTTGTCTATTCAGACAACCTCATTACCATTCCACTGAAAAAAAAACACATGCACACAGGAAAAAATAGTTTATTTTAGCAAAGACGCCCCAAACTGTTCTTCGTTCACCAATTTATTATAAAAAATGTTCCTTCAAAGCTCCGATGTAATCCATGATCCATGACTGCAGCTTTAATGACTGTGAATAGAAGTAGAGTAGAGATATTCACAGGTGCCAGGTACTGACTACAACTCGTATCAGAGCCACCAGCTAAACAATGCACTCAGTGAGACCCAGTGACGCTGATGAGTGTTGTTGTCATTACCCGGAGCCTGTGAATAGCTATAATTTACTGCTATTCACAGTCACTGAGTATCATTGACTAAGATGAAGGAGCTTTGTGTGAACATTTTTTATAATAAACTGGCGAACGAGGGCTAGGGCGGTAGGGTGGGGGAGTCTTTATTCAAATTAATTATTCCTTCCTGTGAGTGTGGTTTTTTTTTTATTACTGGGTTAGTAATTGAGATGTTTTATACACGCCTTTCCATTACTAATCCGTGGAAATATTGCCAGCTGACATTATACAGCTGACATCAACCCTAAAAAAGATTCCTGTGATTGCAACTGCATCAGGGCAATCAGAAGAGTCGGGCAAAGTAAAAGAATTGGTGCATGTGTCAATTCTGGGGTGTCTGCCTGCTGGTATTTTAGGCTGTAAGGGCCCTATGACCATGGACCTTCCCAGCTGGATAATGTCAGCCCCCAGCTGTCTGCTTTACCTTAGCTGGTTATCAAAAATAGGGGTGACTGTACATAATTTTTTTTTATTATTTATTTAGTTCCCAATAGAGAACTAGGAGTCAAGACATCTTCCCCTTTCTGTTCTCATTCCATTTGAGCACTGAGTCCATCCATTTCAGCATTTCCCTGCCTCCCCAGCCCTTCTTTTTAGGGTCTTCTGGAAAAATGCTTGCATTTCACATTGGTTTCCATTATACTTGTTACTAGAGCTGAGCCCGTCCGAGCATCTTCCCGGCTCGACACGAGTATCAAGTACTCAAACAATTTAGTACTCGCTCATACCTACTCATAATATGTTTTAGATGATAGTAACATTGAGTCCACTGAAAGTGAATCAGCTTATAATTATACTCATTGCATCATAACCTGTCGTCAGAAGCCCTGATGCAGAAACGCGGCCCCCGGGTTTTCCATTCTAATGAACAGACGAATTCATGCGGCAGGTGATAATCTGTAATGTTTCTTATGCAGACGCCAAAATGATCAAAATGATAAAAACAAAGCTAATAAGATGCAGAACATCTGTAGGACAGACTGACTCTTAGTTTCTTTTTTTCCAATGTGTAAGAGTGAAATAAGTATTGAACACATCAATTTTCAAAGTAAATATTTTTACAAAGGGGCTATGGACAACAATTTCACAACAGATGACAGTAACAACCCATCCAATCCACACAAGCAAATAAATCAAACCATGGATATCCATAAATTAAGTTATGTGTAATAATGAGAAATGTCACAGGGGAGAAGTATTAAACAAATGAAGAAAGAGAGGTTCAAAAAGTCATGACAGAAGCTGAAATATATCAGTAATTAGAAAGCATTCCTGCCACTTTGTGAAAAATAATATCAAGCTGATTAAACTGATGTCTCATTACCAAGGAGTCACACATGAAACATCTCATGATGGGTAAAACCAGTGAGCTGTCTCAAAGCCTTCACATCCTTATTGTAGCAAAAAATACTGATGGTTACGGAAGAAGTTCAAAACTACTGAAAGTTCCAATGAGCGTTGTTGGGGCCATAATCTGGAATTGAAAGGAACATGATTTCACCATAAACTGGCCACGACCAGGTGCTTGCTGCAAGACTTCGGACAGAGGACTGAAAAGAAACATCAGAGGAGTTGTCCAAGAGCCAAGAATCATCTAAGGAGAGCTACAGAAAGATCTGGACTCAGTGGGTACAATTGTCTATAAAAACAATAAGTAATGCACTCCCCCTTTATGGTCAATATGTCCGTTCCTGTATGCACCCTCCTGTATGCACCCTCCTGTATGCACGCTCCTGTATGCAGGCTCCTGTATGCACGCTCCTGAATGCACTCTCCCGTATGCACACTCCTGTATGCACGCTCCTGTATGCAGGCTCCTGTATGCAGGCTTCTGTATGCACCCTCCTGTGTGCACACTCCTGTATGCACGCACCTGTATGCACGCACCTGTATGCACACTCCTGTATACACGGTCCTGTATGCACGCACCTGTATGCACGCTCCTGTATGCACGCTCATGTATGCACACTCCTGTATGCACACTCCTGTATGCACGCACCTATATGCATGCACCTGTATGCACACTCCTGTATGCTCGCTCCTGTATGCACGCTCCTGTATGCACGCTCCTGTATGCACGCACCTGTATGCACGCTCCTGTATGCACGCTCCTGTATGCACCCTCCTGAATGCACGCTCCTGTATGCAGGCTCCTGTATGCAGACTCCTGTATGCACCCTCCTGTATGCACACTCCTGTATGCACGCACCTGTAGGCACGCTCCTGCATGCACGCTCCTGTATGCACCCTCCTGAATGCAAGCTCCTGTATGCAGGCTCCTGTATGCACCCTCCTGTATGCACACTCCTGTATGCACCCTCCTGTATGCACCCTCCTGTATGCACGCTCCTGTATGCACGCACCTGTATGCACGCACCTGTATGCACGCACCTGTATGCACACTCCTGTATACACGGTCCTGTATGCACGCACCTGTATGCACGCTCCTGTATGCACGCTCATGTATGCACACTCCTGTATGCACACTCCTGTATGCACGCACCTATATGCATGCACCTGTATGCACACTCCTGTATGCTCGCTCCTGTATGCACGCTCCTGTATGCACGCTCCTGTATGCACGCACCTGTATGCACGCTCCTGTATGCACGCTCCTGTATGCACCCTCCTGAATGCACGCTCCTGTATGCAGGCTCCTGTATGCAGACTCCTGTATGCACCCTCCTGTATGCACACTCCTGTATGCACGCACCTGTAGGCACGCTCCTGCATGCACGCTCCTGTATGCACCCTCCTGAATGCAAGCTCCTGTATGCAGGCTCCTGTATGCACCCTCCTGTATGCACACTCCTGTATGCACCCTCCTGTATGCACCCTCCTGTATGCACGCTCCTGTATGCACGCACCTGTATGCACGCACCTGTATGCACACTCCTGTATGCACGGTCCTGTATGCACGCACCTGTATGCACGCTCCTGTATGCACGCTCATGTATGCACGCTCATGTATGCACGCTCATGTATGCACGCTCCTGTATGCACGCTCCTGTATGCACACTCCTGTGTGCACACTCCTGTATGCACGCACCTGTATGCATGCTCCTGTATGCACACTCCTGTATGTACGCTCACCATACAAGACTCCATTGCAGAACAAAAATCAGGTTCAAGCACGTTTAAAGTTTGCTCAACCACATTTAGACAAGCCTGTAAAATACTGGAGAATATGAACTGGTCAGATGAAAACAAAACTGAACTCTTTGGATGCCATAATACACACCATGTTTGGAGGCCAAAACTCAAATCACGCAAAAAACACCATTTAACAGTGAAGTGTGGTGATGGAAACATCATGGTGTGGTGTTGTATTTTAGCATTCGGCACTGGCAAACTTCATATAATATAATATCTGCTGCCATCTACCAGGATGATGAAGATGAGATGAGGGTGGATATTTCACAAGATAATGATCCCAAGCACACAGCCAAGGAAACTCTCAGGGAAAGAAGATAAATCTGCTAGAATGTCCGAGCCGATCACCGGAGCTGAATCCAATAGAAAAAGTCTGGAAGGATCTAAAGCTCCGAGATCATAGAAGGATCCACAGGATCTGCAGGAGGTGAAGAGTGTTTGTGTGGAAGAATGGACCAAAATCCACCTGAGCAATGCAGGGACCAGTGTATCCATACAGCAGGAGTCTGGGGCTTCATCACCAACAAAGGCTTTTGTACAAAGCATTATATGTATTTCAATAAGCATGATCAGATGTCAGCAGGTATGAGGCATCTTCAGTGCTCCTGGACCAAGTCTTATCTCTAACAGGAATGACATACAGTGCCTTGAAACAGTATTCATACAATACACCGTGAACTTTTCCACATTTTTTCACTTTACCTCCACAAACCGAAATATCTTTTATTGGGATTTTATGGGATGCCAATACTAAGTACAAGTATCTGTGAAGTGTAAAGGGAATTATACATGGTTTTCTGAATATTTGTTTAAGAACATTGGGGTTTTAAATAGCATAATGAAAACCAACGAACCCACCAGACAGGTCAGGGATAAAAATGTAGAAAAGAGTAAAGCAGGGTTAGGTTATAAGAAAACATAACCCAAGCTCTGAACATCTCATGTACAAACCTGTTAAGACACTTAAACTAACATCTCAAGGATGGAGAGCCCTAATATAGAAGGGCCAAGAGGTCCATTGTCACTCTGGAGGAGCTGCAGAGATCACAGCAGCTCAGGTGGGGTAATCTGTCCACAGGAAAACTATGTCACATACTCAACAGATCTGCCCATTATGAAAGAATGGCAAGAAGAAAGACATTTTTGAAAGCAAGATATAAGAAGTATGGTTTGCAAGGTGCAAAAATCCATGTATGGGACATAGGGAGGATGTGGAAAAGGTGCCCTGGTCAGATGAAACCGCAGTAGAAATTTTTGGACTCAATGTAAAATGCTATGTGTGGTGGAAAACTAACACTGCACATCACCCTCACCGTCACACATGGTGGAGTCAGCATCATGCTGTGGAGAGACATTTTTTCAGCAGGGGCAGGGATGCTGGTCAAAGTTGATGGGAATGGGAAAATGGACGGAGCTAAGTACAGGACAATCCTGGTGGAAATCCTGGCTGCAAAAGACTTGAGACTGTAGCGTAGGTTCACCTTCCAGTAGGACAGTGACCCTAAACATCCTGCCCGAGCTACAATGAATGGTTTAGATCACAATATATTCATGTGTGTGAACGGCCCAGTAACCTTCCAGACCGAAATCCGCAGAGAATCTGTGAAAATTGCTGATCAAACACCTCTCCATCCAATTTCACTGACAAAAGAAAAGAGGAAGGAGCAAAGATGTCACCTGTAGATGTGCAAAGCTGGAGAGACAGACCACAAAAGACTTGCTGCAGTAACTGCAGAAAAAGGTGATCCTGCAAAGGATTGACTCAGAGAGGCTGAATACAAATACATGTTACAATATTCCGATATTAATATATATAGAAAGCTATGTATCATTCCGTTTACACTTCCCAAATACTGGCTACTTAGGGTTGGTGTATCACCAATAAAATCTACGGTAAGCTATACTTATTGAAGGCACGATAGAAAGACAGACAGAGAGACAGACAGCAGAAAGGTAGATAGATAGATAGATAGATAGATACCGTAGATAGATAGATAGATAGATAGATGGATGGATGGATAGATATAGATAGATAGATAGATAGATAGATAGATAGATAGATACCGTGTTTCCCCGATAGTAAGGCCCCCCCGATTGTAAGGCCGCCTAGGGGTAAAGGGGGGGCCTGCTAATGTAAGGCCTCCCCCGATTATAAGGCCTTACAACCGGGGGGGCCAATGTAAGGCCCCTAGCGGAGGGGGGGGGAGCGGGAGCGGGTCGCACGTCACGTGCGCCCGCTCATTACATATGCACTGCATCCCCCTGTCAATCAGCGACAGGGGGAGCAGTGCATTATACTGTATATATGGGCCCCCTATTGCTGGCACACTACCCCCCTGTTCTGAGGCCCCCACCGCTGCTGCTGCTGCTGCTGCAGAGATCTTACCCTCCAGGGTCTTCTTGCAGCAGCCAGCGCGTCCGTCCTCTGTCCTCGGCTGTCTTCCGGATCATGTGACCCGTCGCAGCGCATGACGTCATCGCGACTGCGACCGGCCGGTCACATGATCCGGAAGACAGCCGAGGACAGAGGACGGACGCACTGGCTGCTGCAAGAAGACCCTGGAGGGTAAGATCTCTGCAGCAGCAGCAGCAGCAGCGGTGGGGGCCTCAGAACAGGGGGGTAGTGTGCCAGCAATAGGGGGCCCATATATACAGTATAATGCACTGCTCCCCCTGTCGCTGATTGACAGGGGGATGCAGTGCATATGTAATGAGCGGGCGCACGTGACGTGCGACCCGCTCCCTCAGTGTCCCAGCAGTAGGGGGCCTGTAGGCCACACTGCTGGGGCACCCAATGTAAGGCCCCCCCCGAAAGTAAGACCGGGGGCTACTTTTGGCCCCCAAAAAAATGTAAGACAGGGTCTTACTTTCGGGGAAACACGGTAGATAGATAGATAGATAGATAGATAGATAGATACCGTAGATAGATAGATAGATAGATACCGTAGATAGATAGAATAGATAGATAGAATAGATAGATAGATAGATAGATAGATAGATAGATAGATAGATAGATAGATAGATAGATAGATAGATAGATAGATGGATGGATAGATAGATAGATAGATAGATAGATAGATAGATAGATAGATAGATAGATAGATAGATAGATAGATAGATTACATAATGATATATTTGCAGGTTGTGTAATAGAAGTCTTGTGCATAGTAGACAGATCACTTTCTTTCCGTCCTGTCTTCAGGACAATATTATGGGAATATTCGGCATTTTTTGGTTTTCTTCGTCCTCCTCCTTGCAGACATTCCTCTATATTACGCTCCTCGCTCGCTCGGAGGTGGTTTAAGCTGCCAGGGTGAGTTGTTTTACATCAAAAGACTTTCATGTTAACTTTGAAACTGGGCTTCTTCTTTTACGGTAAAAATGTGTAATTACCCAAAACCGTATTTCAGACATATTGGAATCACTTCCTCATGGAAATCCAACTTAGCCGGGACGACGGTCCCCACCTCTACACTGGCCGGGACCTGGTATGTCTATAATTTCCTGCTAATAAAAACCTTTAAAACAGGGAATCATGTCAATGTAAGGAGATCTGAGTGATTCCAGAGGGAAATGAGACATCGGTGGATTCAGGGAACTACCGGCGAGGGAAACATTGAGTCAACGCGTGTCTGTACGCCTCTGATTAATGCAGAATTATCTATACTGGAGGGACGTGGCTTTAGGGCTAAACCTTGCTTATCAGATGAAACAGGCAGGGGTAAGTGTAATATGCTTATTTGGTATTTCCAGAATTATGACCTGAAGTTTAGGGGTTGTCGCTATCTGTTAGATCTCCTATGTGTAGTATATAGTGCAAGGGTCTGCAACCTGTAGCCAAAGGAGAGCAGTCAGCCCAAGAGAATGGATAGGCAACCATGAACAGAGTGCAATGTTGCCATACGTGGGCTCCCACACAGACCAGGGTTACTTACATATTAAGGCTGGTTAAGGTGAATCCGGCC
This sequence comes from Allobates femoralis, assembly GCA_033576535.1. Classification (NCBI taxonomy): domain Eukaryota; kingdom Metazoa; phylum Chordata; class Amphibia; order Anura; family Aromobatidae; genus Allobates; species Allobates femoralis. The sequence goes on along the minus strand of JARQOC010000003.1, from coordinate 844,806,383 downwards.
TAAACTGGATCAGTTTTCAGCCCCATTGACTTTCTATTGGGGCCGGAGAGGGGGGTGCACCCAGTTGTGTACGGTTCACCCAGATTCGGGTGTTCAAAGATTTTTGCAGCTTGTTGTGATTTGGTCTCCATGAAAAAAATGTGAGCCCCCGGATCCACCTGGATCCAGGGCTCCGCAGGAAAAATCTGAATGGGGGTCTATGCGACACAGATTCATCCGGACTCCAGATCCTGGTGGATCCAGATTTCCGGTCCATGTGCTGTGAATTGCACATGTGCAGAATCACCCACCATATCTCTGTTAAATAGGGCAGCATGGTGGCTCAAGTGGTTAGCATTGCAGCCTTTGCAGCACTGGGTCTTGAGGTCCTGGGTTCAATCCCCACCAACAATACTAAGGACAACATCTGCAAGGAGTTTGTATGTTCTCCCCGTGTTTGCGTGGGTTTCCTCCAGGCACTCCGGTTTCCTCCCACATTGTAAAGACATACTGATAGGATGTTTAGATTGTGAGCTCCATGAGAGACAGCATTACTGAGGTATGTAAAGTGCCATGGAATTAATAGTGCTATATAAATGAATAAATATTATTATTATTATTAAATATGCAACTGGATGCTCCTGTATGGGGTGCGGGTGCATCTAGTTTAATCATTGCACCAGAATCCTTTATTCTGCATGCCCCTGGATTCCACAAAAACACCAGTGTGAAACTAGCCTTACATAGGTGAGATAAGACCTTGGTCCATTGAGTTCATCCTTCCTTCTTCAATTATACATTTTTGTCACTTTGCCATTTATAACCCACAATGTTATGTACTGAGGAAATCATTCAACCCTGATATAAAAGCTGTTACAGTGTCGGCCATTACGACCTCTTGTGGTTGGCATTCCATAGTCTGACTGCTGTAACTGTAAAGAACCCTTTCCTGTATTGCACACTGCTGTAACTGTAAAGAACCCTTTCCTGTATTGCACACTGCTGTAACTGTAAAGAACCCTTTCCTGTATTGCACACCGCTGTAACTATAAAGAACACTTTCCTGTATTGCACACTGCTGTAACTGTAAAGAACCCTTTCCTGTATTGCACACTGCTGTAACTATAAAGAACCCTTTCCTGTATTGCACACTGCTATAACTATAAAGAACCCTTTCCTGTATTGCACACCGCTGTAACTATAAAGAACACTTTCCTGTATTGCACACTGCTGTAACTGTAAAGAACCCTTTCCTGTATTGCACACTGCTGTAACTTAAAGAACACTTTCCTGTATTGCACACTGATTTAACTATAAAGAACCATTTTCTGTATTGCACACTGCTGTAACTATAAAGAACCCTTTCCTGTATTGCACACTGCTGTAACTATAAATAATCATTTTCTGTATTGCACACTGCTGTAACTATAAAGAACCCTTTCCTGTATTGCACACTGCTGTAACTTAAAGAACCTTTCCTGTATTGCACACTGCTGTAACTATAAAGAACACTTTCCTGTATTGCACACTGCTGTAACTATAAAGAACCTTTCCTGTATTGCACACTGCTGTAACTATAAAGAACCTTTCCTGTATTGCACACTGCTGTAACTATAAAGAACACTTTCCTGTATTGCACACTGCTGTAACTGTAAACGTCTTCTTTCTAGGCTAAACAAGCCCAACTTTTCCAACCTCTCATCATATAGGTGGCTTCTATCTCTCTTCTATCTATCTGCTTATGTAAATTAGCACACTCTGTCACTAATTTACATAAGTAAATGTAAGTTTAAACTGCTTTTTTCAAATTCAAGATTCGACTATTAGCTTAAGACAGGGAGGCTTACATGAGGACGATGAAGCTGCATGTACAGATAGTGATAGCTTGGAGAGTGATAGCTTCATTTCTCCTTGCGTATTAAACCTTAAAAGGATATTTAAGGGATATTTTAAGTTTCCTGAAAATCACAGTTGCTGGCACATCTTGAGGTTGTGATGTGAACTCTTCCAAGGCTTCACAGCCTGCAGGTTTCCCAACACCTGGAAACTCGTGGAAGTTTAAAAGCTCTCTTAGGGTACCTTTACATGCCTCAATTTTTGGTGGTGATAGGAGGCAATCTAACGTGCGCATGCACATTTTTCATGGTTGCCTCAGATCGCCGATGGCGCTTTTACTCGCCGCAATTTCGCCCTCAACCTAAGGCGACGTGTCTCCCCGGAAGTTCCCACACCAACAGCGGGAAACATCCGGTAGACTCCCGTCGCCGCTTCACACGCCGCAATTCCCAAAGGAATGTGAGCGTCCATGTTCAGCGCGGCGAGAGCATAGTCGTGCCAAATTGTTTTACACCGCGCCCCAAACATGCTCATTGGACAACGCAATAGCTTCATGATTGGCCAGCCTGCGCAGGAAGGCTGCATAATACCTGACGCCATTGTCTCGGACTTTGGGATGAATACACGCTCATGTCGTTGAAAGTAGCTGCTGCGACACACTTTCGAGCGTCACACAGGAGCGGTTTTGTGCAGGACAGTGGCTTACACTACACAATGGTTTACTATGTGTGCGTCTGTAGCTGAAGGTGGGAACATACAAAGAACACTATGCCCATATGTGCCTACATTGGTCCATGCCATGGCACAGTTGCCTTGGCACAACTGAACTCTGTTTGTGTACACATGTTTGCGAGTGTGTACTGGACTGTACCTACATCCACGACAAACACCATTGCCTGCTCAATGTGTGTGGACACACAACACATCACAATGTGTATGTACACACAGTTGCGCCATACACTGTGGCCCAAAGGGCTGGACCTGTATACTGCATATTACCACACAATGTTTCACGGACCCATCAATAACATTTTACGGATCACATACCTCTGTGCACAGCATAAAGCTATGTGCAACTGCCCTGTATCCCAAAGTAACGACACACACAGGTTGTTGTTTGGATCCAATTTTTTTTAGTTTATATTTTTGTGCAAATAAAAACAAAAAAACAACAACAACACACAAAACAACATAAAACACAAGTGTTCACATCACACAAACAAATGCAAATGATGAGAAATAATGGAAAACAAAAAACATGTCAAAGTAAAAAAACAACAATTCTCACTAACTAACTAAAGAATATACACACACAAAAAGCCAACCCAAATCCTCATGGTGCAGCCAACCTGGTGACTCCACCCTCCTCATCATGTTGCTGCCTCGCAATACCAGCCACCTACACCTGCTGGTGCTGCCAGGCCACTGCCCCAGGGCCATTAAAGTAGGAGCAGTAAGCGTCTCTGCTGCTCCTGGCATCCTGCTGAGTCTGACCCTCGCTCAGTGGCTGGAGTGGCGCCACACCATGGTCGGTAGCACGCCAATCCCCGGGACGGACCTCCCCTGTTGTGGGGTCCACTGAATCTACATAACTTGTCGGGTGTATGATGACCGATCCCTACGACGCAGGAAGTTATGCAGCACACAGCAGGCCAGCACTACCGCGTCAATAGATTCCAGTTTCATATGCAGACGTGTATGGAAAACCTGGAATGTATTGGCCATGATCCCGAACACATTTTCAACCACACGGCGGGCCCGGGATAGCCGGTAATTGAAAATGCGCTGCTCAGGAGAAGGGTCCTCTAGTAGGTGAGCCTGAAGTGGGAAGGCTTCATCCCCACAAACGCAAAAGTTGAGATGATGGGTTGTCTCATCATTTGAGGACAAGTTCAGCCCACCTGTCCTTAGGTCTTGGGCCAAGCAGCAGTGTGCAATCACACCCCCATCTGAGATACACCCGTTCATTCCAACATCCACGTAGAGGAACTCATAGTTCGCATCCACCAGGGCCATGAGGACATACTAAAATATCCTTTGTGATTGTAATACAAAGACCCAAGTTTGGGGGTTTGTTGATCCTCACATGCTTACCATCCAATGCACCGCCGCAGTTTGGAAATTGCCAGCGGTCCTCAAACCCTCTGGCAACATCCATCCATTGAGTGGGGTTGTTGGAAGCTGCATATAGGATGGCAGCAGACTACTCCAGATGGCCTCACACGTCTCGGGGATCAGGCGGCTCAGCAGGGACAGTGATACACGTGAAGTGTATTGCAGGTCGGTCTTTGAACGACCTGTTGCCAGGAACCGCAAAGTGACAGCTAAACGCTCCTCAGGTGGCACAGCTCGACACATCACAGTGTCCTGACGACTATCGACGCGTTGGGGCAGTGGAGGGACGATGCTGTTTGCATTACAGTAGATGATAGATAGATAGATAGATAGATAGATAGATAGATAGATAGTGATCATATGAAAAAGTTTGGGCACCCCTCTTAATCTTACTCATTTTTTTTTGTTAAAATTGTTTTTTTGCAACAGCTATTTCAGTGTGATATATGTAATAACTGATGGACACAGTAATAATTCTCTATTGAAATGAGGTTTATTGCACTAACCAAAAATGTGAAATATGCATTATTTCAAAATTTGACAGGTGCAATAGTATGGCACCCTTCTGATTTCAGATTTGAATACTCCTAACTACTTTTTACTGACTTACTGAAGCACTAAATTGGTTTGGTAACCTCATTGAGCTTTGTACTTTATAGCCCGGTGTATCCAATCATGAGAAAAGCTATTTCAGGTGTCCACTTGCAAGTTGTTCTCCTAGTTGCATCTTCTCTGAGGAGTGGCATCATGGGCTCCTCAAAACACTCTCAAATGATCTGAAAAAAAAGATTGTTCAACATAGTTGTTCAGGGGAAGGATACAAAAAGTTGTCTCAGAGATTTAACCTGTCAGTTTCCACTGTGAGGAACATAGTAAGGAAATGGAAGACCACAGGGACAGTTCTTGTAAGAGGCCAGAAATGGCAGGCAACAAAAATATCAGAAAGGCAGAGAAGAAGAATGGTGAGAACAGTCAAGAACAATCCACAGACCACCTCCAAAGACCTGCAGCATCATCTTGCTGTAGATGGTGTCACTGTGCATCGGTCAACAATACAGCGCACACTGCACAAGGAGAAGCTGTATGGGAGAGTGATGCGAAAGAAGCCGTTTCTGCATGCACGCCACAAACAGAGTTGCCTGAGGTATGCAAAAGCACATTTGGACAAGCCAGTTTCATTTTGGAAGAAGGTCCTGTGGACTGATGAAACAAAGATTGAGTTGTTTGGTCATACAACAAGGCGTTTGTATGGGCCACAAAAACACAGCATTCCAAGAAAAACACTTTCTACCCAGTGTCAAATTTGGGGGAGGGTCCATCATGCTTTGGGGCTGTGTGGCCAATGACGGCATCGGGAATCTTGTTAAAGTTGAGGGTCGCATGGATTCCACTCAGTATCAGCAGATTCTTGACAATAATGTTCAAGAATCAGTGCAAAGTTGAAGTTACGCCGGGGATGGATCTTCAGCAAGACAATGATCCAAAACACCGCTCCAAATCTACTCAGGCATTCATGCAGAGGAACAATTACAATGTTCTGGAATGGCCATCCCAGGCCCCAGACCTGAATATAATTGAACATCTGTGGGATGTTTGAAGCGGGCTGTCCATGCTCGGCGCCATCAAACTTAACTGAACTGGAATTGTTTTGTAAAGAGGAATGGTCCAAAAATCCTTCATCCAGGGATCCAGGAACTCATTAACAGCTTCAGGAAGACACTAGAGGCAAAAGGTGGATCTACTAAATATTAATGTCACTTTTCTGTTGAGGTGCCATACTTTTGCACCTGTCACATTTTGAAATAATGCATATTTCAAAATTTTGGGTAAGTGCAATAAACCTTATTTCAATCCTGAAATATTACTGAAATATTACTGTGTCCATCAGTTATTACACATATCACACTGAAATATTACTGTGTCCATCAGTTATTACATATATAACACTGAAATATTACTGTGTCCATCAGTTATTACATATATCACACTGAAATATTACTGTGTCCATCAGTTATTACATAGATCACACTGAAATATTACTGTGTCCATCAGTTATTACATATATCACACTGAAATATTACTGTGTCCATCAGTTATTACATAGATCACACTGAAATATTACTGTGTCCATCAGTTATTACATATATCACACTGAAATATTACTGTGTCCATCAGTTATTACATAGATCACACTGAAATATTACTGTGTCCATCAGTTATTACATAGATCACACTGAAATATTACTGTGTCCATCAGTTATTACATAGATCACACTGAAATATTACTGTGTCCATCAGTTATTACATAGATCACACTGAAATATTACTGTGTCCATCAGTTATTACATATATCACACTGAAATAGCTGGTGAAAAAAAAACAATTTTAAACAAAAAAAAAGAGTAAGATTAAGAGGGGTGCCCAAACTTTTTCATATGACTGTAGACAAATAGATAGATAGATAGATAGATAGATAGATAGATAGATAGATAGATAGATGCATAGATAGATAGATAGATAGATAGATAGATAGATAGATAGATAGATAGATAGATAGATAGAAAAAAACTGCACAGCACTCAAAGACAAATGTGAACTGGTGCTAGCAAAGCTGCAGGGTTATATAATATGAAAAAGATCCTTGCAGCACACAGCTACTACCAATGATGTACATAAGCTACTAGCTATATATATTTGAGGAAAAAGTTTAAAAACTTATGTTTTTTTCAAAAAACTCAAAAATCTCCAATTTTTTATTTAATTCTGAAGTTCTCGGTACATACATTGGCCAATGTCTGTTTGCTCATCAACTGCGACAAAGTGACTTCAGGGTCTGATGAGTCCTACGCTGATATCCCTATCCTCCTTGTCCGCTTCCCCACTACTAAGTGGGCAGACACCATCTAGACCCTCCATCACCTGTAGGTAATGAGGGTGCAAATTGCAGCATGGATCCTGCAACTCCATATGATAAATAACAAGAAAAAAAGGAGTTGCAGGATCCATGCTGCAATGTGCACCCTCATTACCTACAGGTGATGGAGGGTCTAGATGGTGTAGGACTCATCAGACCCTGAAGTCACTTTGTCGCAGTTGATGAGCAAACAGACATTGGCCAATGTATGTACCAAGAACTTCAGAATTAAATAAAAAATTGGAGATTTTTGAGTTTTTTGAAAAAAACGTAAGTTTTTAAACTTTTTCCTCAAATATATATAGCTAGTAGCTTATGTACATCATTGGTAGATAGCTGTGTGCTGCAAGGATCTTTTTCATATTAGATAGATAGATAGATAGATAGATAGATAGATAGATAGATAGATAGATAGATAGATTCCCTTATGTCTTCCCTATCATTTGCCCTGTGTCTGGTTTGGGAGCATTTGGATCAAATACAAAATATTTTCAGTTGGTTCCAAAAATACTGAATTCCAATGACCCCTGTTAACATTTTTGGACGCGAGTTTATCAAGTCCACAAACTTCAGCCATGGCTCTAATCCTCTGTGATTGTTTTTACAATGTGCTGGAATGTCTAGTGGAACCATTAACAAGGACGTCGTTGATAAAAGAACTAGGGATCGGCGTGCAGCAGATATCAGTATCAGCATCAGAATGCTGGGGGTAACATTTACACGTGGAACGGAACCTAAAATAATATTGTGCAATATTCGGCGGAGAGCGTTTAACTGCTTACTGTTCTGCGGTTACATTAAGGGCTCAGTTCAAGATGTTCACTTGATTTTACGGCAATAGTTTGCAATAGTTTCCATAGTTTTCTATGCTAACAATTTAGAGCAAAATAAAAAATTCCTAGCTGCCTTAGGCTGGTTTTTAATACAGTCAAATCTGGCTGAAAACAAATGCAACTGCATGCGCCTTCTCCCCCATTGACTTTCGATGGGGGCGCAGGGAACAGTTCAAGCAGGATGCAGCTGAGAATGATCCGGGGCTATGAGGCCTAAAATAAAATGGAGTCCGGATCCGATGGAAGTAGAATCCCGCCTAATCCGGATGCCCGATTTGGGTATTTTGACGGCGCATGCCCAGAAGCCAGTTTCATAGGACACACCCACTAGGGGACGTTTACCAAAAATGTCATTTTTCAACGAATCCATCAAGAAAAATGTACACAGCCTGATGCAACTGGATGCCGTTGCACTGGTATTACACCAGATTTGTCAGTTGTCTTCTCAAGCAGTTCCTCCATATAATAATAATATTAATAAAACTTCATTTGTATAGCGCCAACATATTCCGCAGCGCTTTACAGCACAATGGTACGTATAAGAAAAATATACAATACAGAATGGTAGGTAATACAGAACAGTAGTTACATACAATAAACATAGAATCAATGTAGGAAATACAATAAATAAGGCAAAACCCTGCTCAAAGGAGCTTACAATCTACGACGAGATGGGAACACAAAGTACAGGGGCTTATAACAATGAATATCTTAAGTCTAAATGACTACTGTTAGGGAGATGGATAGGCCGCCCTGAACAGATGTGTTTTTAGGGAGCGTCTGAAGCTATGCAAGTTGTGGATGGTCCTAATTTCTTGGGGTAGAGCGTTCCAGAGGTTTGGTGCAGCTCGAGAGAAGTCTTGGAGTCGGGAATGGGAGGTTCGGATTAATGCCGATGTTAGTCTGAGGTCGCATTCAGAGTGACGGGTGGGGTGGTAGACAGAGATGAAGGTAGAGAGTTAAGGAGGTGCACTGTGAAGAGCTTTGTGGGTGACAACAAGCAATTTGAATTTGATCCTATAGTGAACGGGTAGCCAATGTAGTGACTAGCACAGAGCAGAAACATCTGAGTAACGGTTTGCTAGACAGGTGATCCTGGCTGCTGCATTGAGGATAGACTGGAGAAGGGAAAGCTTACTGCGGTGGAGGCCAGCTAATGAAGAATTACAGTAGTCAAGGCGGGAATGGATCAGGGCCACGGTGAGGGTTTTAGTTGTTTCCATGGGGAGGTAAGGGCGAATTCTGGAGATATCAGTTCTTCACACTCAGGCACCCGCCTCTGGTGTGATACACCACTTCACAGTCAGGCATCAGCATACAGACTACCTTTGAGTGGGCAGCTAAACTTGACCCATTTAGTGAATGCAGCCTCCCTCATAGAAAGCCTTTCTGCTTACCTCTGTGGTGGCAACCCTCCCTCTGCAGCAGCAGTACAAGTTGGAGCCCAGGGGTAGCACAGCATACATGGAGAATACTACTCACCCCCACTTTTGCCTAGCTCCGATGCATGCGCTTTCTGCTGAACTCCAAATCTTCTTCGTCATTCTGCATGTGTCTGACTTTTAATGTGGGAAAAAGGAGCCTTTTAGAATCTCTATATAGCCGCAGGGATGTAGGCATGCAAATGCCATCGCCATGTTCTCTGACACAGCCATGTCCCACACAACCCTCGCTCCTACTGAGAAGGTCCTCAGGCCCAGCACTATTGGCCTCTTTTTAGGCACATAGACATAAAACAGAATAATAAAATATGCTGAGGTTAGGCATATTTCCATACTAGATAGAAAACTCGATCCATAGCCTGGTTCTTGTTTAATACACCTTAAAAGTCTTGGTGCAATAGCCTCTTTGTGCATTGGGGTGGTACTGGGGGCGGGATTGTGGGTAGGGTCTTTGGTTCTCCCCATTTCTATGATCCTCCTCTTTCAAATTTCACGCCAGTGCCGTGAGTGGCGCATGCGCACATCCATCTCTCAGCGGTCTTCAGTAATATGACAGCGGCAGGGCATGTGCATGTGGAGATCTTGGCTCAATGACAAGTGGAAATCTCCATCTGTGCATTCACCACCACAGGCATCATTTCTCATGTATGAACAACACAGAAAGCCGAGTATCATGCAAACAAAAACATATTGATTTAGAGAACACTCTAAAAACAGGTGGTGGTACAGATAAAGGAGAGAGATACAGGATGAGAACAGTATTTGGTACAAAAATGGGGAGCTTACACCTTGGAAATATGTAAATTGCAGCAGATCAAAGGATTAATAAATATCACCCTATAAAAAATCCTAAAATTCGCTATGGCAGGGCACTCACTGAGTACTGTGTGATACATAAAAGTGCTTTCAGTGCAGAGTTTATAGCAGCCTGTTAACACAGCGAGTGCCCAACGCCCAGTATAAGCAAGGATTATAATAGCAGGGGTTAAATCCTGGTCTGCATGCTAGGTATTTAGATACAGGGTGCAGTCCCTAGTATATTATTAAGCCACCACAGCCACTAGTACATCTAAATTCATCCTGCATGGAAACGTACGTTTCACTTACACAAGTTTCATCAGGAGCAGTGACCTCTTCCACTGGTGGAATCCATGGTGAGCCAGCAGAAGCGTGAGACTGTGTTGACTATTACCTTGTGTGTTTTTGCTGAGTATGTGTTATATTTCTTTGCCTGCTGGAGATCCAATAAAGTCTTACCATTGTGTGGTTCCATCACCCTGTGTTGTCTGAGTAGTGTTCTGTCCATGGGAAAGGAGTTTGGGCGTTCAGTTGGGATGAACCCTTTGGGCGTTCAGTTGGGATGAACCCTTTGGGCGTTCAGTTGGGATGAACCCTTTGGGCGTTCAGTTGGGATGAACCCTTTGGACGTTCAGTTGGGATGAACCCTTTGGGCGTTCAGTTGGGATGAACCCTTCAGGAGTTCAGTTGGGATGAACTCTTTGGCCGTTCAGTTGGGATGAACCTTTTGGGCATTCAGTTGGGATGAACCCTTTGGGCGTTCAGTTGGGATGAACCCTTTGGACGTTCAGTTGGGATGAACCCTTTGGGCGTTGAGTTGGGATGAACCTTTTGGGCGTTGAGTTGGGATGAACCCTTTGGGCGCTCAGTTGGGATGAACCCTTTGGGCGTTCAGTTGGGATGAAACCTTTGGGCGTTCAGTTGGGATGAGCCCTTTGGGCGTTCAGTTGGGATGAACCCTTTGGGCGTTCAGTTGGGATGAACCCTTTGGGCGTTCAGTTGTGATGAAGCCTTTGAGCGTTCAGTTGGGATGAACCCTTCGGGCGTTCAGTTGAGATGAACCCTTTGGCCGTTCAGTTGGGATGAACCCTTTGGGCATTCAGTTGGGATGAACCCTTCAGGCGTTCAGTTGGAATGAACTCTTTGGCCGTTCAGTTGGGATGAACCTTTTGGGCATTCAGTTGGGAATAACCCTTGGCGTTCAGTGGATGAACATTTGGCGTTCAGTTGGGATGAACCATTTGGGCGTTCAGTTGGGATGAACCCTTTGGGCGTCAGTTGGATGAACCTTTGGGCTTCAGTTGGGATGAACCCTTTGGGCTTCAGTTGGGATGAACCCTTTGGGCGTTCAGTTGGGATGAACCCTTTGGGCGTTCAGTTGGGATGAACCCTTTGGGCGTTCAGTTGGGATGAACCCTTTGGGCGTTCAGTTGGGATGAACCCTTTGGGCGTTCAGTTGGGATGAACCCTTTGGGCGTTCAGTTGGGATGAACCCTTTGGGCGTTCAGTTGGGATGAACCCTTTGGACGTTCAGTTGGGATGAACCCTTTGGGCGTTCAGTTGGGATGAACCCTTCAGGAGTTCAGTTGGGATGAACTCTTTGGCCGTTCAGTTGGGATGAACCTTTTGGGCATTCAGTTGGGATGAACCCTTTGGGCGTTCAGTTGGGATGAACCCTTTGGACGTTCAGTTGGGATGAACCCTTTGGGCGTTGAGTTGGGATGAACCTTTTGGGCGTTGAGTTGGGATGAACCCTTTGGGCGTTCAGTTGGGATGAACCCTTTGGGCGTTCAGTTGGGATGAAACCTTTGGGCGTTCAGTTGGGATGAGCCCTTTGGGCGTTCAGTTGGGATGAACCCTTTGGGCGTTCAGTTGGGATGAACCCTTTGGGCGTTCAGTTGTGATGAAGCCTTTGAGCGTTCAGTTGGGATGAACCCTTCGGGCGTTCAGTTGAGATGAACCCTTTGGCCGTTCAGTTGGGATGAACCCTTTGGGCATTCAGTTGGGATGAACCCTTCAGGCGTTCAGTTGGAATGAACTCTTTGGCCGTTCAGTTGGGATGAACCTTTTGGGCATTCAGTTGGGAATAACTCTTTGGGCGTTCAGTTGGGATGAACAATTTGGGCGTTCAGTTGGGATGAACCCTTTGGGCGTTCAGTTGGGATGAACCTTTTGGGCATTCAGTTGTGATGAACCCTTTGGGCGTTCAGTTGGGATGAACCCTTTGGGCGTTCAGTTGGGATGAACCCTTTGGGCGTTGAGTTGGGATGAACCCTTTGGGCGTTCAGTTGGGATGAACCCTTTGGGCGTTCAGTTGGGATGAACCTTTTGGGCGTTCAGTTGGGATGAACCCTTTGGGCGTTCAGTTGGGATGAACCCTTTGGGCGTTCAGTTGGGATGAACCCTTTGGGCGTTCAGTTGGGATGAACCTTTTGGGCGTTGAGTTGGGGTGAACCCTTTGGGTGTTCAGTTGGGATGAACCCTTTGGGCGTTCAGTTGGGATGAACCCTTTGGGCGTTCAGTTGGGATGAACCCTTTGGGCGTTCAGTTGGGATGAACCTTTTGGGCGTTCAGTTGGGATGAACCCTTTGGGCGTTCAGTTGGGATGAACCCTTTGGGCATTCAGTTGGGATGAACCCTTTGGGCGTTCCATTGGGATGAACCTTTTAGGTGTTCAGTTGGGATGAACCCTTTGGGCGTTCAGTTGGGATGAACCCTGGTCCATACGTTCTTTCTAAAGACAGCCGGGCCAGCAGACAAAAGCACCCACTCATCCCCGTTTCTCTAGAGGAGGATCTTACAAATATGTAGAGGTACGGCAGAGCTAAAAACCCAACCCACAGTCCCATCCCGATACACAAAGAGGCTGAATTTCCAAAACTTCTAAAGTAAATTAAGCAAAAACCAGACTGCAGATTTTTGCAATATACATCCATTTAATTAATACAAGAGCGCCACTATGGCCATAATTTTACTTTAATAGGTTAAATCCTGATGGCAGCTTCCCTTTAAACACATATGGGAGACTAACGCATTGATACAAAGGCTCATTCTATTTTTTTCTCATTCATTTTTAGGGTAAATGTCCCTTTAAAAGGGCTATTATCTCTGGACTGCTCACCGGAGAATTCGAGCGCGTGTTAATTCTAGCTCTAATGCTGGTAAGGCGAGCCGCTTTTTGTAAATAATACTCAGTGAATCCCACTGTGTCTGACTTCCCACCAAAAGATATTACAGGAATGTAGTCCTTATGTCTCCTCTCAGTCTGAAGCCTGAGATTTGCCCCCAATGAACGCGGCTATAATCTATTATTTGGCTTAATAAATGTGCTTACAGCATGTTTGTATTTTAGCGACTGTGTCAATATTTTAGCCAAAATATTAGTTTTACCTCCTGCGTAATGAAGGTCGTAGTTAAGAGGGAAATCTCTCCGTTGTTGTCCTCTGCGGGACACGATATCGATATCTTCTTACATACACATCGGGGCAAAAACAGAAAAAAGGTATTTGTAAATAATTGAGCAAATTTGAAACCGGGTCCAGTCCCCTTGACGGTCCCTATTCCATTACTTAAAGCTAGACCCTCTGCCTCCCTACCACAGCACATACATTGGTGCAAAAAAAAGTTTTTGCCCCCTTCCTGATTTCTTATTCTTTTGCATGTTTTGTCACTTAAATGTTTCAGATCACCATCTTTGTCTGAGATAACACAAGTAAACTCAAAATGCAGTTTATAAATTAAGGTTTTTATTATTAAGGGAAAAGGAAATCCAAACCTACAGGGCCCTGTGTGAGAAAGTGTTTGTCCTGTTCTGATTTTACATTCTTTTGAATGTTCTGTCACTTAAATGTTTCAGATCACCAAACACGTGTAAATATTAGACAAAGAGAACACAAGTAAACTCAAAATGCTGTTTATAAATGAAGGTTTTTATTATTAAGGGAAAAGGAAATCCAAACCTACAGAGCCCTGTGTGAGAAAGTGTTTTCCCCGTTCTGATTTCTTATTCTTCTGCATGTTTGTCACTTAAATGTTTCAGTTCACCAAACAAATATAAATAATAGACAAAGAGAACACAAGTAAACCCTCTATTTCTTACTTTTTCCGTGTTTATTATTAGGGGGAAAAGGGATCCAAACCTACAGGGCCCTGTGTGAAAAAGTGTATGCCCCATTCTGATTTCTTATTCTTTTACATGTTTGTCACTTAAATATTTCAGATCACCATACACATGTAAATATTAGACAAAGAGAACACGAGTAAACTCAAAGTACAGTTTATAAATTAAGTTTTTTATTATTAAGGGAAAAGGAAATCCAAACCTACAGGGCCCTGTGTGAAAAAGTGATTGATCCTTCCTGATTTCTTATTCTTTTGCATGTTTGTCACTTAAATGTTTCACTTCACCAAACAAATGTAAATATTAGACAAAGTGAACACAAGTAATCACAAAATGCAGATTATAAATCAACATCTTTATTATTAAGGAAAAAGGAAATCCGAACCTACAGGGCCCTGTGGGCAATAGCGTTTTCCCCATTCTGATTTCTTATTCTTTTGCATGTTTGTCACTTAAATATTTCGGATCACCAAACAAATGTAAATATTAGACAAAGATAACACAAGTAACTTGTGAATGAAGGTGTTTATTATTAATCTATAGCAAACAGAGTTCCGGGCACCACACTGGGCAGACCCCCTGCTTTAGCAGCGTAAGCAGCAGGGAGTGACTAACTTTGGCTGGAACAACGGAGGTGCTCCCTCTAAGGCTGAACAGCAGGCATCTTCACTGAAAAAGTAAGAAATAGAGGGACACTTACCAGATGAGATCTTCAAAGTGCTTTATTCATTTACCGGTGACAAATTACGGCATGATAGTGCAGCAGGGGTGGAGAGGGGTGCAGGAGACCGGACGACAGCGCCATTTTGCACCTTCACTGGTGTTTCTATGGGTCCACAGGTAACATCCTCCAATCCATCCTTAAATGCAAGTGGCCAGAAATCTGTCTCTGAGATCCAAAGCCTGTGTCTCAAGTCTCATATTATCATTGTTGATTCATTTAAGTCTCAAGAACTGACTGTAATGAAGGGAACGTTTAACATGGTGGAGATGGCCACTGCCAAAATGCAAGACATCATTCTTTGCTATGGTCTTTCGAAAGACCTCTCTAAATTCTACAAAAATAAAAGAGAAAATAAAGATTCTAATGAGCGGTCAGATAAGCAATGTAGAATAGACCCTTTAGGTTTTTTTTGTGACCAATACAACTCTGGGGGAAGTGAAAGAGGATGCTTAGACCCTTTTAGGCATTAATGATCAACAGATAGAGGAGTTCGGAGTATTGGGAGATAAGGAAAGACCTTTACAGGTGGTATCAAATCAACATTTTTTTCCCCAGTTATTCCTGGCAACATTATTGATACTTTCCAAGAGTAAGTGATGGATGCTCTGATCTACCCTCAATGGCAAATAAAAAACTGGGAGGTTATGGTGATCCGCCAGGCAGATAAGGGGGGGGAGGAAGTACAGTGTTGCTGACTAGGGAATATTATATTTCAGAAGCCTCCAGGCAACTGAACGATATCACAACCTATAAACATATGAATTCAAGACCAAATTACGTAGGTTTTTACACTAACAGGTACACTAACAGGTATTGATGGGCGCCATTTCACCAAAGGAGGCTGAAAAACTTTATCCAGAGTTCCCGAACAAGCCACACTGGTACTTCCTCCCTAAGATACACAAATCCTTTTCAACACCCCCAGGGCATCCCATCGTGTCCGGGGTCGGTTCTTTAACCAAACCCCTCTCCCATTATTTGGATTGGCTCTTACGACCTCTTCTCTCTGATATCCCCTCTTATGTGAGGGATACAGGAGATTTTGTAAACTCACTTAGTGACTATGAGTGGCAGGAAGGCTTCAATCTTGTCTTTATAGACATAGAAAGCCTTTACAACCGCATCCCGCAGGATTTGTGGGTTGCCTCGGTCGGGGAAGTCCTGGTGAATTCAAACCAACCAATGAAAATTGTTGATTTGATTAGTGGTGGTCTTTCGTTTGTCTTCAGGCACAATACTTTTAAGTTCTTAGAGAACTGGTACTTGCAGATAGGGGCTACCACTCTGGGTACCCCTGTAGCATGCTCTCTAGCCAATTTATTTTTGGTGGTCTTTGAGGACAAACATATCTATCACTCTTCCCATTTTTTTCTCAAAAATATCAAAAAATGTGTAAGGTTTGTGGATGATGTTTTTCATGGTGTGGGATGGGTGGGCCGAAGATTTTGCTTTATTTATAGATCACCTCAACAATACAAACTCCTTCAGTATGAAATTCACCTCAGTGTTTAGTGGGAACACTTTGGAATTGCTAGACGTAAAGTTGAATATTGTTGAAGGTAAGATCCAAAGAGAGGTCTTTCGAAAGACCATAGAGAAGAATGCTGTCTTGCATAATTTTGGCAATGCCCATCCCCACTATGTTAAACGTTCCCTTCATTACAGTCAGTTCTTGAGACTTAAACGAATCAACAATGATAATACGAAACTTGAGACACAGGATTTGGATCTCAGAGACAGATTTCTGGCCAGGGGTTACCTCCCCTACCCTGTTGGATGCGGCATGCACCAAGCCCCTTTGAGCTCTTGTCATAGTTCAATATCTATGAAGGCTTCTCAACCCTCAAGGGGAGCAAGGGAGAAGCGGTTCATATTTAACTTCAAATTCGGTCCAATAGAGAAAACAATCAGATTCGTTATTTTGAAGCATTGGCACATTCTGGAGGGAAATAAAGCAGCTCAGGTCGCTCTTCTGTGTTACTTTCCCTCAAGTCCTTTCAGGCCCTTGTCTTTCTCTCTGTCTCCTGACTCACAGGTTCGGTCTGGCCGTCGCAGGCTTTTTAGTGATGATTCCCTCTCCGTCAGGGTCACTCGTCCTAGTCTGATGGCTGTGTTCCTAGACCCTGGTGGAAAGTTAGGTTGCAGGTCATAGAGTACCTGCCCCACACCGGTGTGTCCTGTGATAAGGATCTTGGATTCTCCCCGGTCACTTCTACAGAGTCGGCTCTCTGGCTGTAGCGGTCTAGCCTCCAGTGTCCCAGGTATGGCTGTGGGATCACCAAGCTCTTTCTGTCCTGTCTGTCAGCTTAGTCTCAGGGTTCCTCCAGTCAGCTATGATGTCTGCAGCTGCCGGGCCCTTGTCCTCCCACCTATCTCTCAGCTGTGGGGTGTATCTGCTTGCGGCTGTAGTCTACCTCGCCTCCGGCTATGGAGCGAGCTTTCTCTCCTAGGAATACTGCATCTAGGATTCTGCATCCTCCAGGGAACCACTCCTCCTGGGAATAATCTGCCTTCAACTTGGTGTTTCCGGGTTTTATTCCGGTTCCCCCACAAACTTGGTCAGTGCTGCTCTATGCTCCACCCACACTACTCTTAACCCCTGCCACCCCTTGCCTAACCTAGAGTCCTAGGCGTAGGGTCAGTGTATGTATCTGTGTGGGTGTTTTTCAGTCAACTGTCTTTACCTTACCTGGCTGCAGTTCACCCTGTGGCCGCCCTGGTCGCAGGGGTGCCACAAAAGCACCAGTGAAGGTACAAAACGGCGCTGTCGTCTGGTCTCCTGCACCCCTCCCCGCCCCAGCAGCACCAGCATGCCGTAATTTGTCGCCTATAAATGAATAAAGCACTTTGAAGATCTCCTCATGTAAATATTAGACAAAAGAGAACATAAGTAAACTCAAAATGCAGTTTATAAATGAAGGTCTTCATTATTAACGGAAAAGGAAATCCAAATCTACAGGGCCCTGTGTGAAAAAGTGTTTGCCCCATTCTGATTTCTTATTCTTTTGCATGTTTGTCAATTAAATATTTCGGATCACCAAACACATGTAAATATTAGATAAAAGAGAACATAAGTAAACTCAAAATGCAGTTTATAAATGAAGGTCTTCATTATTAACGGAAAAGGAAATCCAAATCTACAGGGCCCTGTGTGAAAAAGTGTTTGCCTCATTCTGATTTCTTAATTCTTTTGCATGTTATGTCACTTAAATTTCGTTCACCAAACAAATATATTAAACAAGGATAACATAAGAAAACACAAAATGCAGTTTATAAATGAAGGTGTTTATTACTAAGGGAAAAAGGATCCAAACCTACAGGGCCTTGTGTGAAAAAGTGATTGCGCCCTAAACCCAATAATTGGTTGGGCTGCTCTTAGCAGCAACAACTACAATCAAGTGTTTGTGATAACTGGTAATGAATAGTTTGCATCGCTCTGGAGAAATTTTGGCTTCTTATCTTTGCAGAATGTTTAGCCGCATTGGAGGGTTTCAGAGCATGAAGTGCCTTTTTAAGGTCCGGCCACAGCATCTCAGTTGGATTAAGCACAGGACTGTGAGGTTCTCAGACCTTTTCCCATATCTGCTGTCGTTTTGGTTTTGAATTTAATTTTTTTCCATCGGCTATCTTGCTTCCTGTCCGGCTGCATCCCCTATGCCCTCAATAAGTATGGAGTCCTCAGTTTCTATGTTCCTGCCCAGTCATTGCTACTTGCCTATTTAAGCAGCCTCGGCTGTCTAATCAGTGCTTCTGAATCCTGTCTGCAGCCTGTCACTGGTCTGGTCTCCTGAAGTCCTTGGACATTCCATTACAGCTGTCCTCTACATGGATCCTTGGAGCCCATGTGTACACAGGAACACTTCTGCTTGCCAACGACATTTACAAGGAAAGTAAGAGAGACTTTAAACCTAATTCTAGAGACTTATACTCGACTTTGGGATTTATTCCTGCCTTGCTGAGTTTTCAAGCTTGTGCATCTTCACCTGTGTTTAACCCTGCTCCTGTTTGGTGCACCCAATTGTATGAAGAATACAAGAACTCTTTTAAACAAGCCAGTGTCTCCTGTGCTCCCTTGCACCTATGCATTAGACTGTAGACAGTATTCAATATGTTACAAGGACTTTGACTAGACCACTCCAAAGTCTTAATTTTATTTTTTTTAAGCCATTCAGGAGTTACTTGCTGTTTTGGATCATTGTCCTGCTGCATAACCCAAGTGCTTTTCAGCTTTGGTCATAGACAGATTGCTGGACATTCTCCTTCCAGAATTATTGATTCCATTTACCAAAGCAATTCTTCCAGATTCTAAAACAGCCCCAGATTATCACACTGCCACCACCATGTTTTACTGTTGGTATGATGTTTCTTTTTCTGAATTGCTGTGTTTACAGCTCACATATATAACATGGTACCACCTAGAGACCACATATAGTGCCTGACAGAAAGCTCCTTACAGAACCAGATACAAAGTCCAGTAAGATTTAGTATCCTCCTAGTCCCTTGCCAATCCATATTCCCATGCTAATCTCTTTCTTGTAGATCCAAAAGCCAGACCATACCATCATACTATAAAACAGGGATGGGCAATTCATTTTCCTAAGGTGCCATATAACTTGACCGTGACTGTTGTGAAAGCCGAGTCATCAGGCCTAATTTAATAAATTATTATTATTGTTTTATATTAATTTACAACACAATATTTATCATACCATAATTAAGTATGATAAGCTATTATTGCTAGTACATATACAACAGGTTTTACTATAATATCTATACAAATCAATATACCATACTGCTTTTCATAAAGTTTATTAATCACACTGCTACTGTTATTCAGCTCTTGTACCTTGATCAACAGCTCCCAACACAGTATGATGTCCTGACAGTTCCCACACACACAGTATGATGTCCCGACAGTCCCCACACACAGTATGATGTCCCGACAGTTCCCACACACACAGTATGATGTCCCGACAGTCCCCACACACAGTATGATGTCCCGACAGTCCCCACACACAGTATGATGTCCCGACAGTTCCCACACACACAGTATGTTGTCCCGAAAGTCCCCACACACAGTATGATGTCCAGACAGTTCCCACACATAGTATGATGTCCGGACAGTTCCCACACACAGTATGATGTCCGGACAGTTTCCACACACAGTATGATGTCCCCAGACTCCCCACACACAGTATGATGTCCCTACAGTCCCCACACACAGGATGATGTCCGGACAGTCCCCACACACAGTATGATGTCCGGACAGTTCCCACACAGTATGATGTCCCGACAGTTCCCACACACACAGTATGATGTCCCGACAGTCCCCACACACAGTATGATGTCCGGACAGTCCACACACACAGTATGATGTCCCGACAGTCCCCACACACAGTATGATGTCCCGACAGTTCCCACACACACAGCATGATGTCCCGACAGTCCCCACACACAGTATGATGTCCGGACAGTTCCCACACATAGTATGATGTCCGGACAGTTCCCACACACAGTATGATGTCTGGACTGTTCCCACACACACAGTATGATGTCCCGACAGTCCCCACACACAGTATGATGTCCGGACAGTCCCCACACATAGTATGATGTCCTGACAGTTTCCCACACACACAGTATGATGTCCGGATAGTCCCAACACATAGTATGATGTCCGGACAGTTCCCACACACAGTATGATGTCTGGACTGTTCCCACACACAGCATGATATCCCCAGACTCCCCACACACAGTATGATGTCCCGACAGTCCCCAAACACAGTATGATGTCTGGACAGTTCACACACACAGCATGATGTCCCCAGACTCCCCACACACAGTATGATGTGCCGACAGTCCCCAAACACAGTATGATGTCCGGACAGTTTCCACACACAGTATGATGTCCCCAGACCCCCACACACAGTATGATGTCCCTACAGTCCCCACACACAGTATGATGTCCTGACAGTCCCCACACACAGTATGATGTCCGGACAGTTCCCACACACAGTATGATGTCCCAACAGTCCCCACACACAGTATGATGTCCGGACAGTCCCCACACACAGTATGATGTCCGGACAGTTCCCACACACAGTATGATGTCCCCAGACTCCCCACACACAGTATGATGTCCCTACAGTCCCCACACACAGTATGATGCCCAACAGTCCCCACACACAGTATGATGTCCCAACACACAGTCCCCACACACAGTATAATGTTCCTACACGACCCCTTAGTAAGTATGATGTCCTCCCACATAGTATGATGTCATCACACAGCCAGCCCCCAAACAGTATGATGTCCCCACAAACCTCCCCTCACAAAGCTCTCAATAAATATGATGTCCTCTCACACAGCATGATGTCCCCCCACCTGACAGCCTGTATCTGCATACCAGGGAAACTAAGATGTCGGGAAAATTTCGGCTGCGTGCTGCGGGCTGTGGGACTCCACTACTACCAGTGTTTTGCCTGTCCCCATCCTAGTAATGGGAATGGTCTACTGTTGTTAGTGGCAGGAAAGGTAGAAAATAGCCCCTCACCCCCAGTTTGGACATTGCTGAATTTAGAGGTAATCGCACTGATTCCTTTAATTAAAGGACAGGGATAATACCACATTCCAAAATGTAATACTGTGATATATCAGAATAACCAGTAATATGGGGCACCATTTCCTTCAACCCTGGCACCATAAACCAAAGATTATTATTTTATTTCCGCCTCAATGTCAGGCTCTCTGTTAAAAAGCAGAAGAATTCGGGCAAATGTTAAGCGGAAAACATATTTAAGAAAATGATCTTTGTGCATCCAGCATCTGGGCCCCGCAGCTGTTCAGTATATCCCATGTTATGTGGCTGCGTTGTAAGAGATTAGTGAAGGAAATCCCAAACTATTATCAGGGATGGGTGCCAAGTGGGTATTAAAGTTATGTATATATGCCAGGAGACAGCACAGCGGAGCCACAGTCCTTAAAGTAACAGTTTAAGGACAGAACGAATGATGATAATTAATAACTATAAATTTATCACATCTGTTTAATAGAAGCAATGGGATTAAAGGGGTTTCCTGGTTTAATTTTTTTTTTTTACAAAAGATTTTGCAACTTTCTAGTTTCCTCTGTGCTTCATGAAAACTCTTATGTGACTGTCTCCATTTAGAGGCAGCAATCCTGGACATAGCAATACAGTTGTATCGCTGACTGTTTAGGCTCTAGGGCAGTGATGGCGAACCTATGGCACGCGTGCCAGGAAGGGGCACTCAGAGCCCTCTCTACTGGCACTCGGCCTTGCCTCTCACTGCCACTTTGAACTGCTGGCGCCATTGTGCCATTCCATGCTGAAATCTATCTCCTATCTATCTAATATTCTGCAATTATTTTTCCATACAGATCATTCCACCTGCTGTGCTGGAAAGGGCAGTGGGAGCGGCTCAGCTTCAATGTGCAGTAATTCACATGAGCTGGATGACCACAGCTGAGTAGAAGAGAAGACAGCAAAGGGGAAGTTTAAAATCAATTAATTGTTAAAATAATACAATTGATCATCAGGGTTTCAGGACTGCAAGCGCTGTATAGGGAAGAGAGTTGGCATCTGCTGGATCTCACCCCTGTGCAGCGCTTAAATTGCCATATTGGCACTTTCGTATAAAGAATTAGGTTTTGGGTTGCCGTTTGGGCCCATCACTGCTCTAGGGCAACGATCACTTGACCTCAACCATAGCAGGAGCCACGTTTAGCTTACAGGCCCATGATATGTGGCTTGCGAATGTCTTCTAGCTTGGTGCATTAGCTCCTGGTCTAGCAAATAGCTATGAAGAGCAGGTCTCCTCATTGGTAGCTCCACATGAAGAAATGTAGAGGGCTAGGAGAACCTCTGGATCTTGAAATAAGGCTATGATAAAGCTTTGGCTATCATTATACTGGTAATGGGAGCTCTTGGTTTGACGACTGTGAGGAGAGTGGAAGGTGGTTGTGGCTCGTGAGCCTTTATCAGAGCTGGATGTGGTTTCAAGACTCTATCAGAGTTGGATATGACTCGCGACCCACTCTCAGAGCTGAAACTGGCTCACGACCCTCTTTCAGAGTTGGAACTGGCTCATGAACTCCATCCTCCTCAGAGCTGGATGTGGCTCGCAAATCTCTGTAAAGGTACCTTTACACGCCTCAACCGCGGTGTAGCAACTGCCAGGCAATCGGATTTTTGTCACGGTTGCCTTGAAATTGCTACGAAGTTCCGGCATGTAATTTGGGAAAGTGATCGGGTTTTTGCAGTTGCTCCGGGTTGCGGTTTCTGAGCCTTGTTCTAAAATCAGAGGCAACCCACATGGTGAATTGCCCGTGTAAATGGGCGATAGGGATGGAATCTGCTCGCCTAGTGATTTCCCAGGGGTGTGCTACTGCGTCATGGATACCGCGCCCTATCAGCGATGATTGGTGGGGCTACTGTGTTTCCATTGGCATTTGAAGAGCTGTCTATTCACACTACACAATTGCAATGGCGTCATGTATTAGCCAGCTTTCCTACGCAGGCTGGCCAATCATGACGCTATTGCGTTGTCCAATCAGCGTGTTAGCGTCACGGAATACACGAGTCTGTCACGCCTATGTATTAGCGCCGAAGAACATGTACGCCCACATTGCCCTACTGATTGCGGCATCTGAAGCGGAGTGGGATTCAACCGGATGTTTCCCGCAGGATCTGTTGGAACTCCGGGGAACCTTGTTCCCTTAGGTTGAGGGCGCAATTGTGGCGTGTACATGGGGCATCGGCGACGTTAGCAACCGTTAAAAACGTGCATGCGCACGTACGGTTGCTACCGATCGCTAGTGATAGTTGCGGCGTGTAAAGGTACCTTAACAGCTGAATGTGGCTCACGACCCTCTCTCAGAGCTGAATGTGGCTTTCAACCCTCTGTCCGAGTGGGATATGGCTTACAACCCTGTCTCAGAGCTGGTTGTGGCTTGCTGTTTTCTCTCAGAGCTGAATGTGGCTCACGAGCCTCTCTCAGATATGGATGTGGCTCGCGACCCTGTCTCAGAGCTGGATGTGGCTCATGGCTACTCTCTCAGAGCTGAATGTGGCTCACGAGCCTCTCTCAGATATGGATGTGGCTCGCGACCCTGTCTCAGAGCTGGATGTGGCTCATGGCACTCTCTCAGAGCTGAATGTGGCTCACGAGCCTCTTACAGATATGGATGTGGCTCGCGACCCTGTCTCAGAGCTGGATGTGGCTCATGGACTCTCTCAGAGCTGAATGTGGCTCAGAGCCTCTACAGATATGGGTGGGGCTCGCGACCCTGTCTCAGAGCTGGATGTGGCTCATGGCACTCTCTCAGAGCTGAATGTGGCTCACAAGCCTCTCACAGATATGGTGTGGCTCGCGACCCTGTCTCAGAGCTGGATGTGGCTCATGGAACTCTCTCAGAGCTGGATGTGGCTCATGACCCTCTCTCAGAGCTGATGTGGCTCGATGACCCTCTCTCAGAGCTGGATGTGGCTCACGACCCTCTCTCAGAGCTGGATGTGGCTCCTGACCCCCCAGAGCTGATGTGGCTCATGACCTCTCCAGAACTGGATGTGGCTCATGACCCTCTCTCAGAGCTGGATGTGGCTCATGACCTCTCTCGGAGCTGGATGTGGCTCGCGACCCTCGCTCAGAGCAGAATGCAGCTTGCAACCCTCTTTCACAGCTGGATGTGGCTTGCGACCCTCTCTCAGAACTGAATACAGCTCGCAACCCTCTCTCAGAGCTGAATGCGACTCATGACCCTCTCTCAGAGCTGAATATGGTTCATAATCCTCTATCAGAACTTAATGCAGTTCGTGGCCCTCTTTCAGAGTTGAATGTGGCTTGCAACACTCTCTTACAGCAGAATGTGGCTTGCCACCCTCTGTCAGAGCTTAATATGTCTCGCAACCCTTTTTCAGAGCTGGATGTGCCTCTCAAGGTCACAAAGGTTTGGGACCACTGCTGTAGGAGGTAAGAAAATTAGCAACATCTGCTAGTTTGTTACAATGTATCAGTCTGGAGTCCAGGTTGTTTAGCTCATGGGGTATTGTCTGCATTCAATACAATTGTATCAGTTGAGAGCAGGACTAGCGATGTACAGGATTTCTGCCTTTGGGTTTGTGTTCATGACATCTTTTTCAAATGGTTTCCCCCTGAAAAAGCGAGACGAAACTTCAGCAAAAAAATTACCTTATTGCATAGCAATGTAATAGAGAAATTGTGTCCACAGGATCATTGTTTTGCTACTTCTATGAATGGCTTTGAGGTTCGGAAGCTTAAAAGTAGTAACATGTTGATTCTTTGGGGTGCTCTGTCTGGAAGCCACCTGTCCTTCATAGTTGAAAATACATGGAAAAAAATGCTACTAGTGAAGCTATCCACAGCCCCCAGCTGCATTGGTAATACAACAGCACCTAGCGGTCTTGTCGATGGGTGTCAGAATTGGGACACCAACTGGATCTGTGGCACCTCAGGAGTCCGGTTGCCACAGTGACATTACCTCCATTACAGGGGGTGATGTCATGCCTGGAAGCAGAAGCAGGTCCCCTCGCTAGGTAATACCCAGCATCCAACACAATTCCCGACTCCAGGCCAGAAGGGGGAGCTCTGAATCCAAGTTCAGAGGAGCTGCCCTGGTTCTGTCAAGGAAGGAGGGTTAGAGTCAGAAAGTCTGAGGAGAGGGAAAGGAGAGGACATGGAGAGAACAGCTCTGGGGAGTGGAGCTGCAAGAGAGCTCACACCAGAGAGGCACTAGAGAGGACGCTAGAGTCCTTGGGTGCACGGATACTGGACGTCCCGGCATCCAAATCTGGAGGGCAAGGAGGCTGCAAGTCTCCTAGCCACACCAAAGACCCGGCGACACTACAGCGGATTCAGAGCCATCAGCAAGGCAATGTCCATGAAAGCTTGTGCTGTTTGCCATACGGGTTAAGAACAAACACACCGAGATGGGGCTGCAGTGTAGCTACAAGCAGCCGGGACCCAAAAAGGGAAATCTCAGAAGGAAGGCCTCTGAATTCACCTGAATTTGGGGTGAATCCCCAAATGCTTCCAGGCGGCCCGGACCCCTTTACAACCTGGTAACCAGTGCCACCATCTACCAAGTAAAGGTAAAGGAAACTGCACCCTTTTGTGTCCTCCAGCTATTTTCTGCGCCCTCTGTCCTGCACCCCAATGATCGATACATCACCGTCCCCACAGACTGTCACACTAATCCTGGGGGAGCGACACCATTTCCATCTGCTCAAGAGGTCCCAAATCAGCAGCGTCGGCCATCCTGGCCGAAAACCACAGGTGGCGTCACAAATATCCCCTGTAAATACCCCCTTCACTGCACGGCCAGGGCCACGGAGCCAGGTCACAGCCACCGTGACCTCCCACCACCCGGCCCTTTCAGCCTTCGCAGATCCTCCCAATCAGAGCTGGTGCTCGTCACTAACAACCGCCTCTTATGGAGCGGGCTCAGCTCCCGAGCACTCTCCGTATCCTTGTACACAACATGCAGGAGATGAAGAAGGGGTTAAAGCCTAAAAATGAAAAACGCACATACTTTTTTTTGTATTTTTATACTTTTTTAACATATTTTCAAAAGTCCAAATGCATTTTTTCTATTTTTTTTCTATTTACCATGTGTCAACACGCCGGATAAATACATTTTGTGCCAGTTCTTGGAACAATTCAGCCTGATTCCAGGCAAGAAATCTGAACTTCCATCTTCCTGGTGAGGCGGGAGCAGGAGTTTGGAGAATCGAAGGTATTTTTCACAGCTGAATGGATGTGGCAGACTGTGAACATTTCATGTTTGACTTACGGCTACTGGTTATGGATTGGGAAGAAGTAAAAACAGGCAGTGGCCGGCCTCCAATCGCCATCTGTCCGGATACATTAGGAGAAGGCTTGCAAGAAAAATGTCAATGGCCGCACTTTGATTAAATAAACCCGGATAAAGACGTGTAGAAATGTTTATGTTCGGGGCTACGGACGAGTATACACAGTTTAATTGACTTGTTTAAACAAAACCACCTACAATAATTCTATGGCTCTATTTCAGGATACCTGTCAACGTACATGTATAGAAAAACCGCAGAAAATTATAGAAAAATAACATCGGATTACTGCATTTATTACAATTTATTACAAAGAAGAGGAGCGCCGGGGATGACCAAGTGGGGGTCTGTGACCAGAATAGGCTGTGACCAGTATTGACATCAGTCAATGAAGAGAGCGGGTCATAAACAAAAATGTATTATCTAACATTCCTACAGAACAGGGGCTAATTCATTTATAGGAGTGATCTATTTCAAGTGTTTATTTCTGTTAATGTTGATGATTAACGAAAACCCAAAGGTTCATTATTTCAGTAAATTAAAGTAGGGAGGATGAAGGGTCTATAGATAAAATATGACCTAAATAGGTATCAGAGGCTTCACCCTGTGTGGTTGTGAGAGTCACAACCACTATAAAAGCAGATCACGGCTGCTGCAGTCCCCAGCGTGGTGCCTATAGAGTAGGGAGGATGAGGGGTCTGAGAAATAAAATATGACCTAAATAGGTATCAGAGGCTTCACCTTGTGTGGTTGTGAGAGTCACAACCACTATAAAAGCAGATTACGGCTGCTGCAGTCCCCAGCGTGGTCCATGTAGAGTAGGAAGGATGAAGGGTTAAACAACGCGCTGCCGTATTCCACAAGACATCAAAGGTTGAATATAATACTATTCATTAGTCAACACCCTGAAAAATGTCAAAATGATATTGATTTGTCCTGAGGAAGAGGCCAGGGAGCCCAGAAACGTGTTGACTAATAAATCAATATTATATTCACCCTTTGATGTATGGTGGAATACAGCAGCGCGGTGTTTAACCTTCATCCTCTCTACTCTATATGCTCCACGCTGGGGACTGCAGCAACCGTGATCTGCTGTCACAACCACACAAGGTGAATCCTCTGATACCTATTTAGGTAATATTTTATCTCTTAGACCCTTCATCCTCCCTACTTTAATGTTCTGAGATAATGACCTTTGGGTTTTCATTGGCTGTAAGCCATAATCATCAACATTAACAGAAATAAACACTTGGAATAGATCCCTCTGTGTGTAATGACTCTATATAATATATGCATTTCACTTTATGTATTGATTTACTGAAATAAATTAATTTTTTGATGATATTCTAATTCATTGAGAAGCACCTGTATATATATATATTTCTAGTATGTTTAATAAGAGAAAAAAAAACATTTATTTGATACAAAATAGTTGTCACTTTAAGGTAGACGTGTAATATTACCCACTTATAGATTCTCTCCAATATTCATGACTTCATTTCGACTGCACTAAGCAGTCTTACTCATGACTCATGAGTCATGAGTATGACTGCTTAGTGCAGTAGAAATGTGTCGCCTGGGTCATGTCGACCATGTACATTTTTCTTTTGTATGCACTATATTTTCTTTTGAAAAAGAAAAAGAAAATCCAGTCCTGTTAAGCCGGGCTCCAATTTTTTCTATTATCCTTGATGTGAGGCCGGTGCCTGAGCCCCAAGTGGATGAGCATAGAGCAACTGGGTGAGCTGTAATCAAGTTTCTAGTAAACTTAGAGTTATTATTTCTGGAATGGCAAGTTGAAGAATCCAAAAATTCTGTTTGGCTCGGTCAGAATCCCTTAAACCCGAAGTTATCTAGGAAATTTTAGAGCAAAAAGTCAATGAAAACTCAACGTTTTCAAGGAGTTTAGAGAATATGAAGCGTTTTCCATCACTTTCCGCTTTTCTTTTCCAAGGGGTTACAAAACCCTTTGAAAAACTCTTAAAAAATTAAGTTCTTCATAATATTTTCTGCTAGAAAATATGTCTAATTTTTAGACTGGAGCAGTTTCCTGGGGCTGGAGGAGGCTGGCACAGGCTGCAGAGACAGTGGGAGGTCACGTGACCCCGTTCATTATACTTGTATATTATGCACTGCACCCGCCGCTGTCCACCGCTCAGTGCTGAAGTTGCGCTGGGAGCTGGACGGGGAGAGTGGGGCATATTCTTCCAGTAGCTGTGCCCAAGGGCTGGCTGACCCAGGGGGCAGGGGGCAGATGCCCCCAGGCCATTGGTTAAGAAGCAGTTTTGGGGCTGCCTGACCATGTGTCATGTTGGTCTGGGAGGCCGCTCTGCCCCTGAAGCTCACTGCTAATGGGCCACTGCTGTGTGCTTGGCCCCCGGACCGAAATTTGCCAGCCAGGTCCTGGCTGTACCCAGCATTGTCTGATCATGTGACCGGGGCCCACAGCGATGATGTCAGATACCAAACAGCACAGAGACAGGATGGGGGGCTATGTACCATCACTGTGGGCTATAAGCAGGATGGGGGGCTATGTACCATCACTGGGGGCCATTGGCAAGATGGGGGGCTATGTACCAACAAGGAGGCTATATGCAGGATGAGGGGCTATATACCATCACTGAGGACCATATGCAGGATGGGGGGCTATATACCATCACTGGAGACTATGTACCATCACAGTGGGCTATGTACCATCTAGGGGGCTACGCACCATCACAGGGGGCTATGTGCCGTCACTGGGAGCTGTGTACTGTCACTGGGGGCTATGCACGGTCACTGGGGGCTATGTACCGTCACTGGGGACTATGTACTATAACTGGGGGCCATGTACCATCACAGTGGACTATGTATTGTCAAATAGGCTTACTGATTTCACAGCCATGGTTGTGGAGTCAAAGTCATGGAGTCAGAGTTGGCGTCCATTCTAGTGGAGTCGGAGTTGGATTTAAGGATATTGAAGAGTTGGAGATGAATGTTTGGCTTACTCACTTCACAGCCAGGGTTGGGGAGTCAGAGTCGTGAAGCCGGGGTCGGTGTGTCCATTTTGTTGGCATTAAAGTCGGATTCAGGGAAACTGAGAAGTCGGGGTTTGATGTTTGGCTTACTGACTTCACAGCCATGGTTGTGAAGTCAGAGATGTGGAGTCAGAGTCGGTATCCATTTTGGTGGAGTTGGAGTCAGATTCAGAGAAATGGAGGAGTCGGATGTTTTACTTACTGATTTCACAGCCAGAGTTGTGAAGTCGGAGTTGTGGAGTCATAGTCAGTGTCCATTTAGGTGGAGTCTGAGTTGAAGTCAGTGAAATTGAGGCGTCAGACGTCGGTGTCCATTTTGGTGGAGTCGGAGTCAGATGTTTGGCTTACTGACTCCATAGCCAGGGTTGTGGAGTTGGAGTCGGTGTCCATTTTGGTGGACTTGGAGTTGGATTCAGGGAAATAGACGAGTTGGAGTCGGATGTTTGGCTTACTGACTTCACAGCCAGGATTGTGGAGTTGAAGTTGTGGAGTCAGTGTCCATTTTGGTGGAGTCTGAGTTGAATTCAGTGAAACTGAGGGGTCGGACTCGGAGTTGGTGTCCATTTTGGTGGAGTCTGAGTTGGATGTTTGGCTTGCTGACTACACAGCCATAGTTGTGGAGTTGGGGTCATGAAGTCGGAATCGATGTTCATTTTGGTGGAGCCTAAGTCGAATTCAATGAAATTGAGAAGTCAGAGTCGGATGTTTGGTTTACTGACTTCACAACCAGGGTTGTGGAGTCGGAGTTGTGGTGTCGGTGTCCATTTTGATGGATTCAGATGTTTGGATTACTGACTTCACAGCCAGAGTTGTGGTAGAGTTGGAGTCAGAGTCTGATTAAGGGAAATTGAGAAGTCGAAGTCCAATGTCTGGTTTACTGATTTCACAGCCGTGGTTGTGGAGTTGAAGTTGTGGAGTTGGAGTTGGTGTTCATTTTGGTGGAGTTGGAGTCGGATTCAGGGAAAATGGAGGAGTTGGAGTCGCTGTCCATTTTGGTGAAGTCTGATGTTTGGCTTACTGACTTTACAGCCAGGGTTGTGGAGTCAGAGTCTGTGTCAATTTTGGTAGAGTTGGAGTCGGAGTCAGATTCAGGGAAATCGAGGAGTCAGAGTTGGATGTTTGGGTTACTGATTTCACAGCCAGGGTTATGGAGTCGGAGTCTTGGATTCGGAGTCAGTCTCCATTCTGATTTGAGGAGTCTGAGTTGGATTCAAAGATATTGAAGAGTTGGAGTTGTTTGGCTTCCATGACTTCACAGCCCTGGTTGTGGAGTTGGAGTTGAGGAGTCGGAGTCGGTGTCCATTTTGGTGGAGTTGGATTCAGAAAAATTGAGGAGTCGGATGTTTGGCTTACTGACTTCACAGCCAGGGTTGTGTAGTCGGAGTCGGTGTCCATTTCGGTGTAGTCGGAGTCAGATTCAGGGAAATTGAGGAGTCGTGGGATTGGCTTACCGACTCTACAGCCCTGGTTTCATTAAGGATAACCTGAAAATAAAATATATAAAAAAAAATTAACTCAAATCATGATGAATAACTGTATTATTCATGTTATGGGCCTTCTTTCTTGGACATGGTAAAACATTTCACCGGGTGGAATGTCCTATTTTGTTTCTTTTTGCTTCTGTCTTTCGCAATATGAAAAACGGCTAAAACGTTTTATTACAGATAGAAAGAAAAAAAGCTGTGAGCATCATATACATTGACTGAATGCTAAATGCGATCTCTGTTAATCTCACCTAAGATTAACGACCTTCTAAATCCCAAACCGACCAACTATAAAAACACATTTAAAAAGTCTCACTATTTAACTCTTACGTCTAATCCGGCTGCATTTACTTTGGAACTTAGAAAGTCATTTTAACATTTATAAAAATTTGCTGACAAAAATGTCCTGCTCTGTACAGTTAAAATGTTCTGGCCGTGATTGATGTGTTATATTATTACCATATGGAGTAGTTAAACATTTGCAAAAACAAATCTTTAACAAAAATAATAGCATAAAAGATAATATTTGATTTCCAGTGGGAAGAATACAAGACCTTTTTTTTTTTCCAATTTTTTTTCCCCCCCTAGATTATGGAACAAGTAAACATATGTAATGGGTTGGAACGTTTGAGGACATAATAACATGAAGGGGTCTTACGTACAGTAGCTCGTATTAACAGGATTAAAACATTTTTGTACGACTGTTATTCCTAGTGGTACAAAACCCGGTGCAGCCGGAGACTTTTCCTACAGCCGTGATGGAAGATCTATCAAAGTCACGTCAAGCTTGGAAAAATGTTCTATCACCTTTTAACGTGCAATGAAATAAATATTTTTGCTTTAATGCTCCATCAATGTATCCAGTGTAGAGACCCAGAAGACAGAAAGGTCAAATCATTCTACCCCCCCCCAACCCCCTTTTAATATTTTTCAAAAATTGGCATTTTGCATTGCCAGGAAGGAACAACAGTGAAAGACCCAATTATTGTTTTATCGAAGTCAAGGAAGACCATGGGCAGTACAGTATTCTATAAAACCACACTTTAATTCCTTGGAAGGTTAGGGTCGGAGAGTTGATTTGGGTCCTTCCAAGTCTTAATATGGTCTAAGTCAATTTTTTTCCAGATAAAGAGATGAAGCGGTCTTGTTGCCTGGCGCCTACAAGACCACTTCATCTATTTAGCATTAACAGAAGGGTTTGGCTACACCATGTTGATATCCTTAACCATGTTGCCTAGATGTATCACATGTTTTGCTGTGTCTCACGCAACGGACTCGTTTTTTTGTCTTTATTCATGTATCCAGTACCCCCGATGAAGACCTCATTTGGTCGAAACGTTGGGTAGAGTAGAACGTTTGGATAACCACTTGACTTCAATTAAAAATCGATACTTTGAGCTGACGTCTCCTGAGAAGCATTGTTCATTTTGTGTGCCAGGATTTATTCTTTATATTCACTTCTTCTCTTTATCTGGATTTTCTATCCCTCCTCCGTGAGGGCATAGTGGCCAGTGCAGCACGGGAGCAGCTTACAGAAGCTAACTAAGGCTGGCTTCACATTTGCGTATGTGTCTGCATGCTGATGGCATGCAGACACATACGCAGTGCAAAGCAGGGTCTAAAAGATGTGTCCGTAGCGGAGAATGTCCGCCTGCGGACACATCACTGTGGAGCCCGGGCACCCAATCAGCGGTGTCCGGGGGCGGAGATCAGTGCCGGAGATCTCCGCCCCCTGGCCGCCGGTAACCTCCGGGACATGTCGGCGGGGAGAACAGCTGATTTGACAGCTGTTTGAATCTTCCCGCGCCGACACCGAGAGGAGATGTCGGCGCGGGAAGATTCAAACAGCTGTCAGATCAGCTGTTCTCCCCGCCGACATCGCTAGGAGATTACCAGCGGCCGGGAGGCGGAGGACAGCAGAGGCTCCAGCTGATCTCCCGGTGGCCGTCGGTGATCTCCTGTGACATCACCGCCGGCCACCGGGAGATTTTTCAATGGGTCCGCAGCGTTCTCCTGCGCTGTGAAGCGCAGAACACTGCGGACCCATTGAAGCCAATGCATGTTTTGTGCGCTTGGGAACGCTTGCTGATTTTCCAAGGTCCCCAAATGCACAAAAAAAACCAACATGCTGCGTCCCGGGTGCGGACGCTGGACACCGGAAGGAGCAGATATCGTCTGCATCCGCACCCGAACGGAGCAAACGCAGGCACCATGCGTTCCTATGTTAAACATAGGAACGCAGTGCGCATGCGTTTGACTGCGTATGGGAACGCAGCAATACGCTGCCTTCCCATACGCAAATGTGAAGCCAGCCTAAGTGACCTACGGTGCTCAAGGACCTTTGGTGACGTCTTCGGGCATATGTGACCCGATCACGTAACCCGCTGTATCCACAGCATTCGAGAAACGCTGGAGGCTTAAACCGGAGTTGTGCAGGTGTGCACAACTCATACAGGTCAGTGCGCTACAAAAACACTAGACCATCACTAGAAGTCAATTTTTTATTCTTTTAACATTTGTGAGCAAATACTGTAAGGATTTTTTGTAAGTAAGACTTTCAAGTTTCAACCCACATAGTGAGTCCATATTGGCAGCCTGTGATGAGCAAATGAACTAAGTTTAGTTGGCCTCATATAGTCTAGTCTTTTCTGTAGTAGCATATGGAAGTGCAACTTGGACGATGAAGAAACAAGACAGAAGAAGAATCTGGAAAAAGAAGAAGCTGGAGAAGGATGTTATCAATACCATGGATGACAAGAAGAACAAAGAAATCAATTTTGGAACAAATCAACATTATTATTATTATTATTTATTGATATAGCGCCATTGGTTCCATGGCGCTTTACATTTGTAAGGACAGAACAAGGACGAGAACATAGATAACGATGAATAAATCATACAGGTACATTAGGGCAGAGATCCTGTCCACAAGGGCTCACAGTCTATAGGGGATGGGTGGGAGACAGTAGGAGGGGGAGAGGTGAGATGGTGCAGCGGATTAGGTCTCAGTGTGGGTTATAGGCTTGAAGGAAGAGGTGGGTCTTCAGGTTTTTCTTGAAGGTTCCCAGGGTAGGGGAGTGTCTGATGTGGTGGGGAAGGAGTTCCAGAGTATGGGGGATGCACGAGAGAAGTCTTGTATGCGGTTGTGGGAGGTGGAGATGTGGGGGAGAAGAGGAGGAGTTCTTGAGAGGAGTGCAGATTGCGTGAGGGGTGGTATCAGGAGACCAAGTCGGAGATGTATGAAGGGGACAGGTTGTGGATGGCCTTGTATGTCAGGGTTAGGGTTTTGAACTGAGATCTGTGGGAAGTGGGGAGGCGGTGGAGGGCATGGCAGAGGGGGTAGATGGGGGAGTAACGGGGCGACAGGTGGATGAGTCAGGCAGCGGAATTGAGGATGGTTTGGAGGGGTACAAGCGTTTTGGCAGTGTCATGGTCAATGAAGGAGCGGATCCGTGAAATGTTTTTAAGCTGGAGGTGGCAGGAGATGGCGAGGGCCTGGATGTGTGGCTTGAAGGAGAGGGCAGAGTCGAGGATTACCCCGAGGCACTTGGCGTGGGGGACGGGTGAGAGTGTGCAGTCGTTGACAGTGATGGTTAGGTCGGGTAGTGGGGAAGAGCAACTTGGGGGGAAGACGATGAACTCTGGTTTTATCCATGTTGAGTTTGAGGAAACGAGTGAAGAAGAAGAATGAGATGGCGGACAGGCAGTGTGGGATTTTGAATAGCAGGGAGGTGATGTCAGGGCCGGAGAGGTAGAGCTGGGTGTTGTCGGCGTAGAGGTGGTATAGGAGGCCGTGGGACTCGATGAGTTGGCCTAGGCCGAGGGTGTAGATGGAGAAGAGTAAGGGTCCCAGGACTGAGCCTTGTGGAACTCCAACAGATAGGGGGTAGGGTGAGGAGGAGGTGTGGGAGTGGGTGACGCTGAAGGTCCGGTCTGTTAGGTACGAGGAGATCCAGGAGAGGGCTAGGTCAGTGATGCCAAGGGATTCTAGAATGAAGCAGGAGGGAGTGGTCGACTGTGTCGAAGGCAGCAGAGGGGTTGAGGAGGAGAAGGATGGAGTAGTGTCACTTGTTCTTGCGGTCAGTAGGTCGTTGGTGACTTTGGTTAGGGCTGTTTCAGTGGAGTGGTGGGCTCAGAAACCGGATTGCAGGCGGTCAAAGAGGGAGCACGAGGAGAGATGGGAGGACAGTTCGGAGTAGACATGTTGCTCAAGCAATTTTGAGACTAAGGGGAGGAGAGATATGGGACGATTGTTAGGGATGAGCCATCCGATTGGCTGGTAGTGATAGGTCCTTGTCCAGTGATCGAGTGTCTTATCTGCCGGTCCCTGTGCAGGTGTCGGACAGGTGAGTATGTAAGTTTATTATTTTTTAACAACTTTTATTCACTTTTAGGCTACTTTCGCAGTGTATCTATAGATACACTGTGAAAGTATTTGTACTCACTATACTCGCAACGAGTAGCGAGCACCGGTACCTACTCGTTGCGAGTATAGCGAGCACGAATATTAAGGTACTCACTCATCCCTAACGATTGTCAGTGGAAGCAAAGATCACTATGACTTTTCTGCACATCATACAAAGAGAGCGATCACTGGAGTAGAACATCATGGACAGAAGAATAGAAGGAACAAGTCGAAAAGGAAGACAAGCAACCCAATGGCTTGATACTATCAAGATAATGTTGGAGAAGAAACCTCGTGGACCTATCTAGACTTTTAGAAGACCCTGGTGGATCTATTTATGCTTGTAGAATACTTTGATGGTCCTATCTAGGCTTGGAGAAGACCATGCTGGAGCTGGAGGTGTCTAGGCTTGGATATGACCATGTTGGACCTATCTAGGCTTGGAGAAGATCCTGGTGGAACTATTGAGTCTTGGAAAAGACACTGGTGGACCTATCTAGGCTTGCAGAAGATCAATCTTCCTACACAACGTTGATCATTCAGGTCACCAGGGCTCGAGATTGAGCTGAAGACCGGTAAAGAATATAATAATATAGTTGGGTCAAGAAGTTACAAAATGTCCATAATCAGATTGATATTAACATTGAAACTATAAGATGTATGTCGAATAGTCAACAGGTGAAGTGATTAGCTTCAAAATTTCAAGGGAGAATCTATATAAAGGAAGTTGCCCATCCATTATTTTTGAGCCCCTTGTTCTTTATGCCTCAAAAAGATAATCTCTATAAAGGGTTATGCAAGAAGAATGTCAACTGCGGAGATAAAGGGAGGTCAACAGCAGAAATAAAGGGATGTCAACTGCGGAGATAAAGGGAGGTCAACTGCAGAGATAAAGGGAGGTCAACTGCGGAGATAAAGGGAGGTCAACTGCAGAGATAAAGGGAGGTCAACTGCGAAGATAAAGGGAGGTCAACTGCGGAGATAAAGGGAGGTCAACTGCGGAGATAAAGGGAGGTCAACTGCGGAGATAAAGGGAGGTCAACTGCGGAGATAAAGGGAGGTCAACTGCAGAGATAAAGGGAGGTCAACTGCAGAGATAAAGGGAGGTCAACTGCGGAGATAAAGGGAGGTCAACTGAGGAGATAAAGGGAGGTCAACTGCAGAGATAAAGGGAGGTCAACTGCAGTGATGAACCTAAGTGGTACAACATAAAGGTACAAAACAATTATCATCAATCTTACACTTTCAAGTATGATCTTCTAGAACTGGCCAAGACAGCCCTCGTGAGTTCAGCCATAGACAAGATAAGATACTCAGAAAATCCCTAAGAACTGTTGAATTTCAGCACAGATTTTCCAGCAAACTCTCACCACTACCAATATTATGAAATGGAAGGTGAACATTAGTCTATACACATTGCATCTACTGTACATTAAGGATCGCAGGAGGAAAGTTTTACTGTCCAGGAAGAGTATCCGGATTTACAATACACACCTAATACATACATATAATACATAGAGATATTTGACAGTAGTTTTAGAAGATGTGCTTTAAAATTCTTTGGGTAGCTGTCGGCCAAATGAGTGCTTTATTGAAATATTTACAGTCGTGGTTGTTTTAAACAGGACCTGTCACCCCCCTGGTGCATGGCAAACTAAATGCACCTCTGAATGCAGTATGCCTGCTGCATTCAGGGAAGAGGTCCCCCATCGCTCTAGGACCCCTGTACCATGAGATATAAACTTTAGAAACCTTACAGATAGTGAGTCTGGAGGGCATTTCTGGCTGTGGAGTCATTGCTGGCACGCTGGCACACACAGCGACATCAGCAACTGGCTCCCGCTCCTGACGAGCCCTCTCTGTGCACCTGTGTGAGACACATACACGCCGACGCAGGCGAGGAGGGGGCCGCACACACACAGGTGAAGGAACAGAGCAGCAGGAGGTGGCACAGGGCGGCCGGAGGAGGGGTTAGCCCCGTGCCAGCGATGACTCCATAGCCAGGAATGCCCTCCGAAATCACTATCTGTAAGGTTTCTAAAGTTTATATATCAGGGTACAGGGGAACTAGAGCCATGGGGACCCCTTCCCTGAATGCAGCAGGCATGCTGCATTCATTGGTGCATTAAGATTGCCATGTACCAGGAGAGTGTCAGGTCCTCTTTACTCCATAGCCAGTAATGCCCTCCGGACTCACTACCTGTAAGGTTTCTAAAGTTTATATCTCAGGGTACAGGGGGGCTAGAGCCATGGGGGACCCCCTTCCCTGAATGCACCAGGCATGCTGCATTCAGTGGTTCATTTAGATTGCCATGCACCAGGGGGGTGACAGGTCCTCTTTAAGCAAAAAGCAGCAAGTGGCTGCCAGATATCTCTTAGGTGCCTTAAAAAAAGATTGGGCATTTTGAAATCAACATGTCCAACCTTTGTTTCTCCCAATATCTGGCAATAGTGAAGACAATGCCATTTACAGTCATAGCCAAAAGTGTTGGCACCATTGCAATTGTTCCAGAAAATGAAGTATTTCTCCCAATTACTGCAATTAGACATGTTTTATTAAACACGTTATTTGCTTTGTGCATATTGAAAAAAACAGAAAAGAAATAAGAGAAAAGGTAAATTGTGTATAATTTCACACAAATCTCAAAAATGGGTTGGGCAAAATTGGTGGCACCCTCAGCTCCCAGTCTCTCATATTTGAGGCATCTCCCAATTTTCAGATCTCTCCACAGGGGATCAATGGGATTTAGATCTGGACTCATTGCTGACACATCAGATCTCTCCAGCGCTTTGTTTCCTCCATTTCTGGGGCATCTTGAAGTTTGGGGTCAATGTCTTGCTGGAGACCCCTGACCTAGGACGCCCCCAGCTTTCTGACACTGGGCTCTACATTGCCACTCAAAATCCTTTGATATCTTCAGGTTTCATGATGTCTTGCACACAGTCAAAGTCCCAAGTGCCAAAACAACCCGAAACATCTTTGAACCCCCACCATATGTGACTGTAGGTCCTGTGTTCTTATCTTTGTTGGCCTAATACCATGTTCGGTAAACATTAGAGTGATATGCTTTCCCAAAAAGTTCTGTCTTGGTCTAATTTTTCCAAAAGACGCTTTCCAAGAAAAATTTTGGTTATTCACGTACATTTTGGTAAACTGCAGCTTCGTTTTTTTCTGTGACAGCAGTGGGCTCCTCCTGCATCTCCTCCATATTGTTTCATTTAATTCACATGTAGACAGATAGTTTGCACTGACACTGATACCCCCTGAGCCTGCATGGCAGCTGGAATATCTTTGGAACTTGATTGGGGCTTATCCACCATCCATATTATCCTGCGTTACAACCTTTCATGAATTTTTCTCTGCCGTCCACATCCAGGAAGATTAGCTACAGTGCCATGGTTTGTAAACTGCTTTATTATGTTGCACAGTGGACAAAGAAACATCACGATCTCTGGAGATGGACCTGTAACCTTGAGATGGTTGATATTTTTCAACAACTTTGGTTCTCCAGTCCTCAAATATTTCTCTTCTCTTTCTGTTCTCCATGCTTAGTGTGGCACACAATGCAAAGATTGAGTCAACTTCTCCCTTTTTTATATCTGCTTTCAGCTGTGATTTTCATATTGCCCACACCTGTTAGTTGCCACAAGTGAGTTTGAATGAGCATCATTGAAACATAGTTGTTTACCCACAATTTTGGAAAAGTGTCAACAACTTTATTCGAACAACATTTGGAGGTTTGTGTGAATTATTGTCCAATTTGCTTTTTTACCACAGTTTTTTGTCTTATTCTAATACACACTAAGGAAATTGTGTAAAACAAAACATCTAATTGCTATACTTTTCTGGGAGAAATACTTGATTTTCTAGAGTGCCAACACTTTCGGCCATAACGGTACTTACGGATTCTCCATTTTGCCCAAATATTGTGAGTTAAGCCAAATTCATGTAACGAGCATAACTCATCTCCCCAATGGCTAAAGGTAGTGAATATGACGATTTACCAATATTGATAATTACATTATTTGCAAATATATCATGTATACAATAAACTTATGGCCACTTTACACGTCCCAATATCGGCGTCCAATTCCGATAAAAAGTCACGTGGTTCGTGCGTTGGCCCCGATATCGTTCGTGTGTTGTGTGGTATAAACGTCCAATTCGATGCAAGAACGATGCCAAAACGATATCGGGGGAGAAATGAGCAGGCTCTCCAACGGCCCGATATTGGATGGACGATGTGGCCGGATCGTGGTGAGTGACGGCCCAACAACGACTTGGAGAACAACTTCCCCTATTCTCTCCCATGTTAAATGGTCGTTCCTGGGTCGGCCGTACAAGGGGGCGTAGACATCGCAGTTGCGTTGCCTGCCGATATCGCGCTGTGTAACATCTCCTATGCGATCTTGGAATTCTGCCCAGAAAAAGCGCGCTCCCGCGTCGTTGTATCCAATATCGGACCGATATTGGGACGTGTAAAGTGGCCATTACTGATGTTTTGAGGATTTTATTGATTTTGCCATAAAAGCTCGATTACTAATGTAGAGCGAAGGTTATAGGTTGTGCAATTAGTTGTCTAAGTACAAGTAGTTGTCACACCCCTAAAGCACTGTAATGGCCATTAGGGGTTTACATTTTTGGAAATTCAACTAGATCAAATTTTGGAAGTGTCTAAAAAACGAATAAATTGCACATGAACTTTTAGGAATTTCATTGTAAATGTTTTGTAAATTCTTACATTCAAGGCTTTTCAGTTCTAAACGGAGACTCTCCTGCTTTTGCACAGACCACACGGGTTCTAAGCATGTCGTCATTTCTCAGGCTGATCAACAAAAACAAATTTCCCGGCTTATTCTTGTAAATTACAGCAAAATATGTTGTTTTAAGAAGTCTAAATTGATTATTTTGCTAAGAGAAAAGTTTGCAGAGTCCATGTTTCCCTCGAATACTTTCTGTTCCCTTCGTCTTGACAACACTTTGACCAGAAATGAATGGCACATTCATCGACATAGAGAAAGTTTTGGTTTGCACTGGATGTGGTCCTATGTACATACTCATCCTTAGGAATGGGATACTTGAAGCCTGTTGTCTCCACCATTCCTTTCAAGCCAGTGACGAGCATGCTGACGTTGGTGAGGGTGAACATGCCGGGAAGACAGCTGTTGGTCTAACAAAACTAAATCAATGCAAGCACTCTATAAATCTTACAGCTCACTGACGGTTTTCTCCAATGACGGCAAAACTATGGAAACTTTTTTTAATTAATAATAAAAATAACAGTGAATGAAAGTGGAGCGGACCTTCTTTACACCTGTCTTGGTCAAGACTAGGAGACCATTTTAGGGTTTCATGCATAAAGTGTTGCATCGCGGATGAAGATATCCTTTAAGTTACAACCTTAATGGTCTGGAGATCTGGCATTCAACAAAAGTGTACCAAAGTCACATTCATCCTCTTATCCTTTGTTTAGTCTCCTAATGGTCTGAAATTCCAGCATTCAACCAAAACCGTCCAAAGTATCAGAAAAGTTATGATACCCTGCATCCTTGTAGTTCAAGGGAGGGGAAGCGGAGAAACAAGGACGACAGCGGCTGTTTCGTGCCTCCCTTGTATGTTTGTTATTAACTCAACACACCCAAAAAGGACTACTGTCAGGGCAGCACAAGTGGTACTACAGCAAGCCGCCAAGGATATTGACTTTGGTAAAGAAGCAAAAATGGCTTCTTCCAATAACTAGTAGTCCTAGTTATGATCCAATCAGTAAGGTGAAAAGAAAAGGTTGGTTAAACTTGCTTCCTCTCTCCTGAGATCCATCAAAATGTATTGAATTGATCCTACAAGAATTACAAGTAATGAATAAGAATACCTGGGCACAGCTCAGTAAAGGTTCTTATGCACTGTAGCAAGCTGCATTCATTTGGCACTATGGATGAGCGAGTTTACTCACTACTATTCGGTATTCGCCGAATAGTAGCAGTATTCGGGCAACTCGCTACTCTCCGAGTACTTATGTGTACTCGGGA
The DNA here is from genome assembly GCA_033576535.1 of Allobates femoralis. NCBI lineage: Eukaryota > Metazoa > Chordata > Amphibia > Anura > Aromobatidae > Allobates > Allobates femoralis. Next base: position 844,764,847 of record JARQOC010000003.1, on the reverse strand, counting down.
GTAGCGAGTAGTTCTAATACTTTCGCAGTGTATCTATAGATACACTGCAAAAGTAGCCTAAAAGTAATTAAAAGTTGTTAAAAAATAATAAACTTACATACTCACCTTCCGACGACGCCTGTACCGGGAGCGGCAGAGAAGCCATCTGATCAGTGGACAAGGACCTTTTCACTACCAGCCAATCAGATGGCCGGTAGCGATCTGGCCAATCAGATGGCGCCACGTCACAACCACGTACTCGCTAGCGGCCACCTGATTGGCCAATTTGCAAGGTCCTAGATGTACTCTCAGGATCTTGCAAACTGGCCAATCAGGTGGCCACTAGCGATGACGTAGTTGTGACGTGGCGCCATCTGATTGGCCAGATCGCTACCGGCCATCTGATTGGCTGGTAGTGAAAGGTCCTTGTCTACCTATCGGATGGCTTTTCTGGCGGTCCCGGTGCAGGCATCGGAAGGTGAGTATGTAAGTTTATTATTTTTTAACAACTTTTAATTACTTTTAGGCTACTTTCACAGTGTATCTATAGATACACTGCGAAAAAATTCGTACTCGCAATGAGTAACGAGTACCGCTACCTACTCGTTGCGAGTATAGCGAGCACAATTATTAAGGTACTCGCTCATCCCTATTTGGCACTCTTCGGATGGCAGGCACAGTGAAACCAGCTCCGGTCGTGCTCAATCCTTCAGTTCAAACATAAGCAATCATATGAAACATAGGAAATCAGATGGCACTCACCACGTGATGTTCAATTGGGAAACAGGAAAGGGACGGGATTGCAGCTCCACCACAATTACTAACAAGACTCCCGGGCAGCTGGAACAATGGTTGGCTTCCATCCAACAGTAGTAATTTGAAGAAATCTCCAGCGCCACTTTTTCGGACCCAAATTCCTTTATTTATGCCATCATAAAATCATCACAGACATGCCCCCTAAGGGGTAACGCTAGATATGTTTCGAGACTGTGTTAGCTAACGACTAAGAGGCACAGCCTCGAAATTACTCACCACTTGAGCTTTTTTTCTTCATAAGAGAGGGCACAAAACAGCTGCTGTCATCCTTGTGTCTCCGCTTCCCCTCCCTCCCTTGTATGTTTGAATAGGAAATAAAATGAAGAAAAAAAGCTCAAGCGGTGAGTGCCATCTGATTTCCTATCTTTCATATGATCCTATGAGAATATTCTCTTTTCTACTCCCTTTCAGGGGACACACAGATTCTGTAATCTATAAATATACAATATATATTTGTGGGGTTTATAATGAGGTACAAGTTGGATTAAATGAGATGTTGGATGCAAATTTAGGGGAATGGATCATTTAAAAGGTATTTGAAATGCTAGTCCCTCCCCCAAGGAACAAATTCTTTTTTATCATTGGCAGTATCAGAGAAACAGTGACAGAGATGGCATTATATGTAAGCAAAATAAGTCAATTCATTGAGAGTAACAAGACAAATTTCTTTTATACGTTCAGGTGATTAAGCTTGATGTAGATTTTCCATTCCATGCCCTGTCATATACGTCGGTGATACCGGGCCTAAAGAATTTCCGTTTATTCGCCCCAAGAAAAAAATCATCCTGATAAGAAAAGCATCACAGTTTTATTCATATTCATCCCTATGGGCCTCACAGGATTTAAATTCATCTCGTTACTGGAGGCATCTGCTCTTTACCTAATAAGTCACCTTCAAGATGTCAACATGGGGAATATTTCAGAGTATTAGCAACAGTTTATCTTGGACAGAGATTAAAAGTTTACAATTGGGACATTTGCTGATACTCGTGACAGGCCGCTGGCACTTTCCTCAGCAGCACTTCCATCACTTCATACATTTTCTCAGTGATGGTTACAACTCCTCTTACATTCACCTCTTTCTTTGGCAGCAATCTCATGCTTGTGTTTTTCTGAAGCTCTTTTAGCCTACACATTAAATGACGTACTGCGTCACAATATCTCATAGACAAGCACAAGGTGTGGCACTAATCGTCAAGCCCACCCATTCGCTCTGAGAGTGACTTTACACTAACATCTACACTAATCCAAACCTCCCACTCCCGGCTGCAAGACTTCTCCCGAGCTGTACCAATCCTCTGGAATGCTGTACCCCAAGAAAGAAGGGCTATCCACAACGTACATAGTTTTAGGCACTCCCTAAAAACACATCTTTTTAGGGTGGCCTATCATTCTCCCTAATGAAGTCATTTAGACATACTGTAGGTTTTCCACTACTTCCCTGAACATAACTGTCAAACTTCATCAGACCCAAAAGCTCTACACAGACCAACTGGTGGCCACTTACTCAACTCTTATCTATTCCACACTTTCTCATGATGGTTGGACCATCATTGTAAATAAGCACCTGTACTTTGTGTCACCCCCACCTCATTGTAGATTGTAAGCTCTTGCGAGCAGCATTGTCATTATCTTATTTTTTCTTTCCAACTATTGTATTTTCCACAACTGTTTCTTAAGACTGTTTGTTTGTATATGAATCTTTGAATTGTAATGCGCTGCGGAATATTTTGGCGCTATATAAATAAAGATTATTATTATTCAAACTCAAGCATCAGCCTCAAGATTTCTCTGATACGGCTACTTTTCGAACTTCACAAGTGCTTATTATTATTTATTATTATAGTGTCATTTATTCCATGGCGCAAGTACAATATTCATAAGCAATACAAGGCAAAGACAGGTTCAGGAGAAGAGAGGACCCTGCCCATGAGGGCTTTGAGTCTACAAGGGATGGGTGAGGATACAATAGGTGAGGAGAGAGGACCCTACCCACGAGGACTCACAGTCTACAAGGGATGGGTGAGGATACAATAGGTGAGGAGAGAGGACCCTGCCCATGAGGGCTTAGTCTACAAGGGATGGGTGAGGATACAATAGGTGAGGAGAGAGGACCCTGCCAATGAGGACTCACAGTCTACAAGGGATGGTGAGGATACTGTAGGTGAGGAGAGAGGACCATGCCCACGAGGGCTCACAGTCTACAAGGGATGGGTGAGGATACTGTAGGTGAGGAGAGAGGACCCTGCCCATGAGGACTCACAGTCTACAAGGGATGGGTGAGAATACAGTAGGTGAGGAGAAAGGACCCTGCCCACGAGGGCTCACAGTCTACCAGGAATGGGTGAGGATACAGTAGGTGAGGAGAGAGGCCCCTGTCCACGAGGGCTCACTGTCTACCACGGATGGTGCTTATCTCATTGCTCTTTTGGAGAGTGCATCTTCACTGTCGGGAATGTTCTTCTGTTCACCCCTGAATGTTCTTTGATTACCAAATGCTCTTATGTTCTTTTAGCTTTTGCGGCCCTAGCGAAATGTTTACTCACCTCTATGGCTAACTTCCTAATGCCCAAATGTGTTTCTGCAGCACAGCCCATCTCTGGTCTGCACTGTCTGTGACTCTAACTTCTACTGGCAGTAAGGTCCACAGGGAGTATCAAGATATTGGCAGTGGCTTACCCATGATTTACCTATTATCCCAATGCGGAACTCTTGCCGTATACAGCAGTACCTCAGATTTCTTATGCATTATCTAGTGACACACCACATTTCTTGACCTATAGACATAACTCCAATCATGATATTGGGGATCCCAAAGTCCATTAGTCATACATATGTCAAAATGAGAACTACTACCAAGTAGCAGTAGAATGCTAATGTAAGCTCTGAACAAACCACTGAGCTGCATGTGCCGATAGACCTCTTCTTGTAAGATGGTGGTGGATACATTTGTAATTCTCTCACAAACATTTGATTCACAAATGTAAGAAAACTTTAAAACTTGCTGCTGGACACCTGAAAACCATCAGTGTCCTAACAAGGTTTTGGGGTTGTCTGCAACCAATTATCACGTGTTGATTCCTTTGCCGTCCATGAGTGTTGCTGCTGTGATTAAACTGAGGTTTTTTTTCCTTTAGTCTATGCTGTGTGCGACTCTGCAGGTTTCGGAGTGTGTCATAGCATTCAGGTGGAGGGCTGTGTCTTGCATTCAGATCTCCACTCCCTCAGCTTTGAAGTAGTTCCACTTCCCTCCACTGGGTGTTGCAGATAGAGTTCATTTTAACTTGGACCTCATGCAGTAAGGACATGCTGTTCTGTGCTTGCTGTTGCTGACATTGTCTTTCATTGGAGCTGCAGGCACGGGCTCGGAGCCTAGGGCTGATCAGGAGCGAAGGGCTAGGGTGGCGACACAGACCTCCCCACACCCTGGGGTACCTCTGGGAACAGGGTGAGTTCGGGAACCCCTGTCTTAGGGTCAGACTAGCTACCCTGAACGCCCTTGCCCATCTTACCATCTTGCCTCCTGATTCGCTATCTGCTATACCACCCCATGACACCAATATGGTGGATTGAACAGTTCCAACAACTGTCCCCCAGTTTTGCTAAAATACCTTAACTTGGTACTGACTGCTATATTGGCTACTGGCCAGACATACTGTATGTGCAGAATCAGATCTGCAGGGTTAATGAGACCTTTTGCTTTGTTGTTTTACAGCTTGTTGATTTTTCTTTTTACTTTATTTATTGGTTTCCCATGGTTGGTTTTATGGTTGAAGTTAGGCGGCAGGTAACCAGAAGAACGTCGCTCAGGTTCCATGGAGACTCGTTAAACGTCATTGCCTAATATTTTTCATGTTTTCATCTGTAAACGGCTGTATGTCAGGGGTTAAACAGCTGTATAAATATGGGCGGCCAATGCTCGACATATAAGTGTGCTGGACACACAGCTGTGGTTTACAGTCTCTGAACAGGCCAGTGGTCACATCTTCTATGCGGGATTTGTTTAAGGTTCTTTAATCTTTCACTTCATTGATGCTGACATGTTAGTGTATAAGATGCCCTCATAGAGCTAACGGACGCATCTGCAAAAAATACCCGTCTCCAGAATAAGGGGCCAAGGAGATAGCAGCAGGAGGTGCAAAGGTGGCAATGCTAACCAGAAACTTACTTCAAGGAGGTCCAGTTGGCCACCATGTTATAGTGATGGTAAGCAATACAAGATAAGACCTGCCATTGTTTAGTAGGTTGAGTTGCATTTAGAAAGGGAATTGTTCCATAGTGGGTAAATAATATGTATACTTAGTCAGTCTGACAAATTACTCTTGCATTATTCATTGTGGCTTGGATAATGTGTGCCAGTCTAAGCCAGGTACCGAGGGATTCATCCCAGGATACAGCAGGTCGCAGAACAGAAACCAGACAAGATAGTTCTCAGAGAAATAGGTCTTTATATTAGTGGAGCGATAGCTAGAAACTCTCCGATAAAACAGTAGGGATAACCAACAAATAAAAGTAATATACACCCGGTCAAGGTTGACAGTGACCACCATGCTTCGCCATCGACACTAACCCGCCTTAGAGCTTGCACAGAAAATTTACCTAAGATATACCCTGCCTAGTGCAGGAGCGCAACAACAAGTCTAGTGATGCAGTGGATAGAATAGCCTAAGGCTAGGGTCAAACTAGCATTTTGCATTGCATTCAGGGGGGGCTCTGTTAAAAAGATACAATTTGGCATCATTAAGGCAGTGTTACCGAAAAGGTGAGACTACGTTAACGCTGCCAATTCATTCCTATGGATAACGGAACCCCGAGCGCAGTTCAAGCGCTGGCATCGAAGTGACGTATTTTGAAATCTCGCGCTATTGCCAAGAGCATCACATGACAAGGAAGCACACGTCATGTGATGCGCTTGGAAATAGCGCGAGATTTCAAACGACGTCACTTCGATGCCAGAGTTTGAACTGCGCTCGGGGTTCCGTCATCCATAGGATTGGCAACGTTAATGCAGTCTTAGGCTAGGGTCACACTTGCACCATGCCTCCGTCTAATGGATGCGCTAATGCATCCATAGAATCCAATGCAAAAAGCCCATTTCCAAATTGCAATGCGTTTAGCACGATGCGTTTTTTGTAGCGGATATCATAATGCTGTCTGCAGCGTTTTTGGGCCCGTTATGGAAAATGGATATGTTTAGTTAACATGGGAGTCTATTTCAATCGCATCCGTCAACACATGGTACATGTATGTACTATGCGTTAAAACATACGTTCACGCATGCATCAAAATGCAAACACATGTCATGTGAATGCAAAAGAAAATAAACGCATACTTTAACACATTCATCAAACGGATGCAACCTCCCAAATGTGACCCTAGCCTTACTTTTCCGGTAACACTGCGTTAATGCTGCCAAATTGTATCCTTTTAACGGAACCCCCCTGAACGCAATGCAAAACGCTAATTTGACCCTAGCCTTACAGTGGGACAGCACACTAATTCACAAACGTATTCGCAATCGTAAACCTTCCCTCCATGGAACCCACACACAGTAAAGGGCTACCCGGGTACTAAACCTAAACATTGACCACAGTCTAACTTGGAGATGAGTTCAGTTCCTTTTACAATTGCTGCAGCCTACCTGCCCTAGTTTGGCACCAAATCTTGGATTTTGCTTGCACGCTTCCCACCAAGATGTCTACATTGGGGCCTGAGCTTAGGGCTTATGATTTAAAGGTTTAATGGTACCTTTACACGCGACAACATTTCTAGGGTGTCAACAGGTAACTTACTGGCTGCAGTGAAATCATGGAGAGATTATTCCATTTGTACACAGCAACAAGATAGAACCATGTCTCCATGATTTCACTGCAGCCAGTAAGTTACCTGTAGCCACCCTAGAAATGTTGCCGCATGTAAAGGTACCATAACAGTCTTAAAGGAAAGAGTTTGGTGTCTTCACTTGGCACAATCAGGGCAAGTCTGTTATCTGGCCACCAACATTCCTCTGCACAGGTTGCAGCAAACCTAATTGTACTGAATACAAGAGACTGAAACAAACCCCAAAAAATGAGCCAGATCAGGATTTGGTACACATCCAAAGTATAATGGCGGGTTTACACGTTGCGATATCGGAGTCCAATTTCAATGAAAAGTCACGTGGTTCGATCGTTGGAGCCGATATCGTTCCTGCGTTGTATGGTGTGAACGTCCAATACGATGCAGGAACGATGTCAATGCGATATCGGGGACTGAATGAGCGTGCTATTCAATGCTCCGATATTGAATGGAGATTTGAGCCGGATCGTGCTGTGTGACAGCCCAACTACGATGCGATGTTCAACGTCACCCATTCACTCCCATGTTAAATGGTCGTTCCTGGGTTGGGGGGCGTAGACATCGCACGGACGTTGGATTCAGAAATCGCAACGTCTAAACCTCCGATGCGATGCGGGAGAAACGAGCACGAAATGCGCGCTCCCGCGCCACTGAATTGCGATATCGCAACGATATTGAAATGTGTAAAGCGGCCATAAGAAAGAGCATGTTCACACTGGCCATTAAATAGACCAAGCCTTCCCATGACGGTGTGTCCATAATAGGGACCAGGTCAATCTCTGCAATTAGTCATTGAGGTCTAATCTGACACATGGTAAAGTTTTACCGTTATGGAGTGTTAGGTTCTGTCCCGCTATGGGTACACCTTGTTGCAGTGGGATATCTTTATGCTTTTTTTTATTTAAAGATATTATTTACTATGTGCCCTATATTATTTATATGCACTTGCTTGTTATTAATTTATTTACAGCATGATATTCATTCATATCATTTTTACCTTAGGTATTGACCAGCTACATGAATGTATTCTTTTCATTTTGCCCTATGATTGTTTCACATTAGTTTACGTCTTCTAATCACTTTATGTTTAATGTTGCTTACTCATAAAAACATACAGTAGGGCTGCTTGAGATTTTGTGATAATCTGATCATCCATTTTGTATAGATGCTTTTTCTTAGAATTAGTTCTGTGATTACAACAGCATAGGCACTAATGCAATCAGGAACTGTGACCATGACTAGACTAGACTTCCACTATATATGTGAACGAACTTAAAATTGTATCATTGCACAGATAGCGGGAAAAAAAGGAGGGTTCTGCGACTGAGCTTGGATGGTAAAGGATTCAACAAATACTTAACTTGAGAGTCTAAGTGCATTTTTTTTTTTTCAATGGAGGTGCACTTCAAAAACATAAAAAAGTCTACCCACCACAGTCACCCATAGTCTAGGAAGCTTAGATATATCAAGCTGTTTGCAAGATGCTTAAGTTGAGGTCATTACTAGTGATGATGAGTGAGCACGACCATGCTTGGGTGCTCCATACTCATAACGAGCAGTTGGATGCTCTGATGGGTGCGACTCTAGTACCAAGTATAATGGAAGTTAATTGGGAGCTCGAACAATTTTCTGGATGAGTTCCTGTAAAAATGCTCAGGTTCCCATTGACTTCCATTATACTTGGTACTCGAGTCAAGCCTGTGCGAGCATCCGACCTGCTCGCTACAATTACCGACTACCCCGAGCATGGCAGTGTTCGTTCATCACTAGAGATTACTTGTCATTGTGCTTCTTTTTGTCATGTAGTGTTGTAATATATTTACTTTTTATTATTGACCAAAGAACAGTTATCTATATAATTGCGAATGGGTTTTTTGCCCCTTCTGAGTCCACTCGCACTGCGAGTCAGTGTCATCATGTGGATACGCCCGAAGCATTGGCCGCGCAGCGGCCATTGCGAGCAGTTCTAAGGCGACTCGCTATGCCCGCGCAGCGGGCATGGCGAGTCGCCTTAGCAGCGCGAAGCATTGGCCGCGAAGCGGCCATTGCGAGTCAGAGAATCCCGATGCATGTGCATCGGGCACCCAGCTAGTTATTATATATTGGCCTTCAGCGCAATCTCAAGCCATGGCAACTTGATGGATGAACACTCTGTAGGAAGATCGATCTTGTGCAGCCTAGATAATTTTCCAAGGAAGGTTGACAACTCCGGCACTATTTCAATCCAAACTGAATTTCATAGATTTGAAAAGTGTCAGAGTTGTCTACCTTCCTTGTACTTCTTGTGCAGCATAGATAGGCCCACCAGGGTCTTCTCCAGCTTAGATAGGTTCACCAAGGTCTTCTCCAGCCTAGAAAGGTCCACGAAGCTCTTCTGCAAGCCTGATAGGTCTACCAGGGTCTTATCCATCTTTATCTTGATAGTATCAAGCCATCGGGTTGCTGGTCTTCCTCTTCGCCTTGTTCCTTCTATTCTTCTGACCATGATGTCCTTCTCCAGTGATTGCTCTCTTCGTATGATGTGTAGACAGTCGTATCTTGGTGATCTTTGCTTCCAGTGACATGTCTGGTTGATTTGTTCCAGTATTGATGTGTTTGTTCTTCTTGCCATCCATGGTATTGATAACATCCTTCTCAAGCACCACATTATGAAGACATTGATTCATATTCTGTCTTTTTTCTTTATCGGCCACATTCCATGTGTTACATATGGAACAAGAAAAGAGTATGAACAACAGTAGAAGGCAAAATAGTCAATTCCCCCAGAGCTCCTTCCATGTAAAGGTCCCGTCACACACTACGATATTGTTAACGATATCGTTGCAATGTCACCGGTTTTGTGACATTGCAGTGACGTCAAAATGACATCATTGTGTGTGACTCATATCAATGACCGATGATAAGTTCGTTGATCGTTGATTGTGGAAGAATGGCCAGGACCATTATTTTATCGCTGGTCTCCCGCTGGGCGGCCAGCATTGGCGTGTGTGACAGCGGGAGACCAACGATGAATGACCTCCCAGCGCCACACAGTACTCGCTGAGAGCTGGTTACCAGGGTAAATATCGGGTAGCTAAGCACAGCGCTCTACTTAGTTACCCGCTGTTTACCATGGCTGGTCGCTGATCGCTGGTGTGTCTGCCTGTGTGACAGCTTACCAGCAATCAGATAGCGATGTCCCAGCGATCTCGATCGTTGGTGGGTTCACTGGGACATTGTAGGGTGCAAACATTTCCTAATATCTCAGCTTTAAGAGTTGGACCTATGGGGTTCACACCTGAAGGCTTGCTCGTGTGCAGTTCAGCTTTAAGCTACATACAAGCTAATTAGGATCTCTGACTTTTTAGTGCTCCTATGTGCGGAGCCAACAGGATGTTTATGACTTTTCTGGTCATGTGTAAATTCTTCATCTATAGAAAACGACACAAACCTTCAGCACAGCATCCCGAGCAGTAAAGGCTTTCCGCAAGAAAATAGACTTTTCCTGACTTTACGGATATTGGTCATAATCTTAGGTGAAAACCATTCACACTACGAAGGCATCAATGTTCCAGTAAATGAAGTCTGCAAGTAGTGAGTTGGACAATGTCCAAGGTGTAAACTTCTCACACAAGTGTCTTCTAGTTCCACAGTTAAAGAAAGAAAAACACAATTACTTATTTTCAAGGACATCAAAAAACAAAATAGGAAATGGTTGATTAACAAAACAGCTTCGGAATATGAAGGGGGACGCTCTTCTTTTAAAAGAATATTTAAAATTAGAAATAAAAATTGAGCATTTCCCCCCAAAACGTAGATACAGAGGTGTGAAAAAGTGTTTGCCCCTTTCCGGATTTCTAATTCTTTTGTCACTTAAATGTTTCAGATCACGATGTATGTAAAGTGCTATGGAATTAATAGCGCTATATAAATGAATAAATATTATATATTATTATTATTATCACCAAACTAACTTAATATTAGACAAAGATAACACACGTAGTCACAACATGCAATTTATAAATGAAGGTCTTTATTATTAAGGGAAAAAGAAATCCAAACTACAGGGCCCTGTGTGAGAAAGTGATGCCCCCTAATCCTAATAACTGGTTGGGTCCTTAGCTGCAGCAACTGCAATTAAGTGTTTGTGATAGCTGCTAATGGAATTTTGGCGACTCAATTTTGCAGAATTGTTGTGATTAAGCCACATTGGATGGACCGACTTTTTTTAGAATCTCAAATGAATTAAGGTCATGACTTTGACTAGACCACTCCAAAGTCTTAATGTTGTTTTTCCTAAGCCATTCAGAGGTTTTGGATCATTGTTCTGCTGAATAACTGAAGTGCGCTCTAGCTTGAGGTGACAAGCAGATGGCCGGACATTCTCCTTCAGGATTTTTTGGTAGACAGCAGAATTCATGCTTCCATTTACCACAGCAAGTCTTCCAGTCTTCCCAGACCATGACACTACCACCACCATACCTTACTGTTGGTATGATGTTCCTTTTCTGAAATGCTCAGTTACTTCTACACCAGATGTAATGGGACATTCACCTTCCAAGAGTTCCACTTTTGTCTCATCAGTCCACAGAGTATTCTCCCAAATGTCTTGGGGATCATCAAGATGTTGTCTGACAAAACTGAGCTGAGCCTTTATGCTCTTTTTGCACATCAATGATTTCCATCTTGGATCTCTGCCATGTGGCCATTTTTGCCTGGTCTCTTTCTTATGGATGAGTCTTGAACAACCTTAACTGAGACAAGTGAGGCCTGAAGATTTTTGAATGTTGTTGTGGAGTCTTTTGTGTCCTCTTGGATAAGTCGTCGCTCCACTCTTGTGGTAATTCTGGTTGGCTGGCCGCTCCTGGGAAGGCTCCATGTTTTTGCCATTTGTGCATAGTGGTCACTGTGGTTCACTTGAGTCCCAAAGTGATAGAAATGGCTTTTTAACCTTTTCCAGACTGATAGATCTCAATAACTTAGTTTCTCATTTGTTCCTGAATTTCTTTGCGGCATGATGAGTTTTTGAGGATTTTTTGGTCTACTTCACTTTGTCAGGCAGGTCCCATTTAAGTGATTTCTTGATTGCGATCTGGCCTGAGTGTGGCTGGGAAATTTAACTCAGTTTCCCAAAGATGTCATGAAACACAGTTAATTTATGTTTTACGGGGGTGGAGGGCAATAACTTTTTCACACAGGGCTCTGTAGGATTGCATTTCTTTTTTCCTTAATAATAAAGACCTTTATTAATAAACTGCATTTTGTAATTACTTGTGTTATCTATGTCTAATATTTACATTTGTTTGATGATCTGAAACATTTAAGTGTGACAAGCATGCAAAAGAATAAGAAATCAGGAAAGGGGCAAACACTTTTTCAAACCACTGTGTCAAAACATTCTAAAAAAAAGGTCAAATAAATTAGCAAAATTATTGATAAAAAGTTAAAAAAATAACATACAACTGTGTACATCATAAAAAAACATTATTAAGTATATCATTCATACACTTATCTGTCATTGTAAATTATGCAGTTATTTGGTATGGATTAGATTAGATTAGATTAGGTTAGATTAGATTATTCCTGATTAAAAAATTATTTTTCAGTATTTTACAATATATATAATATAAAAATCTTTGAATAAAAATTACAAACATTAAACACCAATGCAAATGGATTATTTAATGCCACTTGAATGAATAAACAGCTCATCCATAGTGCACGAACAGTTGGATGTTCGGATGGGCATAACTCTATTGCTGAATATAATGGAACATAGTACATAGTAACATAGTTTTTAAGGTTGGAGGAAGACTTTAAGTCAATCTAGTTCAACCCATAGCCTAACATGTTGATCCAGAGGAAGGCAAAAAAAACCATGTGGCAACACTAAGCTCCACATTGGGGAAAACAATTCCTTCCTGACTTCAGTCAATGGGAAACTCGAGCATTTTTCCAGATGATCTTCCATTGACTTCAATTATACTTGGTAATTGAGTCACACCCAACTGATTGTCCAACTGCTAGTTACGAGAACCGAGCGCCCGAGCTTGGTAGCGCTCGCACATCACTACTTATGAGTACTGAGCACCCGAGCATGGAAGTGCTGGCTCATCAGTATTTACAGGTACCGAGCACTCGAGCATGGTAGTGCTCACTCATCACTAATTACGAGTATCAAGTACCCAAGCATGGTAGTGCTCACTCATTACTCGTTACAAGTACCAAGCACTCGAGCATGGTAGTGCTCACTCATCACTAATTACGAGTATCAAGTACCCAAGCATGGTAGTGCTCACTCATCACTAGTTACGAGTACCGAGCACCTGAGCATGGTAGTGCTCACTCATCACTAGTTACGAGTATCAAGTTCCTGAGCATGGTAGTGCTCACTCATTACTAGTTACAAGTACCAAGCACTCAAGCATGGTAGTGCTCACTCATCACCAGTTACAAGAACCGAGCACCCGAGCATGGTAGTGCTCACTCATCACTAGCTACAAGTACCAAGCACTCAAGCATGGTAGTGCTCACTCATCACTAGTTACAAGAACCGAGCACCCGAGCATGGTAGTGCTCACTCATCACTAGTTACAAGTACCAAGCAACCGAGCATGGTAGTGCTCACTCATCACTAGTTACGAGTACCGAGCACCCAAGCATGGTAGTGCTCACTCATCACTAGTTACAAGTACCGAGCAACCGAGCATGGTAGTGCTCACTCATCACTAGTTACGAGTACCGAGCACCCAAGCATGGTAGTGCTCACTCATCACTAGTTACGAGTACCGAGCACTCGAGCATACTAGTGCTCACTCATCACTAGTTACGAGTACCGAGCACCTGAGCATGGTAGTGCTCACTCATCACTAGTTACGAGTACCGAGCACCCGAGCATAGTAGTGCTCACTCATCACTAGTTATGAGTACTGAGCACCTGAGCATGGCAGTGTTCACTCATCACTAGTTACGAGTACCGAGCACCCGAGCATGGTAGTGCTCACTCATCACTAGTTACGAGTACCGAGCACCCGAGCATAGTAGTGCTCACTCATCACCAGTTATGACTACCGAGCACCCGAGCATAGTAGTGCTCACTCATCACCAGTTATGACTACCGAGCACCCGAGCATGGTAGTGCTCACTCATCACTAGTTACGACTACCGAGCACCCGAGCATAGTAGTGCTCACTCATCACCAGTTATGACTACCGAGCACCCGAGCATAGTAGTGCTCACTCATCACTAGTTACGAGTACCGAGCACCCGAGCATAGTAGTGCTCACTCATCACTAGTTACGAGTGCTGAGCATCTGAGCATGGTAGTGCTCACTCATCACTAGTTACGACTACCGAGCACCCGAGCATAGTAGTGCTCACTCATCACTAGTTACGAGTGCTGAGCACCCGAGCATGGTAGTGCTCACTCATCACTAGTTACGAGTACTGAGCACCCGAGCATAGTAGTGCTCACTCATCACTAGTTACGAGTGCTGAGCACCCGAGCATAGTAGTGCTCACTCATCACTAGTTACGACTACCGAGCACCCGAGCATGGTAGTGCTCACTCATCACTAGTTACGAGTACTGAGCACCCGAGCATAGTAGTGCTCACTCATCACTAGTTACGAGTACCGAGCACCCGAGCATAGTAGTGCTCACTCATCACTAGTTACGAGTACCCAGCACCCGAGCATGGTAGTGCTCACTCATCACTAGTTACGAGTACCCAGCACCCGAGCATGGTAGTGCTCAGCCATCACTACTCATCTGGCAAAAAAGTCTTTACAGCAGAAATGCAAAGGGGAAAATAATAAAAAATTGTCCTTAAGGGTTTACACTAGGCACCTTTTAGACTTGTTTCCATTAGTAAAAGAAACACAGAAGTTTCTTGTTGTGTTGTGTTGAAGCCTTGGTATTCACAATTGCTTCCTGCAAAGGAAAAAACTTGAGTACGACTCGGAAACCAAGATTCTTGTTGCTTTAGGTATCAAAATAGGAAGTAAACACCACAGAAACAGTGCTGAGAATGGCCACCAGGAAACCGGGCTTCCTCTCCTGCACTTGTTACCATGCCTTATCTCTCTGGATTTGATGACATGGTGATTATCTTTAACCCAATCTACCGACAGACGCTTTGAAGAGCAAAAATAGACGCTAATGACTGGGATCATTCATTCTTCATTATACCTAAGATACAATAAAGGATTAATAAAAACCTCCTGAAATGGGCACAGGTCAAAGAACTTTAACAACCCAGGTGCCTCCAACTCCCGGTTCTTCCAGGGTGTCTGTGTACTTGTATCTGCACTTATCTTCATGATGGGGAACTTCCCATTATGTCCCTTTACAAAATAGAGTGGTAGGTCAATCACTGCTCGATTTATTGTATATGGGGTTGCCAGGTGAAGGCCAAGCCCTGGAGAGAATGAATGGAGCGCAGGTTGAGAAGATGTACTTCCACTACACTATAACGGGGACACAAGTTCCCTCTTCTTCGGATTAATGCAGTTCCTAGTGGATGGACTCCCATTGATTAATAAGTAAGCATCTATCCTGTGGATTGGTGATAACATGTTCTGGCCATACAATCTCTTTAAAACGGTTGTCCAATACTAGGACAATTCGTTCTGATTCCGCATGTCTCCCTCAGGTAAAGTAGAAAGGCCTGTACTAACCTCCTGTGCTGGTGTCGTTCCAGCAGTGTCGGTAATCGCAGTTCGGAATCAATGAGTTAATCGACAGGAAGTGATTAGAAGCTGCAGCCTCGTGTCCTGTGAAGTAACTGTCACGCGTGTAGCAGATGAGGGAAAGGAAGCTGGATGGTAAAACAGGAAGGGAAACCTGGGTGGCTAGTCTGGCCCTGGACTGGGATCCCTGGCTAGCCCTATACCCAGAGGTAGCTCTGATGGTGAGGAGGTCTGGGCCACCACCCTTGCCCTCTACTCCTCAACCAGCCCTGTGCAATTCCCTCTCACCTCCTACCAAGGACAGAGGTAAAACAGCAACCTACAAGAAACATTAGCAGGTGTACCAACTGTCTTCACTGTTCATAGGTTAAGGCAGTGTGAACTCTAACAACGTGTCATCTGGAGGAAGGGGAGGCAATTTAAAGGCGTGGTCACCTAAAAACCTATACCTCCACCTACAACACATAGACATCAACAACAACTTCAGCTTTGACACCGACTGTACCAGGGAAAGTAAACTCTGATTTAACTGCAGCAGAACTATTCAGGTGAACTGCAGAGTAGTCAACACATGACAGTAACCCATTGGTCTGATTACGGGAGACAGAAGCCGACACTGGTTGGATGGAGTAAAGTAAACAAAAAGGAAAAAGGAAGAATGTTCAAGATGCCAGCTGAAGTTGTTTCGGCCACTCGGTGGCTGGTACTGCATAAGAGACTCAAGGGTTAGATACTTTGGCAGTGAGGTAGAATACCCCCTTCAGCATGGGGCAGGCTCTTGAGGTGTAGAGAGTGGGTGAGGGTGGTCGTAGTAGAGAAGCAATGTAAGTATGAAGAAGAAAAGAAGGCACAGAAGACAGTCTTTTGCAGTTCTTTTATCTTTACTGTTGTGGTTTAGCAAGTTCAGAACACATGGAGAACCAGGCATGCCATTCAGCCAGTCTGAGAGGAGCTGGAATCCACTCTGCTAAGTGAAAGGATTTGCCTTCCTGCTGTCTTCTATGGATTGTGAACCGTCCTGCTTTTCTCTCACCCTCTGCGTGAATCCCTTCCAGCCAAGCAGGTGATGCGAACCTCGTAAGCAGCCACAGCTCTTTAGCTCTATGTATCACTATGCTTCTTGAGTCCACAAAAATTACCAGTGGTTCTGGAATCCATCAGTCTCCTGCCTTTGCCCTCAGGGTCTGAAATACCTGAGCAGCCCAGGAAACTGGATCCCTGCTGCAGCGTGATCTTCTGGGGAGGTCTCCTCAAGCCCCCTTACCCCCAGACCTTGTCTCCTCTCACTGTCTGCTCGAGACTCTGATTCGCTCCTCCCCTTAGCCAGGAATGATGAGTCACAGCCTAATTCCGGCCTCTCAGTGCTCATCCTTCTAGTCGGGGTTTGCGCAGTGTGTGCATGCGTAGGGTTCCTAGCATAGGGAGCTTCACCTCCCCTTAGACATGACATTATAATCGATGTAGGGATAATACCACTTGTGGCAGCCAAATCGCAGGGGCGTCACATTAGTGCTAAAATTTCCAAAGACTAATCTTTAACTCTGGTATTGGCCTTTAAGTTTACAGATAGGTTATAACCAATGTGTAAATTATACATAAAAAGAAAAAACAGAGGAGAAAATCAAAATGTCAATTATAGGAAAGCTCTGAGAATATTTTTGGGATTATGAATCAGTTTGTAGAGTCATTTTTTGTTAT
Source organism: Allobates femoralis (assembly GCA_033576535.1). NCBI lineage: Eukaryota > Metazoa > Chordata > Amphibia > Anura > Aromobatidae > Allobates > Allobates femoralis. The sequence continues at coordinate 844,747,847 of JARQOC010000003.1, read as the reverse complement.
TATAAGGAAGGGAAGTTACAAGTGATCAAAACCTTGTGGCCAGAAACAGGAAGGCGTCAATCACTCGTCACACTGCAGTCTCAGGAGTGCGGACTGTAAGACATAAGAAGACCGAGACATTAGTGTCAGTCAAAACCCCCTTAATATACATGGAATCCTAGGAGTTATATGAGAATTACTCTCATACAATACTAATCTTTCCTGTTATATTAGGGTGCAGTTATACTGGCCAAGCGCGGTATGTGAATGAGTGACCATACAATGGGTACATGTTTTACGATCAATGATCAGTTCCATGCATAAAGAATTATTGCTCTTTCGATTATTCAGTGAGCAGAGAATGTCATTGTCCTCGGCAGCACATGTCCTGTGTTACACAGTAAAGTGCTGCAGAAAGCAAGGTTAATAATCATTTCACTTAACAAACGAGGGCTTTGCATTCATTGGGAAATGAGCATTCCTAGGTACTTTTGTTCCCGATAATCAGCCAGTGTGTAACAAGTGTGTTGCTCCTTCCTATGACCTCAGGGATATCAGGGATCAGAAGGTCATAGCGTTTGACTGATCGCGGATTACCCTTAGGCTGGTTTCACATTGCGATATTTTCCTGTCCGTGGGGATCCTACTTTTTGCAGGACCCCACCGACAGGAAAAGGATCATATCGGAGGTGACCTCCGGATGCCATTTCTGTGTCGGGATCCATGAAAGCTCGAGCCTGCAAAGTGCAGGCAAGCCGGGCACTTTCACTCCCGCTATTATATATATATATATATATATATATATACATTGCGGGAGTGAACTTAAGTAAAAGCAAGTGTTAAAAATAAAAAATATGCTCACCTCTCCAGCCAGTCCTCTGATGCGCTCCATCTAGCTCCCGAGGGTTGAAGGACCTGGGGAGGCAGGGCTACCCGATCAGCTGATCGGTCACATGACCGCAGTTACCGCAGTAACCTGTCATGTGACCGATCATCTGATTGGTTAGCCCCACCCAACAAGGTCCTCAAGCCATGGAAGATAGATGCTGACATCGGGGGACACGACGGGGAGCATATATAATTTTTTATTTTTAACACTTGCTTTTACTTTATTTCACTTCCGCAATGTATATACACACATTGTGGAAGTGAAATTAGACGGTAAAGAGCAGTTTTAGTACTCTTTAGCATGCTCAGTACACTCAAATTGGGTCCGAGAGACGATCAGCTGTTTTCTCGGACCCGTGCTCCATAGGCCCCCATGTTAATGGTCGCGGATTGGGTCGGATCCGATTCGGTCCGATTTGGTGCCCATAATCGGAGCAGTCTCCGATTTTAGGTACAGCAAAAAATCAGACACAATCGGATCCAACACAAATCGGATGGCAATAAGGCCAAATCCGATTTGATCCGTTGCCCATAAAGATACATGGGTGCCATATCAAATCCGTGGCTGTCTGTTTTACAACGGACAGTCACGGATCCCAGAAAATCGCAATGTGAAAGCAGCCTTAGAGCAATTGTCATGAGAAGGGCTGAATTATTCCCTTTTAGTGCTGAAGGTGTTATGAGTTCCTTTCTTATCCTGCTCAGAATCCTTGTAGCTTTAATCTCAGCTGAACCTTATGACCGCTCCCTAGCTCTATATAATCTCACTCTTAACTCTCTCCTATGCTGGTAATAGATATGCTATGCTGACCTCTCTGGGGAATTGGTTCCAGTTGCAGCTGTGGAGTTCTTTCTAGTAGAAGCTGTAAAGTCCCTTTCTGGAGAAGCTTTGGAGTTCCTTTGTTTGTGTTGGTGAACCAGAAAAATGGCCAAAATATAAATACCCACAGGGTTGAGGTTAGGGTTAGGTTTAGGGGTTAAGTGTTAGGGTTAGGTATTAGGGTTATGGGTTAGGGTTGCCTGTGGGCATTTTTTATTGTGGGTATTTTTCAGGAAACCGTTGCTGTTTTGTTCCACTTGTTTGTCTCTCTCCCCATGTTTTCTTATCATAGTAGTAGGACTAGCGTGTTTCTACACATTAGTCAGGGATAGCCCAAGGTCCACCAGGGCCTAGACACGTGATCGTGCATGGTGTGAAGGACCTGTCTAGGGACGATAGGGAACTCAGGATTCTGACTCATGTGAGTGTTAAGGGGTCATCCCTCTCCCTATTACCAGGGTCCCCTTTTACCTTTTCACTGGTGTTCACCTACTGTTGAATGCTGAGGGTTTCCTCACTGTGGCATGACAAAGTGTCCGGTCAGTTGACAGCAGCTTCTTCATTTCGTAAGGTCATAACTTTACGTGTATGGACACAGGAGGGAGGCTAGAGGGTGAACAATGACTGTTTCATGCTGTGACTTAGGCCGGCTTAACACCATGGTGAAATCCGATCCGGGGCTGTCAGGGGTGAACCTGACAGCCCCGGACCGGATTTGCAAACAGAACCAGAGGGCAAATCTGCCCTCAGGTCCAGTGTGCAGCCGAATGCAGCCGAGCTCAGCTGTCCCCTGCGAAATGGTGCTGAACCGCTTCACAGGGGACAGCTCCCTGGTGCTGAAGTTCAGCGTAGCTATGGGAGTCTATGGGCAATCCGGGCCCATAGACTCCCATCTTAGGAAGCGCCGCATTGCTCCGGATCCGGGAGGATCCAATTTGGGGAGATTTTTTTCCCTGGACTCAAAAAATGCTGCATATTCCGATTTTGTAAAGACGTAAGCTCCTGGAATCTCCCGGACAGGCAAAAACCGGATGCCAAAAGACATTCATCCAGCGTATTCCAGCCCCATAGGGTTACTATGGGGCCGAAATTGGATCCCAAAAACCGTGGTGTGAAGCCAGCCTTAGAGCTTCTACAGGTTCGTAGAAGCACTAAAGGGCCTGTCACACGCATCAATATCGCCTGCACGATATCGGCTGCACGTGACGTTGCAGCGATATTGATGCGTGTGACATAGTGAATCAACCAGCGATAAATCGCTGGTTGATGATCGCCAGGTTTCAGAATCAGTCACATCGCTGCGTGTGACACCGGGAGTAGCGATATTCCAGCTCCCAGCGCCTCTCACAAGCGCTGGGAGCTGGTATCCAAGGTAAACTGCGGGTATCTAGGCAGCGCGCGCTGCCTAGATACCCGCAGTTTACCTTGGAGACCAGCCTGCTCCCGCTTCCAGCAGGCTGGCAGCGGGAGCAGGACATCTGTGGAAACGATATTTAAATCGTTTCCATGATGTTTCTGGTCAATTGATCGCTGGTGAGTCTGTCTGTGTGACAGCTCACCAGCGATCAGCCGTCAATGTCGTCAGCGATCAGATCGCTGACGACATTGACACGTGTGACAGGCCCTTAACTCACAACATGAAACGGCCATTGTTCACCATCCAACTAACGGTGAGTGCTACCCACTCTTGATGTACTTGGATTAACGTGGACTATTCCTTGGAGTGTGCACCAGAGGATTCAGTTGTGAACTGCAGCATCAGGTCTAGCCAAGCAATGCTCATAGATCCCAGAAGTGGTGAGGCGAAAGGTGATGCCTGACTCTCATCTACATATAGAGTTGTATCCATGTTTTTCACAGACAGAACTCATACCTATTGTAGTCCTTGAAGCTGTTCAGATGTTGCCCGATTTTCCCGCCAATGCAAGTCCATGGACTTGCCAATATTGGACAGCGCTCACAATGCCATCATTATTGTGTCTGTTTTTACAGACTGTTTAATAGGAGAAGCTTGACAGGACCCCAACTTTTTTTCCAAGCGAGAAATACTGATGAAACTTTTGCAGCTGAAGACGTGTTTGTTTTAGACAACTTGTCACTTTACCACTCTCAATTTCTCGGTAGCTACCGCTATGAATTTAAAGAGAAAACTAATATGGCAATTCACTACAATGGTGAAATGATTTCGTTTTCTTCTATATTGCTTTCTGAAAATAAAATAGGAATTCCATCATGTTTTATGGGTCTGTTTTTTATGGCATTGATTCTGTAGCATAAAGAATGTGATAAGTTCCGAGTTATTATGATGGCCTCAAATTTATATTGTTTTATTTTATGTTTTGCAACTTTTGCAGAATATGAAGCCTTTTTTGTTTCGCTTATCCTAACAGACACAACTTTTGTAAAATTTTTACGATCAACGGAGCTGTTTAAAGACTTATGTTTTGCAGATCAAGATGTACTTTTTATTTTAATTTTTTTTCATATTTTAAAGAGGACCTATCAGCAGGATATTGACCACTGAGTAAAGGGATGAGCGCAAACCCCTTTAATGTTTATCACATTCATACCTTGGTATTAGAATATTGTTGGGGCATTTTTGAGAATGTAAGTTTCATGCTCAAGTGAAGCAGGGTGGACACCTCGCTCATCAGCTATGCTTCACCACGTACTGCCGGCTTCTGGCTATTGATTGACAGGTCAGTCTTCCCTCTGTTGCAGGCACCGTCATCATCAAGAATGGGCAGCGCCTGTCCAGTGCACTCCTGATGATCTCCTTGTGAGATCAAGATACTGGTTCCCGCAACATCATTAGGAACTCACTATGGAAGCATTGTCATTGTCTGGGTTTGTTGCAATGAGCTCCTAAAGACGTTGCAAGATCAATTTAAGATAAGATAAGATAAGATAAGATAAACTTTATTGATCCCGGAGGAAATTACAGTATTACAGCAGCAGAACAAAGATCAAGAACATTTCACACTTTACAAAATAAGTCTATATGGACAGCAGATGGGGGTAGACTGGTACATGTACCTCACCTATTCCCCCCATACACTTTGAACTTCACTTAGTCTTGGGATGCTTTACACTTATACATTTGTTAAACATCCCAACAGCTGTCGGAACAAACGATTTTCTGTATCTTTCCTTTTTATACAATTAGTTGGATTAGACGCTTGCTGAATGTGCTCTTCTGCTTCGCAAACAGTTCAGAGAGCGGGTGTGTATTGTTGCTCATTATAGCCTTGCATTTCTTATTAATTCTATCCTCTAATACCTCCTCGAAAGTCCTAAGTTGTAGACCCACCGCCGCACCAGCCTTCTTGATAAGTTTATTCAGCTTATTAGCGTCAGCTGTGCGCACACTACTACCCCAGCATATTATTGCAGCAAAGATTGCACTCGCCACAATAGATTAGTAGAACATTTCAAGCATTTTGCTGCACACATTAAACGACCTTAACTTCCTTAGGAAGTAAAGTCTACTCATCCCTTTCTTGCAAACCTTCTCCATATGGCACCTCCAATCAAGCTTGCTGTCCAGGTGAACCCCCAAATATTTGAAATTCTCCACCATCTCCACATCCTGACCATCAATAGTGATAGGTAAGCAATCCTTCCTGCACCTTCCATAACTCAACACCAACTCCCTGGTTTTCTTTACGTTGAGTTCTAAATGGTTAGCCTGGCACCAGTCAACAAAGTCCGAGCCCAAACCTTCTGTATTCCTCCTCCCCCGGCCTCTCTCAATACCTCCGACTATCACTGAGTCATCAGAGTACTTCTGAAGGTGACAAAGGTCTGATTTATACTGAAAATCAGCTGTGTATAACGTAAAAAGGAATGGCGACAGCACGGTTCCCTGAGGGGCTCCAACACTACTCCGAACACTATTGATACGGCCGCCCCCAACCTTACGAACTGTGGCCTGTCCGACAGGTAATCAATGATCCAATTCACTAGTCCCTCATCAACCGCCATTTCAACCAGCTTTTTACGTAATAATAGTGGCTGTAAGGTGTTGAATGCACTGGAGAAATTTACAAGAAGCTCACTGTGTACGCACCGTTATTGCTTATGACGGGACCGGTGCAATGAGCAGCTTGAGATGTTGTGGGCAGGGGCGTAACTACAATAGGTGCAGGGGTTGCATCGCACTGGCCTACAGCCTAGGGGCCCCAAAAGTCCCTTTGGCCTATAGAAAAAGACTAATACTATTAAAGATTTGCAATAATTTGGGGCCCCATTGGAGCTTTCGCATCCCGGGGTCCATGGGCCTGAAGTTACGCCACTGGTGGTGGGAACCATGGCATTAATCTTGTAACCTCATGACAATCTCAATGTGCAGGGAAAACAGGTCATTGAGAAAAGAGTGATGTGTCAATTGACAACCGGAGGCCAGTGGAGGGTGACCAAGTACAAAGGACTGATGAGTGAAGGGACTGCCCGCTCCACTTGAGAATAAAACTTCATGAATAGATTTCTCAAAAATGCCCCAACAACATTCTTCCAGCATGACTTTCCCCTTGCGGTGCAGTGAGCTGAACCCTACTTTTGTTTATATTATTCAAGCAAGTTATGAATGTAGTCATCACTAAAAGAGGCTTTAGGCTCATACCTTTCGTTAGAGATTGAAAATCCTGCCCACTGTCACATAGAGCAAGGAGATGCCAAGCATGCGGTAAAAAAGGGAAGACCAGGGAAAAGCTAAAAGTCAGGTCCTGACAATAGGGAGAGGGTTGACCCCCAAACACTCACCTGAGGCTGAACCCTGCACTCCCTATCATCCCTAGATGGGTTCTTTCCCCGGTATGTGATTATGTGCCTAGACTCTGGCTGACCATAGACTAGCCCTCCTTAGTGAGTAGTACAGCAGGACAATAGTCTTACTGTTGCAATATGACTAATAAGACTGTCATGACTGAGCGAGGAGACACCCAGCATGTGGCACAAAAAGCGGGAATACCTGTGAAAAAGGGAAACCTGACGACAGAGGGGTGACCCCTAAACACTCACCTGACGCTGATCCCTGCACTTCCTATCATCCCTAGATGGGTCCTTCCCCCATGCCTAAGCTCTGACTGATTCTGGGCGAGCCCTTGCTAGTGAATAGGGCAGCAGGAAACTAGTATTACTACTGTAATAATAACACAGTGCGAGAGACAAACTAATGGGAATAAAACAACACACAGCTTCCACAGCATACACAAGGACAACTTTTCCTGGGCGGTCAGCATAGAGGAACTATAACTGGCACATTGGAGAGTAAGGAAAGAGTTTAAATAATGAAACGGAGTGGCAGCAAGGTGCAGCAGCTGAGATTAGAGCTATATGGAATCTCAGCAGGATCAAAAAGGTACTCTTAACTCCTTCAACACCAATGAAAATTAATCCACTCCAGTCATGCTAATCACTGAGAGGAATTCAAAGAGGGGGGCGATTTGCTAATTGCCAAGACTTTCTAATCCCAGTTCCACAAAGTTCTCATCCAGACACAAAACATTTGTGACTCTGACAGTTCCTCATTAAGGAAAAAAAAGTTTGCTTTGTAGCTTATCCTTAGAATTTTTGTGTGCATTTTTTAAATATTTTATTTCTTAATTTTGCACTCTCTAACCTTAACACTGTGATACCTGGACTGCTGTAATAGTACACTACAGTAGTGGTTTGGCTCCAGCATCACCCAATAACCAGGATCTGAATTTTAGTGTCTAGTCTATTTTATAGGTCTAACTTTAAGAGTCTGAGTTGTTTTTGTGGTCTGGGTTGGGGTCTGTATATATTTAGATGTATGGGGTCTAAATTAATTTGAAGTTTTGGTCTGGGGTATACATTTGTTTAGGAGCATGGTTTGGGGTTTGGGTTAACTTTGGGGCTTAAATTAGTTTAAAGGGAACCAAACAGCAGGATTTAGGGCTATAGAGTGAAGCCGGTGCCTTACAGGCTCTGGGATACTGAATACAATCATACCTTTATTTCAATGGTTCCATATATGATTGCAAAGAAAAGTGTCATAAAACTCCTGGAAAACAGGGCAGCAGATGATTGATGTGCTCCCGGAAAGATTTCAGACAGAAGAGTGAAAAGAATTTTCAGAAAAGATGTCGGAGGGCCAAGGTTCACCTATGGAGAGCTACAGAAAGACCTGGAAGCAGCAGGGACATTTGTATTTACATCCATCATGCAGGACTCCATGGCTAAAAAAAGCAGGTTCAAGTGCATTTACTCCAGTTTACTCAACATCATTTTGACACGACTGTGAAGTACTGGGGAATAAAATCTGGTCAATTGGGCCCAAAATTGAACTCTTTGGAGGCCATAATACACACCATGTTTAGAGGCCAAAAGGCAAATCACTGAAAGCACACCAACAGTGAAGTGTGGAGGTGGGAACATCATGGTGTGCGGCTGTATCTGGCAAACTTCATATAACTGAAGGAAGGATGAATGAAGAAATGTACCGAGACATTCATGATAAACATCTGCTGCCATCTACCAGGATGATGAAGATGAAACGAGGGCGACATTTCAGCAAGACACTGATAATAATAATCCCAAATACACAGAGAAGGGAATTCAAATGATTCGGTTGAAGCTGCTAGAATGGCCAAGCCGAATCCAATAGAACATATATTTAAGGAACTAAAGCTCCGAGTCCATAGAAGGATCGATAGGACCTTCAGGATACACAGATGTGAAGCCATCAATTCCAAAACCATTTGGTCACTCCAGAGTAGAATCCCGGTAACCGTCCTATTTTACAGCATGGGCCCTGGCACATTGTTGGTGAATTTTTTGTGCATAGGCTTTAGGAGAAGCTTCCATTGTGGATGACACCCATATCACGCCATTCCTCTATAGTGTACACCATATTGTTTAGCAGAAAATATTCACTCTGGTTTGGCTTTCTTATTCTTTAGTCAACTGCAGTGAACGTGCATATAGACTTTCTTCAACCCTTCTGCTCAGAAGACCCTTCTGTTTAATTGGTAACCTCTGGGTCAGCCTGGACACCTCTGTTAGATGCTGCAGTTCCATCTTTCTTACATTTTTGTATTACTCCTGCACCAATATTCTGACTGATAAGTGAAGGTTTGTGATCTTCTTGTAGCCTTCACATTTCTGGTGTAAGGATATTATTTTCTTTCCCAGGTCTTATAACATTTCTCATCTATTTGGTGCCATTGCTGACATTTCTCATCTATGTGGTGCCATTGATGACATTTCTCATCTATGTGGTGCCATTGCTGACATTTCTCTTCTATGTGGTGCCATTGATGACATTTCTCATCTATGTGGTGCCATTGATGACATTTCTCATCTATGTGGTGTCATTGATGACATTTCTCATCTATTTGGTGCCATTGCTGACATTTCTCATCTATGTGGTGCCATTGCTGACATTTCTCATCTATGTGGTGCCATTGATGACATTTCTCATCTATGTGGTGCCATTGCTGACATTTCTCATCTATGTGGGGCCATTGATGACATTTCTCATCTATGTGGTGCCATTGATGACATTTCTCATCTATGTGTGCCATTGATGACATTTCTCATCTATGTGGTGCCATTGCTGACATTTCTCATCTATGTGGGGCCATTGATGACATTTCTCATCTATGTGGTGCCATTGATGACATTTCTCATCTATGTGTGCCATTGATGACATTTCTAATCTATGTGGTGCCATTGATGACATTTCTCATCTATTTGGTGCCATTGATGACATCTCTCATCTATGTGGTGTCATTCATGACATTTCTCATCTATGTGGTGCCATTGATGACATTTCTCTTCCATGTGGTGCCATTGCTGACATTTCTCATCTATGTGGGGCCATTGATGACATTTCTCATCTATGTGGTGCCATTGATGACATTTCTCTTCCATGTGGTGCCATTGCTGACATTTCTCATCTATGTGGTGCCATTGATGACATTTCTCTTCTATGTGGTGCCATTGATGACATTTCTCTTCTATGTGGTGCCATTGATGACATTTCTCATCTATGTGGTGCTATTGATGACATTTCTCATCTATGTGGGGCCATTGATGACATTTCTCATCTATGTGGTGCTATTGATGACATTTCTCTTCTATGTGGTGCCATTGATGACATTTCTCATCTATGTGGTGCTATTGATGACATTTCTCATCAATGTGGTGCCATTGATGACATTTCTCTTCTATTTGTTGCCATTGATGACATTTATCATCTATGTGGTGCCATTGCTGACATTTCTCTTCTATGTGGTGCCATTGATGACATTTCTCATCTATGTGGGGCCATTGATGACATTTCTCATCTATGTGTTGCCATTGATGACATTTCTCATCTATGTGGTGCCATTGCTGACATTTCTCATCTATGTGGGGCCATTGATGACATTTCTCATCTATGTGGTGCCATTGCTGACATTTCTCATCTATGTGGGGCCATTGATGACATTTCTCATCTATGTGGTGCCATTGATGACATTTCTCATCTATGTGGTGCCATTGCTGACATTTCTCATCTATGTGGGGCCATTGATGACATTTCTCATCTATGTGGTGCCATTGATGACATTTCTCATCTATGTGGTGCCATTGATGACATTTCTCATCTATGTGGTGCCATTGATGACATTTCTCATCTATGTGGTGCCATTCACGACATTTCTCATCTATGTGGTGCCATTGATGACATTTCTCTTCTATGTGGTGCCTTTACTGACATTTCTCATCTATGTGGTGCCATTGCTGACATTTCTCTTCTATGTGATGCCATTGCTGACATTTCTCTTCTATATTATTATTATTATTATTATTATTTATTTATATAGAGCCATTGGTTCCATGGCGCTTTACATGTGTAAGGGCAGAACAAGGACGAGGACATAAATAACGACGAATAAATCATACAGGTACATTAGGGCAGAGATCCTGTCCACGAGGGCTCACAGTCTATAGGGGATGGGTGGGAGACAGTAGGAGGGGGAGAGGTGAGATGGTGCAGCGGATTAGGTCTCAGTGTGGGTTATATGCTTGAAGGAAGAGGTGGGTCTTCAGGTTTTTCTTGAAGGTTCCCAGGGTAGGGGAGAGTCTGATGTGGTGTGGAAGAGAGTTCCAGAGTATGGCGGATGCACGAGAGAAGTCTTGTAGGCGGTTGTGGGAGGTGGAGATGTGGGGGGAGAAGAGAATGAGTTCTTGAAAGGAGCGCAGATTGTGTGAGGGGTGGTATCGGGAGACCAAGTCGGAGATGTATGAAGGGGACAGGTTGTGTATGGCCTTGTATGTCTGGGTTAGGGTTTTGAACTTAGATCTCTGGTAAATAGGGAGCCAGTGGAAGGCTTGGCAGAGGGGGGAGACGGGGGGTAAGGGGGCGACAAGTGGATGAATCGGGCAGCGGAATTGAGGATGGTTCGGAGGGGTGCAAGGCAGGAAGCAGGGAGGCTGGTGAATAGGAGGTTGCAGTAGTCGAGGCAGGAGATAATGAGGGCATGGACAAGCATTTTGGCAGTATTATGGTCAAGGAAAGAGCGGATCCGTGAGATGTTTTTAAGCTGGAGGTGGCAGGAGGTGGCGAGGACCTGGATGTGTGACTTGAAGGAGAGGGCAGAGTCGAGAATTACACTAAGGCACTTGGCGTGGGGACGGGTTAGAGTGTGCAGTCGTTGACAGTGATGGTTAGGTCGGGTAGGGGGGAAGAGCAACTTGGGGGGGAAGACGATGAACTCGGTTTTATCCATGTTGAGTTTGAGGAAACGAGCGAAGAAGAAGGATGAGATGGCGGACAGGCAGTGTGGGATTTTGGATAGCAGGGAGGTGATGTCAGGGCCGGAGAGGTAGAGCTGGGTGTTGTCAGCATAGAGGTGGTATTGAAGGCTGTGGGACTCGATGAGTTGGCCTAGGCCGAGGGTTTAGATGCAGAAGAGTAAGGGTCCCAGGACTGAGCCTTGGGGAACTTCAATAGATAGGGGGTGGGGCGAGGAGGATGTGTGGGAGTGGGTGACGCTGAAGGTCTGGTCTGTTAGGTACGAGGAGATCCAGGAGAGGGCCAGGTCTGTGATGCCAAGGAATTCTAGAATTTGAAGCAGGAGGGAGTGGTCGACTGTGTCGAAGGCCGCAGAGAGGTGAAGGAGGAGAAGGATGCAGTAGTGTCGCTTGCTCTTGGCAGTCAGTAGGTCGTTGGTGACTTTGGTTAGGGCTGTTTCGGTGGAGTGGTGGGCTCGAAAACTGGATTGCAGGCGGTCAAAGAGGGAGCACGAGGAGAGATGGGAGGACAGTTTGGAGTAGTCATGTTGCTCAAGCAATTTTGAGGCAAAGGGGAGGAGAGATATGGGACGATAGTTAGAGACTGTTGCGGGGTCGAGAGAGAGTTTTTTGAGGATGGGTGTGATGAGGGCATGTTTGAAGGATGAGGGGAAGAACCGGTGGTGATATGTTGAAGAGATGGGTTAGGGCGGGGATAAGGACAGTGGTGAGGTTAGGGATGAGATGGGAGGGGAGAGGGTCGAGGGCACAAGTGGTGAGGTGCGATCGTGCTAGAAGGGAGGAGAGGCGACCTTCAGTCATGGAGGAGAAATTACTTTTGATCAAGGAGGGTTGGGTGATAGAGAGAGAGGGCTGAGAGGATTGGAAATCGAAGCTTTCTCTGATCTTGTCTATCTTCTGTTTAAAGAAGCTGGCAAAGTCGTCGGCAGTGATGAGGGGAGAGGGATTGGGTGCGGGGGGACAGAGTAGGGCATCAAAGGTTATGAAAAGTTGCTTGGAATTGTGGGAGCTAATGAGAGACGAGAAGAAAGCATGTTTTGTGGTGGTCAGGGCTGTCTTGAAGTCGATGAGGGACTGTTTGTACAGGGCGAGGTGCGTGGCTGAGTTGGATTTCTTCCATCTCCGTTCAGCTACCCTGGACGTCCGTTGAAGTTTTTTGGTGCTGGCGGTTAGCCAGGATTGTCTGTGTGTACGGGTTTTGTTATATGAGAGAATGGCGGCCTGGTCGAGGGCTGTGGCGAGAGTGGTGTTGTAGAGGGTGGCGTCAGCATCAGCGTCATGAGAGGAGGCTAAGTCAGAGAGAGGGAGGAGGGAGTAAGCGAGTGAGTGGAAGTTAATGAGTTTGAGGTTTCTTCAGGAGTGAGGGAGTTTCCGGAGAGGGGGGAGCATGGCGAGGGGGGGACAGAGCGGAGAAGGTCAGCAGGTTGTGGTCAGATAAGAGGGGCGGGTTGAGTTTGCGAGGTCGGTGAGGGAACAAAGGCGGGTGAAGACAAGGTCTAGTGTGTGACCGTTATTGTGTGTGGCTGAGGAGGACCATTGGGAGCGGCCGAAGGAGGAGGTTAGAGATAGGAGTCTAGAGGCAGCGGTGTGGGGTTTATCACTGGGGATGTTGAAGTCACCCATGATGATGGTGAGGATGTCGGAGGAGAGGAGGTGGAGACGCCAGGTTGTGAAGTGGTCGAAGAAGGTGGACGAGGATCCTGGAAGGCGGTAGATGACTGCCAGTTGGAGGTTGCAGGGGGAGAAGATACGCACGGAGTGCACTTCGAAGGAGGGGGGGAGGCAGGGGGGGTGTAATTGGGGTGAAGGAGCAGCTGTTGGCCAGGAGTAGGCCAACACCTCCGCCGCGGGAGTTGCTGGTGCGGAGGGTGTGGGAGAGGGTGAGTCCGCCATAGGAGAGGGCGGCGTGGGAGGTTGTGTCGGAGGGGGTCAGCCATGTTTCGGTGATGCCAAGGAAAGAGAGTTTTTTGGTGATGAAGAGGTTGTGGATGAAGGTGAGTTTATTGCATACTGACCGGGCATTCCAGAGTGCGCCAGAAAGGGGGATTGGGGGAGGGGCGGCTTGGGGGATGGGTGAAAGGTTGCAGGGGTTGCGGATGTTGATGGTGGGGAGTGGGCGTGGGCTAGGGGTGATTGTGGGGAGACCTGGATTAGGTGAGTTGTGGTGCCTTTGCTGACATTTCTCATCTATGTGGTGCCATTGATGACATTTCTCTTCTATGTGGTGCCATTGCTGACATTTCTCTTCTATGTGGTGCCATTGCTGACATTTTTCATCTATGTGGTGCCTTTGCTGACATTTCACATCTATGTGGTGCCATTGATGACATTTCTCATCTATGTGGTGCCATTGATGACATTTCTCATCTATGTGGTGCCATTGATGACATTTCTCTTCTATATGGTGCCTTTGCTGACATTCCTCATCTATGTGGTGCCTTTGCTGACATTTCTCATCTATGTGGTGCCATTGATGACATTTCTCTTCTATGTGGTGCCATTGCTGACATTTATTTTCTATATGGTGCCTTTGCTGACATTTCTCTTCTATGTGGGGCCATTGATGACATTTCTCATCTATGTGGTGCCATTGATGACATTTCTCATCTATGTGGTGCCATTGATGACATTTCTCATCTATGTGGTGCCATTGATGACATTTCTCATCTATGTGGTGCCTTTGCTGACATTTCTCATCTATGTGGTGCCTTTGCTGACATTTCTCATCTATGTGGTGCCATTGATGACATTTCTCATCTATGTGGTACCATTGATGACATTTCTCACATATGTGATGCCATTTATGACATTTCTCATCTATGTGGTGCCTTTGCTGACATTTCTCATCTATGTGGTGTCATTGATGACAGCATATAATGGGAAGGAGTTTTCTAAGTTAAGTATGATGTGTTAAAGGGAACCAACCACCCCAAATGACCCCCCCGGACTGTTAATATGTGTCCCTACACCCAGCACACACATTTGGGGCAATCGTTTTTGCTAAAAAAAACTGTTTAGTAGAAGCTAAGATATAACAATATAAAGTTTAATAAATCGTGACGACTGGGTGTTACCTAGCTTGTCCTCGTGCAGTGTTCATGTGCCTGTCAGCCTCCTCTCCCCCCTCCCTTCAGTAAAGCCCTGCCCTTTCAGCCTCTCAGGTTTCAGCCTTTCAACTGATCTTAAACCCACAAACTGACCCCCCCCTTATCTTTAGACCTGTCCCTGCACCCCTTCTTATCATTCCTAGCCATCCCTTTTGCAGAAAAAATCGCTTTTGTAAAGTAAAAGAAAAGGTTATTACTTTGTCCTGTGTGAGTTGTCTCTTTCTGTGGAAGCCGCAAATTCCCTGCCTGTCTGCTGCTGCCTGGTAAATTGTGCACGCCCCTCTCTGCTGCTAAGAGCCTGGCCGCGTCATGAAAGGGGCGGGGCTAAATTGTGGCATGAAAGGGGGCGGGGCTCTGGCATGCCGCGATTTAGCCCCGCCCCTTTCATGACGCGGCCAGGCTCTTAGCAGCAGAGAGGGGCGTGCACAATTTACCAGGCAGCAGCAGACAGGCGGGGCATTTGCGGCTTCCACAGAAACACTGGACAAAGTAATAACCTTTTCTCTTACTTTACAACAGCGATTTTTTCTGTAAAAGGTATGGCTAGGAATGATAAGAAGGGGTGCAGGGACAGGTCTAAAGATAAGGGGGGTCAGTTTGTGGGTTTAGGATCAGTTGAAAGGCTGAAACCTGAGAGGCTGAAAGGGCAGGGCTTTACTGAAGGGAGGGGGGAGAGGAGGCTGACAGGCACATGAACACTGCAGGAGGACAAGCTAGGTAACACCCAGTCGTCATGATTTATTAAACTTTATATTGTTATATCTTAGCTTCTACTAAACAGTTTTTTTAGCAAAAACGATTGCCCCAAATGTGTGTGCTGGGTGTAGGGACACATATTAACAGTCTGGGGGGGGGTCATTTGGGGTGGTTGGTTCCCTTTAAGTGCAATGAATAATTAGACTTACCTGTGATTGAATTCTTGTTAAGTAGAAATATTGTATGTAGTCTAAACTTTAGTTCCTAAAATTTTCATTGGAGTTTACTCATTTTTGTCACATGGTCTTGAATCAATTTGTTAGAAATATTACTGTATTTTTTTGGGATGATAAAACTCACTTCTTTTTCCCCCAAATTGGGGGGGGAAACGGGGCACATCTTAAAATCTAAATTTTTACAAAAAACTCTGACTGAGGGTGGGTTGCGGGGCTGGAGGCAGGGCAGATTTTATGAATCCACAGGGGGTAAGGGAAAAGCCTGGAGCTGCGGGGGGTCGTGACAGCGTCTGGTGGGCACCACCATTATCCATGTCTCAGCATGCATTGCCGAGCTGTAATTCATGCTCTAGTGTCCAGACTTCCAGGAAATGGCCGCTGAGGCTGCGCACATGCAAATCAAGATCTGCGGCCATTTTCTGGAAGTCTGGACACAAGCACAAATTGCAGCTTGGCAATGCATGCTTGGGCATGGATAATGGTGGTGCCCACCGGATGCTGCGCAACCTCTCCCGCAGCCCCGGGCTTTGCTTCCACAGTCCATGGACCCATAAAACCTGCCTCCAATACCCCTACTCCGCCCTCGTAACCAACCCTTGGTAAGCTATGGTGGGTACAGTATGGGGGTCTATGTACCACCAGAATGTGGGGCTGCTATGTACCATTAGGATGGGGGTGGCGACTATATACCACCAGGATGGGGGGGCTGCTATGTACCACTAGGATGGGGGGACTGCTATGTACCACCAGGATGGGGGGGGCTGCTATGTACCACCAGCATAGTGGCCTGCTAATATACTGATTGCAAGACAGACACTGGCGTTACAAGACGGACCCCATTTAACATTAAGAAAAAAATGTCTCTTTTCCTTCACCAAATTTGGGGTGCATCTTATAATCCAATGCATCTTATAAAGCAAAAAATACAGTACTTTTATGGATGTGCAAAATGAATCTTGTTTGTCGAGTATTTTGTAGTATGGTATCCCATACAAAATGTGGATTCGGACAGGAAACTAAAGGTTTATTGACAAATCTTTTAGGGTGTACTAATTTATACTGAAATATATAAACATGTAACAGCATATAAGGGAGAACACAAACACTTTATTGGATGATTTTCCTTTTTTGAAGGAACCTTCCCAACGGACTTGACTCCTCTTGATGGATCACTTGCCGTTTTGATGGTGTCTATGGAAAAAGTTTCATGCTGTCAGGTTGAGATATGTTTCTTCCTAATTGTCTGTTATGTCAAGTTTTTGTTTTTCTTGGATGAAGGTCATCAGCCTATGAATAGATTTCAGGTTTTTTTTGTCAATGACAAGATAAGGCGTTCTACTCTTCATACAGTGGATATCACCACATCCAAAAATGCAATGTTTACTTCAGAACCCAGAACATTAAGGAGGATTCATAAAAGCATTAATATTAATAATAATAAAGTTGAAAACAGCTAAATAAATATTGCACAGCTGTTTCTTCAGGAAATCATGGACTATCCATCCTTATTAACCACTACTAAATTCTAAGTATCTGAAAAAGTCCATAAAAAAGAAGGAGTCTCAGGACCCAAAACCCGGGGTGAACCGTCTCTTCAACTTGGTGGCCTAGATAACAGTCAACTGACAAGTCCAGAAGGAAGTTATTCTCAATAACATGGGAAGAACCATGAGGATTCCAAACACAAAACTGCTGTGTGACCTAATAACTGAGCCCTCTACCCCTCCCAATAATTTGGATGCTAATAGTAATAACTGTGAGTAATAGCAGAGGTGGGGGAAATTGAATTATGCTTCATTTCAAGTATGGCTACAGAACCGCAATGTTGCACGAAATACCCAGACTGTCTTTGTTGTCAATCTTGCATCCTCACTACTGGTATTTTCCTTGTTCTTTGACACCATTATGTGCTTGATACCTGCACTGTAACATCATTAGTATTTTTCCCACTTGCCAGCTCTTCCCCACCCTCATCCAAGATGGCATCCACTACCCCACTCCTATCCGTATGTTCTTGCTTTCCTGCCTACAGAAGCTCCGGTCCATCTTCCAGGCCTTTCTTGAGTATTCTGCTCGGATCCCTGACTCCTTTGTGCATCTCGAGTTTGTGTTCCTTCTCCAGCTATTCCGGTTCGGCTCGTTCCAGTTTCTGCAGTCTGATGTCCAGCTACACTACACCTACTTCTAATTTGCCTCCTGCATGAAGCTGCTCTGTGCTGTATGTGTTTCTGCTTCAGCTTCTGCCAGCCTGCATCGCCTCACGTAAGCTCAGTTTGTTCTGCTGCAACACTGCTGCAGCTTTTATTAGTTTATCTTGTTACAGTTGCAGTGCACAGGACTATTCAGGACTTTGCTTTTGCTACTCTGCACTGCATCCAGTTCTGGACTTGTTCTCAGAGACTATATCATTTCAAGGCCTGCCTGGGTGTGAACTGTTACTTATAGACTGTTCTGTTATCAGCCTCTTACAGTGTGAACGGCTACTAAAAGACTACTCTATTTGGCATAATTGTGAATAAACTGTTACTAAGAGACTATTCCATTTGGCATCACGGAATGAACTTTTACCTACACGATATATGAAGTTTGCTATCCCAAACAAAATAGTCTCTTAGGAACAGTTCATTCACAGTGATGCCAAACGGAGTAGACTTTTAGTAACAGTTCACACCGAAAGTGGCCAATAACAGAACAGTCTATAAGTAACATTTCACACCCAGGCAGGCATGGAAATGGTATAGTCTCTGGGAACAAGTCCAGAACTGGATGCAGTGCAGTGTAACAAAGCAAAGTCCCACATAGTCCTGAGTACTTCAACTGCAATTAAAATAAACTAACAGAAAAGACACAGCAGAACTTTTAGAGCAAACTGAGCTTACATGACGCGCGGCAGGCTGGCAGAAGTTGAAGCCAAAACTCACTCACCACAGAGCAGCTTCATGCAGGAGGCAGACTAGAAGCAGGTGTAGTTTAGCTGGACATCAGACTGAAAGTAGCTGGAAAGAGCCAAACCAGAATAGCTGGAGGAGGAGCACAAACTTGAGATACACAAGGATCCAGGGATTGGAGCAGATTACTCAAGAAAGGCGTGAAAGATGGACCAGGGCTTATATAGGCAGGAAAGCAGGAACACATGGACAGGAACAAGGTACTGGACTCAAACTTGGATAAGGATGAGGAGACACAAAGGGTAATCTGAAAAGATGGAATAGTGACAGAGTAGAATATTTAAAAAGCGGACAGGTAATTCAATATAACTAATAGTTAATTGTACATTTAATTGGTAAATTAGAATTTAATAAAAAAATATGTTTTTTAACATTTTTAGCCCAAAAAAATAACATTCTCACAATATGCATACAAACTACAATGAGACCTGTTCCACCGCACCGTCCCATACTCGGCCCTTCCTCCCTCCTACTGTATCCTCACCCATCACTCGCAGACTGTGAGCCCTCGCGGACAGGGTCCTTTCCCTCCTGTACCTGTACGACTTGATTGTCCGTATATATTGTACTGGTCCTCATCTGCCCTTTCCATATGTAATCTAATGGCTCTATATAAATAACTAATAATAATATATCACAAAAATTGTACAAAAAATTCAAGCATGCATTAAATCACTCCAGGAGGGGACAGGAGTACACATTTTAGAGCCTTTTCAAAAATGATAAATCAGGTGAAAACATTTGGAAACCCCAAACCTCTCCCACAATAACAAATATAAAAAAATAAGTATAAAAAATAAAACGGGCAAAGAAGGCACAAATTCCAGTAATGTGTTATCCCCTAAATATACTGTTTTTTAATTTTTTTTTGTATTTTACATTGTGATATTGTATATTATGGCTTCTTCTTCTCTTCTTAAAAAGGCTGACCACTAAATACATAGATGCTAGAGAAAAACACTGCATTCATCAGGGCATGTGGATTGCAGGACAGGTTTTCTTCAGCTTGAATTAGACAAGATCTTCAATGAAAACCAAATGTAAACGTTTCCCCTGGAACAATGGTCCATTTAGAAATACAAAGTCTATATAATTATTGGCAGCCGGAGCTATCCTTGAGCATTTACAGAGACTTCTGCTGGTTGTAATACCAGGCGCACAATGGCAGTGACAGCTGTCAGCTGCGGAAAGTCCTATATAAACTTTCTTCGGCAAAGAAATTCCTAAAACGAGACATAGATGACCAGTTGCAGTAATTCATTTTTTCCATAACTTTTTAGGCTGGTCTCACACCGCCATTTTTTACAATCCAGGGGGGATACAGGTAAAGCCTGCATCCCCCTGGATTCCCCCTATACTGATGTGTGATGAATATTGGTAAGGAATATTGCCATAATTCCCCATATTCCATTTCTCCCAGAAAACAATTTGAAGGCACATCTCACTCACAAAGAAAGCCAGAGACCATTCATCCTGGACAGCAGCAAATGGTAGAGTAATTAGTATGTAGATGAAAGCCGACTGTCCACACAACAGGACTCATCCTTAACTTTGATGTGGTAATCAGGTAGATGTATGCGGCTTCCTCAGGACTGGGGTTTTGCCAAAAGGTGACACGTCCAAGGCAGACTGGAAGGCACCGTGACTATAACATTAATATTTCATGAGCCGTGTGGTCTATGAACATGGCAAGCGTAGATCCATGATCGTGACGTCTAGGCGGTGACAAGCATGGTATTCACATGGATGTAGGATAACTGTAAGCCATCTAAACAGGATATTGGCTACTAGGCTGCTCTCAGAGTAGGCATGTTTCACATCCAGACGAAGATAAAATCATAACTAAAAATATGAAAGTATTATCTTCCGTCTGCGATGCCCATGGACATGGCGAGGGAACATTATAGAATTCGGGTGTCCATATCTCCCCTCAGAGGGGTGGGAGTTGTGAGACATCCCAGAGGTGTGAGATGGGTGGAGACAGGGGCAGCCCATAATGTATAAAACTCATCTGCCCCATCTCCACCTGGTATTTCTTCTGAATGGGCATTTTTCCACCAAGGCCAGAGATTACCCAAGGAACAGATTGGTGCCACGCCGCCCTTGTGGTGCCATCAGCACTAAGGTAACTGCTCACATGTGTGTGTAATTCTGTGTATTCCATTCCTCCTTTTATTGGCATATCTGACTGTAATATTTGTAACCTCTGAATAATAACTGTAAATATTAATATCTAGTGTACCATTAGGGTGATTAAATATATAAATTTAATCTTGAGTTGCTCTTTTTATCTTGATCACGATTCCCACGTCCGTGTGCTCATATAACGCTACCTGGGTTGGTTTCTGACCCAATATAAGCCCGACCACGGACCGGACTTATATTAAACGAGAAGCTGGTGGCAGCATTTGGGCTTGGCAGTGACGGGGTGGAGGAGATTATATGTGCTTCTGGCTGCGGGCTAGAAGACATATACCACACTCACTGAGAGGTGCCTTAATAAACCAGCACAGGCAAGGCAGCTGCAGCCCTTCTTTATCCTCAGGCAGTTCTCTGACTGACCTGGGTTTAACAGGAGGCGCTGTGGAGCTGCCAGGTTCAGGTCACGATTCACCACAGATGCAACTGTCTGCGCCTACACCGGTATTATCACTGAACCGGACTCACGGATCTGTGATGATATCGGTGCGGATGCAGACAGTTGCTTCCGGTGATTACCTTTTCATCCTGGATCTGGTTCTACGGGTGGAAACACACTATCCTACTTACACTAACTTACTTACACTACTTACACTATCCTTCTCTTGGACAAGACTCAGATCAGTGACCCTGAACGGCCTCTCCCTCTCTGGATGGGAGTGTCAGCTGCTTGTGTTTTTGGGCAGCATCACACTCCCGTCCAGAGAGGGAGAGGCCGTTCAGGGTCACTGATCCGAGTCTTGTCCGAGAGACTCGCATGTAAGTAGGATAGTGTTTTTCCAGCCTAAATGACAGGCCCTAATACAGGGTGTCATATAGAACTCCATTATGGGCATGCACACACCAATAACCTGGATCCGGCATTTGGATCCGGCGGACTCCGGAGTCCGCCAGATCCGGGTTACATTGAGCCCTATTTTAATTTTACCTACATTGTCCCTGATCTGGGTGGTCACGGTTTTGGACATGGACATCAAAAATGCAACATGTTGCATTTTTGGTCTCCCGGAAAAAAACATGACCACCTGGATCAAGGGGAAAAGTAAGAAACTAGACGCACCTGAAAGTGTCTGCGGCCCCATTAAAAGTCAACGTGGCTGAAAATTGATTCATGTGCATCCAGTGTAAACTGGATACCTACAGATGCCAAAAAGCAGCCATGTTTAACCAGACTAAGAGCCACAAAGACACTGGGAGCATTTATTTGTTTTCTTGCTGCCAATAGCAGAGCTGGCATTTTGTTGCATCTGCCGCCTAACGGATATCTTGCGGCAAGACTGCTTTCGGCCTAATTCATTCAATATGGGACTTGCGTACATGTGCGGCACGTTGCCGTGATCTGGCCAATCTGAGCAAAACCGCAAGTGCCCCACATTGTCCGTAAGTCCCATATAGAATGGATTAGGCCAAACGCAGTCTTCCCGTAAGTGATTCATTAGGCGGCAGATGTGGCAAAACAGTCTGATCTTCCGTGAATGCTGAGAAACGCTGATGTGAAAGCAGCCTAAAAGACTTTGGCAGTGGCGTATCTTGAAGCTCATGGGCCCCGATGCAAAAGCTCCAACAGGGCCCCAAATTTTTGCAAACCTTTAATAGCACTGGTTGTTTTCTATAGACCAAAGGGACTTTTGGGGTCCCCTAGGCTACAAGGCCTGGGTGCAATTACAACCCCTAGGCCTAATACAAAAAACCTTGTCCATAAAACGTACTCTGCAGTAAAAAAGTTTAAATGCAAGTGCAGTAAAAAATATATATAAAAACAGGGTACTTGGTCCATACGTTTTTTGCGCATTAAAATGTACTTCAAGCTGCTTCACCTCATCACGGTGTACCCATATCGAAGCGGTCCTACCTGTTGTATTAAAAACCTGATCAAGTACCCCTAGACCTGTTGTAGTTTTGCCCTTAGACTTTGGGGTGAAACTACTGTATAATATCTCTGTTTAGGTGAAAGCAAAAGAGGCAGAATAGGCAGCCGGTAGAGGGGTCAAGTTTGGTCCGGTTTATCCTTCTACTTTGTGTGCACAATTATTAGGCAATTTGTGTTTTTGACTATTGTTATTAATGAACAACCACAGAGCTGTCAGTTCATCCAAAAGCTTGTAAAACCTGAATATTTAAGAATGTAAAAATGTGATTTTGTGTTCCGGATGCCATAAGGACCATCATTTTTATGGATACATAACAGTTCTGTAAGATGGGAATCTGTGAGTGGTCCAGTAACAGATTAATATCTAATGAGTAAAAACAACGGAAGGTTCGTGGTTATTTGTCCATCCAAACCCAAAAATACCAGCCCGCAGCTGCCCCAGAATTTGGCGCGTCACATTAGACGCTCCAAATCTGGTGCATATCCTGGTTCATCTCGATTGTCTGGTGCTGTGTCAATCGTGGTGATATATGGGGTTCAATATTCCAAAGAAAAAAGATGTCGCACTCACCGAGGTTGCGTTTTTCTTCCTTTATTTGTTGATGCAATCCATGTGATCGAGCAACATAGCAGGGAGGGGGTGCGTGGGAGGCGGACGACGGTACACCGTTTCGCGGTTCTGTGCCGCTTCTACGGGTCCTCCGGGAGGACCCGTAGAAGCGACGACGGTACACCGTTTCGCGGTTCTGTGCCGCTTCTACGGGTCCTCCCGGAGGACCCGTAGAAGCAGCACAGAACCGCGAAACGGTGTACCGTCGTCCGCCTCCCACGCACCCCCTCCCTGCTATGTTGCTCGATCACATGGATTGCATCAACAAATAAAGGAAGAAAAACGCAACCTCGGTGAGTGCGACATCTTTTTTCTTTGGAATATTGAATTATCAGATATCTACATTGTCTGCACCACCAGGTTACCTGTAGCTACAAGTCACATTGTGACAAGGACTCACTGCTGAAGGGGATAGTGCCCGGTGTTTCTACATTAATTGATATATGGGGTTGATAATAGCCTTGTCAAAAATCACAGCTGCCATCAAGCCCTGGTTAATCCCCTTCTTCCTGTGAGTTGGGTGGTTCTTGGCGGACGGTGGGACAGCAGTGTTGTTTGTGGGTGAATACAACATGACGTCTTGTGATAGTGGGGGTGCACACACGATCATTTATAGGCTAGTGTCAGACCAGCGTTACGCATTGCGTTCAGGGGTTCCGTCTAAAACGTAGAATTTTTCAGCATTGGTGCAGTGCTCCCGCTTGGAAAAAGTGCGAGGTTTCAAACTCCGGCAGTGAGAAGCCGGCGTTTGCAATGAGCTCGGGTTCTGTCTGACATGGGATTGCACTGACAGCGTTAGCGCAGTCTTACCTTACCGGTAACACTGCACTAATGCTATAAAATTCTAAGTTTTAGAAGGAACCCTGTCTGACCCTAGCCATAGACTACTCTGTATGTCCATTTTTGGACCTTCCCACATCATCAAGAGCTTCACGTCTTGTATTCATGGCTTTTTCTAACCGTAGTGCCATCTCCCATCATGCCAAAACTCCAACCGGATACTTTCGAGCTCTTCTTACCTAACATATTAGCATCAAAACAAAAAACTCAGCCCTGCAAACAGCGATCTGGATGACTTCATATCATTACCAACTGACATGTAATCATCTCTGAGGAACGTTCCTGATCAGCTTCTGACAGATCTCAGATTAGTCCATCTACTCTTAGAAGGAAAATCAATGTAGTTTTTTCACAAGCCACTCATAAGACTTGACAGGAGGTTCGATACGAGCTAATGTAATGCTAAAACCTCTCCGGTGAGTGATTATCTCAGAATGCAGACTGACCATCGCTTCATTTGCTTCACAAATACTATGAAATTGAAATAAAAAAGGGCCCTGTGCACAGAAATGTTCTACATAACTTAACCCCTCCATGCAGCACGATATGGCACCATGATGAAATGTGTATTATACTTGTTATCACGGCTTTCTGAAAGTCATTTCTCTTATTTTGTATCATGTGAGCTCTACCAGAGCTTGATTTCTTTTAGAGGATAAGTTGACGGTTTCAGTTTTACTATTTTCAGAGGTTTTTTTCTTTGGATGGACAAAAAAAAGAGCAATTTTGGCCAGATTTCTTTTTGTTTGTTAATTTTTTAATGTTTATCATTCTATAAATTAATTTATTATCTTACATAAAACATTTGTAATGTTGAAAAAAGGGGTTTTGTGGGTATCTTGAACCTTTTTCTCATATACTTAAAGTGATCCTGTCAACAGATTTGGATGTTTTAAACTAAAAGCGCCTCCTTCAGCCTATGCTAAGAGGTGGCTATTATGCCCTGACTTCCCCTGTCTGTCCTTCCTCTCCTCACAGTCCATCCCGCCTCTCTTCACAGTCTGCCCCGCCTCTCCTCGCAGTCCATCCCACCTCTCCTCACAGTCCATCCCACCTCTCCTCGCAGTCCATCCCACCTCTCCTCACAGTCCATCCCACCTCTCCTCGCAGTCCATCCCACCTCTCCTCGCAGTCCATCCCACCTCTCCTCACAGTCCATCCCACCTCTCCTCACAGTCCGCCCCGCCTCTCCTCACAGTCCATCCCACCTCTCCTCGCAGTCCATCCCACCTCTCCTCACAGTCCATCCCACCTCTCCTCACAGTCCATCCCACCTCTCCTCGCAGTCCATCCCACCTCTCCACGCAGTCCATCCTGCCTCTCCTCACAGTCAATCCACCTCTCCTCACAGTCCATCCCACCTCTCCTCGCAGTCCATCCCACCTCTCCTCACAGTCCATCCCACCTCTCCTCGCAGTCTATCCCACCTCTCCTCGCAGTCCATCCCACCTCTCCTCACAGTCCATCCCACCTCTCCTCACAGTCCATCCCACCTCTCCTCGCAGTCCATCCCACCTCTCCTCACAGTCCATCCCACCTCTCCTCACAGTCCATCCCACCTCTCCTCGCAGTCCATCCCACCTCTCCACGCAGTCCATCCTGCCTCTCCTCGCAGTCCATCCCACCTCTCCTCACAGTCCATCTCACCTCTCCTCGCAGTCCATCCCACCTCTCCTCACAGTCCATCCCACCTCTCCTCGCAGTCTATCCCACCTCTCCTCGCAGTCCATCCCACCTCTCCTCGCAGTCCATCCTGCCTCTCCTCGCAGTCCATCCCACCTCTCCTCACAGTCCATCTCACCTCTCCTCACAGTCCATCCCACCTCTCTTCACAGTTCTTCACAGTCCATCCCACCTCTCCTCGCAGTCCATCCCACCTCTCCTCACAGTCCATCCCGCCTCTCTTCACAGTCTGCCCCGCCTCTCCTCACAGTCCATCCCACCTCTCCTCGCAGTCCATCCAACCTCTCTTCACAGTCCATCCCGCCTCTCTTCACAGTCCATCCCACCTCTCCTCACAGTCCATCCCACCTCACCTCGCAGTCCATCCCACCTCTCTTCACAGTCCATCCCACCTCTCCTCACAGTCCATCCCGCCTCTCTTCACAGTCCATCCCACCTCTCCTCACAGTCCATCCCGCCTCTCTTCACAGTCTGCCCCGCCTCTCCTCACAGTCCATCCCGCCTCTCTTCACAGTCCATCCCACCTCTCCTCACAGTCCATCCTGCCTCTCTTCACAGTCTGCCCCGCCTCTCCTCACAGTCCATCCCACCTCACCTCGCAGTCCATCCCACCTCTCTTCACAGTCCATCCCACCTCTCCTCACAGTCCATCCCGCCTCTCTTCACAGTCCATCCCACCTCTCCTCACAGTCCATCCCGCCTCTCTTCACAGTCTGCCCCGCCTCTCCTCACAGTCCATCCCACCTCTCTTCACAGTTCTTCACAGTCCATCCCACCTCTCCTCGCAGTCCATCCCACCTCTCTTCGCAGTCCATCCCACCTCTCCTCGCAGTCCATCCCACCTCTCCTCGCAGTCCATCCCGCCTCTCCTCGCAGTCCATCCCACCTCTCCTCACAGTCCATCCCACCTCTCCTCACAGTCCATCCCACCTCTCCTCACAGTCCATCCCACCTCTCTTCACAGTTCTTCACAGTCCATCCCACCTCTCCTCGCAGTCCATCCCACCTCTCCTCACAGTCCATCCCACCTCTCTTCACAGTTCTTCACATTCCATCCCACCTCTCCTCGCAGTCCATCCCACCTCTCCTCACAGTCCATGCCGCCTCTCTTCACAGTGCATCCCACCTCTCCTCACAGTCCATCCCACCTCTCCTCACAGTCCATCCCGCCTCTCTTCACAGTGCATCCCACCTCTCCTCGCAGTCCATCCCACCTCTCCTCACAGTCCATCCCACCTCTCTTCACAGTTCTTCACAGTCCATCCCACCTCTCCTCGCAGTCCATCCCACCTCTCCTCACAGTCCATCCCGCCTCTCTTCACAGTCCATCCCACCTCTCCTCGCAGTCCATCACACCTCTCCTCGCAGTCCATCCCACCTCTCCTCGCAGTCCATCCCGCCTCTCCTCGCAGTCCATCCCACCTCTCCTCGCAGTTTGTCCCGCCTTTCCTCACAGTTCTTTACAGTCTGTCCCTCCTCTCCTCACAAAACAAAGTATTCACTGATCTCAGGGAGACCAGTTCAAGAAAACACTGCGGGAAGCCGGCTAAAGCGCTCAACACAGTGAATTCCTAGGCCCATTGCCCCCTAAGAATTTTGAATATGCAAATAGAGTCTGTGGATCCTCGGTTAGGAGTCTCAACACAAGACTAGCCAGATCTTCCTCCAGGGAAGGACCTAGCCATGATAACCACCATATTAAGTGGCCCTTTGAGTCAATATCCATCTCTTTACAAGCTTAAAGATAAGACAAGGGAATACCAAGGCCAGGTATCCATCCACAGACAGCTGTTTCGGGGTGTTGCCCCTCATCAGTGTGGAGTAGGATTCTGGCTAGGTGGGAGCAATGCCTAGTAGACCAACAAAACAAAGTATTCACTGAGTATTCAAAGGGCCACTTAATATGGTGGTTATCATGGCTAGGTCCTTCCCTGGAGGAAGATCTGGCTAGTCCTGTGTTGAGACTCCTAAACGAGGCTCCACAGACTCTATTTGCATATTCCTCTCCTCACAGTCTGTTCCACCTTTCCTCGCAGTCCATCCTACCTCTCCTCACAGTCCATCCCGCCTCTCTTCACAGTTCTTTACAGTCTGTCCCGCCTCTCTTCACAGTCCGTCCCACCGCTCCTCGCAGACTGTCCTGCCTTTCCTCACATCAAAAACTGTGGTACACCTAGTATTTGTATATGTTTAGGTAAATATGTAAAGGTACGGTGTCTTACCCTTTCATGGGTAGGACATATATGTGAGGATACTGTGCTTCCCGGTCCGTGGGTGAAGGTGAGGGGTCTTAGCCTAGGGCTGATCAGGATAAAAAGGCAAGGGTGGTGGCCTGGATGTCCTCACCTCAGAGGAAACAGGGAGAGTTAGGCACGCCCAGTCTAAGGGTTAGAAAAAAAGGGAGAGAAGGGGCGCATGTGTAGGATCACTATAGCTCAGTTAATATGGCGTTATTACAGGTGGCCACTCACCTGTTTGGGTTGTGCACGACCTGCACAACCCAGTGTAATAGCCTCTGATATATGGGGGACCCCCGGCAATATGCACGCTCCTCTCTTTCGACCTCGCTGGTCCCCAGCTGTCCGTACAGGACCTTTCCGGTCACGTGGCGCCGGTCCCGGATGTGCGTCACTGCTTTTTATCTAGGGAACGCCAGATCCTTCACCACTGTGCCCTCGCTGTGCTGCTCCAGCCGCTGATCCCTCAGGGGGAATAGAAGCTTGCAAGAAAATGATTTAGCGGTCTTGTAGAAGCGCTACTAAAGCTCAGGCACCAGGATGATGAGGTTTATAATCAGCAATCTTTATTTTCCCCTCACAGCTCCACAACATGTTTCAACTGCTCAAGGCAGTCCTCCTCAGGTAGTGACACTGCCTTGAGCAGTTGAAACATGTTGTGGAGCTGTGAGGGGAAAATAAAGATTGCTGATTATAAACCTCATCATCCTGGTGCCTGAGCTTTAGTAGCGCTTCTACAAGACCGCTAAATCATTTTCTTGCAGTCTAAGGGTTAGACTAGCTCCCCTGATCACCTTTTGCAGGAGGATAGTTGTGGATTTGTCAGGTGACCAGTCCTTTAAATAGTTGCCTCTTCCACCAACAGGTGTTGCTAAGAGGGTTTGTTCTCTGCAAGATCTGGAGCTGTGTTTTTTGCTGAAGCCCTGGTGTTTTCCTTTTGTTGGGAGTTTCTGTGCTTCCTGGTCTGTGGGTGGTGGTAGTGGGGTCTTTGCCTAAGGCTTATCAGAAGCAAAGGGCAAGGTAGGCGGGCCAGATGTCCTCACCATCAGATGGGAACAGGGTGAGTTTAAGGTTTAGACTAGCTCCCCTGATTGCCCATCTTACCATACTGCTTCCTTATTCCCTTTACCATTATACCACCCTGCGTGACAGCTATTTTTTTCTGACAAATCAACATGTCTTTCCTTTCTATTTCATTTTTCTAAGTTTACTGTCCCTTTAAAATTGTATCCTGAGATATCTACTCAGCAACAAAACAGAAGATTTGGTAACAATCTATTTTTTTCCCTTAGTCATTCAATGGAAGTTGTAAAGTGTCAGACAGGAAGGAAACAAATAAAGCCTTTTACATAACCCCGTAATATATTTTTCCTATGAAGAAGGTGAGAACACACAAGGCCTTCAGCGCAGGAAACAAGTGGAATATCCGTCCTCTCTGCTTATATATGTGACCTATTCATATCAATTGTCCAAGGTTTATATTCATCATCTCAACTGCTTTGCCCTTTCGTCCTCATTTTCTTAGAGAACAATACATTTTTCGCTGACATTTTCTATTGGCATCACTTCTCTGCTTTACTCTAAGAGAAACAACAAGACCTGAAAGAAAAAGGAGTAAAGAAAACAATTAAATGTTGTCCACGTTGGGATCAATGGAGGCTGCTGCATCCTGTTTCTCACACTTCAGAAGGACCCTAGAAGCGGGAAGGGGGCTAAAACTTTCCTTTAAAAGTTATTATTAGTAGTAGCATTTTCTTAATAATATTACAGTAAAATCCCTTCAATTTTTCCTTAAAGGGATTGTCCACTTTTTGTAACTATTCAACATCTGAGCCAAGCATACTAAACCGGTTGGTGAACAAACCCATGGATATATGAATTCAGTGGCACTATTCGGGAATCGATCTTAACCCGAGCCGTCACTGATTGGCTGTTTGATGCTCCGCCCACATACGCTATCCCAAAGCAAACCACTTCCGGAGTGGGAGGGCGGAGATTTTTCATTTTTTCTTCCGTATCCTCACTACGGCCGATAACTCTGTGTTTACCCCAATGTGAGCCAATCAAACCCTGCAAGCGGTTGGACACCAAGCGTGCCGGAGCACAGCAAAGAAAGAAGAAACAAGTTCTGCACCAATCTGTTTCGGGAAAAAGCTATTCTGGGCATACCAACATGGTGTTTTAGAGTGTTATGTGTGAAAAAAACAGGCTAAGGTATTTCCATTTGTAGAAATAATGAAAAATGGCACTCGCCACATCTTACCTCATAAAACCTTCTTTATTTAATCTTCTTAAAATTACATGAGGTGGCCGGTGGACAAGCACAGAATAGTATCAGGATGACAGCTGTTTCGTGTCAGATCGACACTTCTACAGAGGATCTATAGAAGTGTCGAACTGACACGAAACAGCTGCCATCCTGATACTATTCTGTGTTTGTCCACCGGCCACCTCATGTAATTTTAAGAACATGAAGTTAAGTTAAGAAGTATCAGGATGACAGCTGTTTCGTGTCAGATCAACACTTCTACAGAGGATCTATAGAAGTGTCGAACTGAGACGAAACAGCTGTCATCCTGATACAATGATGTGCTTGTCCACCTGCCATCTCATGTAGTTTTAAGAACATGAAGTTAAGTTAAGAAGTATCAGGATGACAGCTGTTTCGTGTCAGATCAACACTGCTACAGAGGATCTATAGAAGTGTCGAACTAACACGAAACAGCTGTCATCCTGATACAATGATGTGCTTGTCCACCTGCCATCTCATGTAGTTTTAAGAACATGAAGTTAAGTTAAGAAGTATGAGGATGACAGCTGTTTCGTGTCAGATCAACACTTCTACAGAGGATCTATAGAAGTGTCGAACTAACACGAAACAGCTGCCATCCTGATACTATGCTGTGATTGTCCACCTGCCACCTCATGTAATTTTAAGAACATGAAGTTAAGAAGTATCAGGATGACAGCTGTTTTGTGTCAGATCAACACTTCTACAGAGGATCTACAGAAGTGTCAAACTGACATGAAACAGCTGTCATCCTGATACTATGCTGTGCTTGTCCACCTGCCATCTCATGTAGTTTTAAGAACATGAAGTTAAGTTAAGAAGTATCAGGATTACAGCTGTTTCGTGTCAGATCAACACTTCTACAGAGGATCTACAGAAGTGTCGAACTGACACGAAACAGCTGTTTCTCTGAATCTGGTGTCTCAGCAGAGTGAGGCCAGAAGAATTTAGGGGGGATAGATTGGGTGTTCAGTAGGCGGTTATATAAAATCAGTAGGGTACATACAAATCATGAAGCCCCATTACAGAAGCTCTTATTGGCTCTACCACTCCTACCCCCCAAAAAAAATTATAATACTTTTCGGTTGGGTCACAGTAGAGCATATCTCACAACTTTACAGCCCAAAGTCATTTTCTCACTACAAAGTCATTTTCCTCCTGCCATATTAAAGCGATACCAACAAAAGTGCCTCACAGACCCCGTATGATCCCACACAGAGAATTCCTCCACAGTATGATGACCCTACTGTACCTCCCTTATCTACCCTAGCAAAGTATGGTGACCCCAACACTGCATGATCCCCACAGTGAATTCCTCCACAGTACCTTCCACACACAGTATAATGAATGACCTTATTGTACCCCCACAACTACCCCAGCAATGAATGGTGACCCCAACACAGTACGATCCTCAACTGTGACCCCCACATAGACGTCTAAACAGTATAATGAGTCTATATACTGTATAATGGCCCTTACTATGCCTCCAAATAGTAAAATACAATATAAACACAATCCTCCGCACAGTGTGATGGACCCCACACAATCCATTACAATGTATAATTGCATGCATACAGCATAATGCCCTCCAAATAACCCTTCAAATATTATAATGGCCTCTACATAGCCTTCAATATAGTATAATGGTCCCCCATAGTCCTCCATGTAGTATAATGCACCCCATACTGCTCCATATAGTATAATGCACATCACATAGTCTTCCATATAGTATAATGCACCCCACATAGTCCTTCATATAGTATAATGCACCCCCATAGGCTTCTATGTAATATGATGCACTCATAGTTTTCCATATAGTATAATGCACCCCATAGTCCTCCATTTAGTATAATGCACCCCCATAATCCTCCATATAGTATAATATTCCCCCCATATTCTTCCATATAGTATAACATACTCCATAGATCTCCATATAGTATAATGCACCCCCATAGTTTTCCATATATTATAATGCTCCCCATAGTCCACCAGATAATATAATGCACCCCTGTATTACTCCATATAGAATAATGCACACCACATCGTCTTCCATATAGTACAATGTACCCCCATAATCCTCCATATAGTATAATGCCTCTCCATAGTCCTCCATATAGTAGAATACACCCCCATAGTCCATCATATTACATAATGCACACCCCAGAGTCCTCCATATACAATACACACCCCAAGTAATCCATATAAAATAATGCACACCCAATAGTCAGTCTTTCATACAGAATAATGCACACCTCATAGTCATCAGTATAATATTATGGCCACCAATGTACGCATTGAGTAAAAGAAAATAAATACTCACCTCCCATTGTTCAGCCTCAGCTTTGGTCTCCGTGGTGAGAGATCTGCAGCTCGGCACAGCGGGCGCACTGTAGTGAAATCATTGCACCCACTGCCCTGAGACGTCAGCCACTGAGGGAGAATGATGGAGAAGGATTCGTCAGCGGAGTGCTCCCTCTTTCATCAATACTATTATTACTTTCAACTGTATTGACAATTAGGATGCTTATACAGTTGAATGGTTGAATGGGTGGTGGCCTGACTCACAAGCCCTTTAGTGGCCATGTGGTCTGCTGCAATTGGCGATATGCCACTGCATTAATGAAAGAATGTGGTCTTTAAAGGCGCTCACAGCTCTACTCCTCTCCCAGGTGCCACCTTCAGAAAGTTGGTCTATGATATATGAAAAAAGGAGACACTTAGCATGGCCATTACTATATCTGCCCAGCTGCTACATCACAGCATACCTTTTTACTAAGTTTTTACTAAGTTAATGCCCTGCAATGACCATGATGCCACCTCACCACCCCCGGACCTGGTGCTCCACCTTTACTGAACCCGGCGCTCCACCACCACTGGACCCTGTGCTCCACCACCACCGGACCCGACACTCCACCACCACTGCACCCGGTGCTCCACCACCACTGGACCCGACGCACCACCACCACTGGACCCTGCGCTCCACCACCACCAGACCCGACGCTCCACCACCACTGTACCTGGTGCTCCACCACCATCAGAGCAGACCCAACCTACTGCCTCCCCATTGCCTTTTAGAATGTCAGCTCGAAAGAGCAGGGTCCACTCCCCCCTCTGTATCGGTCTGTCACTGTTAGCTTGTTTGTTGTATTTTTAACTTGTTTGTATTTAACAGCATGTACAGCACCATAGACTCAACGGTGCTCTATAAAAAAAAAAAAAAATAATAATATGAAAAATTGAGATACTTAACATATAAAAATTGCCATTTCTATATCTGCCCAGTTGCCACATGGCGTAACTTTTTACTGGGTTCGTACACTAAGTTAATGCCTCTCACTGGGTTTAAAAAAAACTCAAATTGTGCGGGTGAATAGGAGCATGCTAATAGAGAATAGAATAAGCTAGGGCTAATGGGGGAGGGACACACAGTCAGAGAGCATGACCCCATATTATAAATAAGAAACTCAGTAAATAGATACACGGTGACGTGGCTACTGGGCAGATATAGAAATGGCCATCTTTATATGCTAAGTATTTCATTTTTTCATATATTTCAGGCCCGGACTGACAGGCGGGAGATTCTGGACTTCTCCCGATGGGCCGGTGGTTGTGGAGTGGGCGGGGCCACAGCGCCCGCTCCTCCAGCCGCAGGCCAACTTTTCAATGATTTTGCAGCGGCCGCCCGCCACCCGCCGACATGCCGGGTCTGGGGAAGGACGCCGGCCGCTACCTCTTGTCACACAGACTCACACCAGTAGGCGGGCGGGCAGCCCTGACAGCGGCTCTTAAGGAGAGCGCAGGCTGTATAGCAAGTTCTTTGTGGGCGGAGAGAGCACACACTCTGCTCTCCCGCCCAAGAAACGGATCGCAGCCACCCAGGCTATTACCAACAGGGCCCGTGTGCAGGCAGTGGAGCTGGCCTGCAGGCAGCAGCCTGTGACTGTCACAGTCATAGACTGAGTCGCCTCCTCACTCCTCCTGTGTCTCAGCTGCGGACTTGGGGGCTGCAGTGCGGGACAACAAGCAAAGCTGAGGCAAGATACTTTCACTTTTATCTGTCTGACCTGAGATGTGTGGGGTGGGGGTGGGGCAGGGCAGACTGCTGTGTGTGTATTTGTGTGTGTGTAAGACAGGCAGCTGCGTGTGTATTTGTGTGTCTGTGTGTGAGGGCAGGCGCTGTGTGTGTGTGTCTGTGTGTGAGGACAGGCTGTAGTGCATGTGTGAGTGTGTATGAGACACTCTGCTGTGTATGTGTGAGTGTGTGTGAGACAGGCCGCTGTGTGTGTATGTGTGTCTGTGTGTGAGACAGACCGCTGTGTGTGTATGTGTGAGTGTGTGTGAGTACAGGCCGCTGTATGTGTGAGTGTGTGTGAGTACAGGCCGCTGTGTGTGTATGTGTGTGTGTGTGAGTACAGGCCGCTGTGTGTGTATGTGTGAGTGTGTGTGAGGACAGGCCGCTGTGTATGTGTGAGTGTGTGTGAGTACAGGCCGCTGTGTGTGTATGTGTGAGTGTGTGTGAGGACAGGCCGCTGTGTATGTGTGAGTGTGTGTGAGGACAGGCCGCTGTGTGTGTATGTGTGTCTGTGTGTGAGACAGACCGCTGTGTGTGTATGTGTGAGTGTGTGTGAGTACAGGCCGCTGTATGTGTGAGTGTGTGTGAGTACAAGCCGCTGTGTGTGTATGTGTGTGTGTGTGTGAGTACAGGCCGCTGTGTGTGTATGTGTGAGTGTGTGTGAGGACAGGCCGCTGTGTATGTGTGAGTGTGTGTGAGTACAGGCCGCTGTGTGTGTATGTGTGAGTGTGTGTGAGGACAGGCCGCTGTGTGTGTATGTGTGTCTGTGTGTGAGACAGGCCGCTGTGTGAGTGTGTGTGAGGACAGGCCGCTGTGTGTGTATGTGTGAGTGTGTGTGAGGACAGGCCGCTGTGTGTGTATGTGTGAGTGTGTGTGAGGACAGGCCGCTGTGTGTGTAGTGTGTGAGTGTGTGTGAGGACAGGCCGCTGTGTGTGTATGTGTGAGTGTGTTGTGAGGACAGGCCGCTGTGTGTGTATGTGTGAGTGTGTGTGAGGACAGGCCGCTGTGTGTGTATGTGTGAGTGTGTGTGAGGACAGGCCGCTGTGTGTGTATGTGTGAGTGTGTGTGAGGACAGGCCGCTGTGTGTGTATGTGTGAGTGTGTGTGAGGACAGGCCGCTGTGTGTGTATGTGTGAGTGTGTGTGAGGACAGGCCGCTGTGTGTGTATGTGTGAGTGTGTGTGAGGACAGGCCGCTGTGTGTGTTGTGTGAGTGTGTGTGAGGACAGGCCGCTGTGTGTGTATGTTGTGAGTACAGGCCGCTGTGTGTGTATGTGTGAGACAGGCCGCTGTGTGTGTTATGTGTATGTGTGAGTGTGTGTGAGGACAGGCCGCTGTGTGTGTGTATGTTGTGAGTGTGTGTGAGGACAGGCCGCTGTGTCTGTATGTGTGAGGACAGGCCGCTGTGTGTGTATGTGTGTGTGTGTGAGGACAGGCCGCTGTGTGTGTGTTGTGTGTGTGTGAGGACAGGCCCGCTGTGTGTGTGTGTGTGTGAGGACAGGCCGCTGTGTGTGTGTGTGTGTGTGAGGACAGGCCGCTGTGTGTGTGTGTGTGTGTGTGAGGACAGGCCGCTGTGTGTGTGTGTGTGTGTGTGTGTGAGGACAGGCCGCTGTGTGTTGTGTGTGTGAGGACAGGCCGCTGTGTGTGTGTGTGTGAGGACAGGCCGCTGTGTGTGTGTGTGTGTGAGGACAGGCCGCTGTGTGTGTGTGTAGTGAGGACAGGCCGCTGTGTGTGTATGTGTGAGGACAGGCCGCTGTGTGTGTATCTGTGAGTGTGCGTGAGGACAGGCCGCTGTGTGTGTATGTGTGAGGACAGGCCGCTGTGTGTATTTGTGTGTCTGTGTGTGAGGACAGGCTGCTGTGTATGTGTGAGTGTGTTTGAGACAGGCTGTTGTGTGTGTATTTGTGTGTGTGTGAGGACAGGCTGCTGTGTGTGTATGTGTGAGTGTGTGTGACGACAGGCCGCTGTGTGTGTGTCTGTGTGTGAGGACAGGCTGTTCCATGTGTGTGGGGACCGGGGCAGGTTGCTGTGTGTGTGTGAGGGCTGGCTTCTGTGTGTGGTGGTCAGGGCAGGCTGTTGCATGTGTGTGGGGCCGGGGCAGGCTGTTACATGCGTGTGGGGTCCTGGGCAGGCGCTACGTGCGAGTGGGGGCTGAGGCAGGCAGCTACGTGCATGTGGGGGCCAGGTCAGGCAGCTGTGTGTGTAGGGGCCAGGGCAGGCTGCTACGTGTGTGGGGGGGCTGGGGCTGGGGCAGACTGCTACATGTGTGTGTGGGGGGCCGAGACAGACTGCTGCATGTGTGTGGGGGCTGGATCAGGCTGCTACATTTGTGTGGGTGACTGGGTAGGCTGGTGCATGTGTGTGGGGGCTGTGGCAGGCTGCTACGTGTGTGTGTGTGTGTGTGTGTGTGTGTGTGTGAGAGGGCAGGCTGCATGTGCGTATGTGTGTAATCCTCAGTATCTGTATTATTCTGTATATATACTCTGCACAGTGCCACTTCTCCTGTCCTGTATACTGGGTGTAATCCTCAGTATCTGTATTATTCTGTATATATACACTGCACAGTACCACTTCTCCTGTCCTGTATACTGGGTGTAATCCTCAGTATCTGTATTATTCTGTATATATACACTGCACAGTACCACTTCTCCTGTCCTGTATACTGGGTGTAATCCTCAGTATCTGTATTATTCCGTATATATACACTGCACAGTACCACTTCTCCTGTCCTGTATACTGGATGTAATCCTCAGTATCTGTATTATTCTGTATATATACACTGCACAGTACCACTTCTCCTGTCCTGTATACTGGATGTAATCCTCAGTATCTGTATTATTCTGTATATATACTCTGCACAGTACCACTTCTCCTGTCCTGTATACTGGGTGTAATCCTCAGTATCTGTATTATTCTGTATATATACACTGCACAGTGCCACTTCTTCTGTCCTGTATACTGGGTGTAATCCTCAGTATCTGTATTATTCTGTATATATACACTGCACAGTGCCACTTCTTCTGTCCTGTATACTGGGTGTAATCCTCAGTATCTGTATTATTCTGTATATATACACTCTGCACAGTACCACTTCTCCTGTCCTGTATACTGGGTGTAATCCTCAGTATCTGTATTATTCTGTGTATATATAACACTGCACAGTACCACTTCTCCTGTCCTGTATACTGGGTGTAATCCTCAGTATCTGTATTATTCTGTATATATACACTGCACAGTACCACTTCTCCTGTCCTGTATACTGGGTGTAATCCTCAGTATCTGTATTATTCTGTACATACACTGCACAGTACCACTTCTCCTGTCCTGTATACTGGGTGTAATCCTCAGTATCTGTATTATTCTGTACATACACTGCACAGTACCACTTCTTCTGTCCTGTATACAGGGTGTAATCCTCAGTATCTGTATTATCCTGTATATATACACTGCACAGTACCACTTCTCCAGTCCTGTATACTGGATGTAATCCTCAGTATCTGTATTATTCTGTATATACACTGCACAGTAGCACTTCTCCTGTCCTGTATACTGGGTGCAATCCTCAGTATCTGTATTATTCTGTATATATACACTGTATAGTACCACTTCTCCTGTCCTGTTGTCAGAGAGGTGGTTTTGAACTTTGATTTTCAGCATTTAAATGTTGCTTAATTTGATTATCCCTAATATGGAGTCATCACTTCCTTTCTGTACAGGTGATGACTTTCCCTTCACTGTGTATCTGACTGCTGGGACTCCACAATCCTGAGAAATGTGGCTTTGTGGATCACCATGTGAATGGAGATGTGGTAGATTGTACACTCTGCTGCACCATTCACATGTGGCTCTTCAAATAACTCCTTTAAGAAAGTGATGAGGCCACGGCAACTTAAAGGGAATCTGTCCGCTCCATAAAGCCCCCAGACTATCACTATCTGTCCCTGTACCTTCCTATTACTACTGTAACTATCCCTTTCTGTGCTAAATGTGCCCTGTGACTGTTTAATAAAAGCTTTTTATCACTCACTCATTAGTATGATAATGAACAGGGGGGCTACCATTGCTAGACCCCCTGGGCGTTCTCTGTGTCCCATGGCCGCCTCCTGTATAGTCTATCATGCTCCGATGGGTGTGATGTTGACATCCAAATGTGCACCCACGGCCCCCAGCCTGACTAGCTCCGCTCTGCAGAATGGTGGGTATGACGCCGAGTGTTGTAATTTCCAGTACTCATCCACAGAGCTGCACAGTACGCATGCTCTGTGGAGCACATTATGTTAGCTCATCACAGATATCATCACAGATGAGCTGATGTAATGTGCTCCATAGAGCATGCTTACTGTGCAGCCTGAAGTCCTGCCTGCGGAGTGCCGGAAATGATGTGTTTGAGTGATAAAAAGCTTTTATTACACAGTCACAGGGCACATTTAGCACAGAAAGGTGAGTTAGAGTAGTAATAGGAAGATGCAGGGACAGGTAGTGATAGCCAGGGGGGCTTAATGGAAGTGACAGGTTCTCTTTAAAAGCAAACTTCAATGATCGGGGCTAATGGGTGATATAGTGTGTGGGCTGGTGGAGTTTGTTTTCCAGGGCTGCTTTCTGGTCCCAGTCCGGCCCTGATATATTTCCTTAGCAGTAATGCATGTCTATAACTTACATTCATGGTTTAGCATTTCAGAGTGCAACTGTCTCTTTGTTAAAAAAAGAAAAGTGACTTAAAATATGCAATTGATGAATAAGGACGATTTGGTCTAAAGCACAAGACCCTCCTCCTCTAGTATCTCGGAATTATATGACATTTTTGTTTCTTTATCTTTTATGTCTTTTGTTATTTCCTCCATGTTTTTCAAGAGTCATAACTTTTATTGTTCTATCAACGAAACCTTATGAGGGCTGATTTTTTGAGGGGTGATTTGTAGATTTTAATGCCACCATTTACCTTATAATGTGCTAAAAACATGAAAAAGAATCAATGAGAGGTGAAATTGAGAATAAATGCAATTCTGACATTGTTTGGTGTTCGCACAAGTATATATACGATATGGACAGCATTCAGACCAAAAATACGGTTGTGTGACCCTACCTTTATGGGGTTCACTACGAGGAAGAAATAATGTGATATTTTACGATTGTGTCTTTTACAGTGTCACGTACCCAATTCAAGTATATCTAAGTAAGCACTGAGCTGAACCTTGTAGAACTGGTGCGCTCCTCGCAAGGACACCAATTCTTTAGATCAGGGAATAATTTCTTAAACCATGCAATAATGCTCTAATAGAAATAAATTCTATCTCACCGCTGACCCACCAATTTGTCACGTACCCGCTTCTTAGCACGTGATTTGGGGTTGCGCCTGCAAGGGTTAATCTATCTCCTCTCACTCAATCCAGCTTATGACCTCTGTCCTATGCTGAAAGGGAGTATCAATCAGACCGTGCACCCCTCTTCACACACGCTGCCACCACTCAGTGAGCATAAAGGGGCGATCAGACAATCTACAGGATCACACCCTCCCTAGAGTTATGGGTACAGTGATTACAGTAAAAAGATATAAAAATGGAAATAAAAAGTGACATACAAATATGCAAAAGAGTTATAAAATGAAAGGGAGAAACTTATAGAAATATCTAAACTTTGCAGTCCAATGTTATTCTGCTTTACCTGAGGGAGGATGAATTATGGATCACAGTCAGCTCGGCTGACCCCCAATCTGTGAACAAATGACTTTGCCTGGAGGGTCCAAGTTATCGGCTCAGACTGGAGGTCAGATTTCTAGACCATCCTTTCATTTTAATATTCTAATTCTGGCATTATGATTGGAGCCCTCACTAATTTAGCCAGGCATATATTATTTTTAAAAATGCTCTTTTGTCTTAACCCATTCTCTTTCCCACAGTAAATACAACTGTCAGGCTGTACTAGGTCCCATTTGGTGGAGTCTGTTTGAAGCTTACTAGAGGTGTGAAATGTTTTTATTCCTGTGCTGGCAGGATGCGCCCCCTTAGGAGACTAAAGACCCTGTGAAAGCCAGCTTTGCGCTCAAGATAACATAGGTTGTGACGTTTGTGTACTGACTAACCACTGTGGGAATAATAGCACTATATAAATGAATAAATAAATATATATATATATATGGTAATGGTGAGATAAAATACTTTATTTTATTTTCTTTAGATGTTTTATTTGGATGGTGATTTTTTTTTTTGCATTTTCAATTTTTGTGGGTTTGTATTTTTTTTAATCTATTAATTTTTTTCTTCAGTTCTTCAGGGGACTGAAATATGCAGTCATCTGATCGCTTGTACAATATATAAAAATGCATGCAATTTTATCAATTTTCTATTAAAATCTACCTACAGCAAAGCTTTGTAGGGGCACAAAGATGGCAGTCACGGGGTGGGGGCAATCAATAATTGTGTTATGTGAAATGCGCACTCCCATTAAAGTTTTTATTCTCTTAAAATAATGCAATCATCATATAGCACTGTGTACTTACAATTGCTCGTTTTGCCTTCTACTAAGTAAATTCTTCTCTTTTCTCTTACGTGTCTGAGCAGGAACTCTTAAAGTCTTGCTCTCCACTTCGGGACAGGAAAAGTCAGAGAGTAATCAGCACAGACTTCCCAAAGTGTTAATGCTACAATATTGCTATAATTGAAAATGCTTACATACATTCTTCACCACTATAATTGACCATAAATGTGTGATATATCGGGCTCCCATCTGTGGAACTCCCTCCTCACTTACTGGAAATACGGAGCTCGGACTTTTCTTAACTTACTATAGACATGAACAGTAGTGATCAGTGAGCACTACCACGCTTGGGTGTTCGGAGCTTGTAAGAAGGAGCAGTTGGATACTCTAATGGGCGCATCTTGGTTACCAAATATAATGGAAGTCAATGGGATCTTGAGCATTTTTCTGCAAAAGTTCCCAAAAAAATGCTTATGTTCCCTATTGACTTCCATTGTACTTGGGCACATGAGTCGCACCCAACTGCTTATTACCAGTTCCGAAATCCCGCGCATTTAGTGCTCACTAATCACTAATGACCAAAGAAAGCCAAGTAGTTAAACAGCCCATTCTCTATATAGTCTTAGGTCTCTTTCACATAGCCATGAAAATTGGTTCTAATGCTAAGGTTGGGAGAGCGCAGTCAGTCCATGCATCACAATCCAACATCACATCAGCCATAAGACTAGCATGTTGGTCACGGAATCTGATTTTTCCTAGCCGGCTACTCCATTTTTTTACGAACAATCATCTATATATTCCATGGGTTGTGTCATATAAGGCTGACATGTATCGGGGAACCCTCCAGATGGGGACTATCTGGGTAAAGAAAGCATGGTAAGTTGCCACTTATGTCCACAGCTCTCCACTACTATGGGAGTTACAGAAATTGCCAATTTAGTGAATACACCATATGTCTATGGGAAGATGTCATAAGACATCTTATGAAATATTTTCTAATTAAACAATAATTAAACCACAGATACCTCCACAATCAAATGCCTCCCTCTAGGAACTTCTAACGCTAACATCTATGAAGTATAGGAATGCATCTATGCATTACACTACAACTTATTATACCTATAAACAGTGTCACACGTTATACCTTATATTAATATTACTTATCCTACATAGCACAAAAACATGTCACTCATTTGCAATAAAACCTTTGAAGTCTTCAGAGGTATACACGACCATAGGGCGACCCTCTTACACAAGCACTTTGCTTCTTGCCTCAGAGACTGACTGACCACCGTCAATAAACTACAGAAATGACCAGTAACCTATGCAATGAGCATGTAGAAAATAAAATTCAATATCCCTGTCACGAAAGTGGTATAATGGGTAAACT
Organism: Allobates femoralis; assembly: GCA_033576535.1. Taxonomy (NCBI): domain Eukaryota; kingdom Metazoa; phylum Chordata; class Amphibia; order Anura; family Aromobatidae; genus Allobates; species Allobates femoralis. The sequence goes on along the minus strand of JARQOC010000003.1, from coordinate 844,705,749 downwards.
GGGTAGCTAGACTTACCCTATAGACTGTAGGTCCCTAGCTGACCCTGTATCCAGAGGTACCTCTGATGGTGAGGAGATCTGAGCCACCACCCTCTTCCATGTACTCAACCAGGTCTGTGCTAACACCCCTCACCTCCACCCACGACTGGGATGCACAGCAACTCACACAAATAAGGAAAAACACCAAGAAGCTTCAGCACAATGTGCACGCATGTCTTCTCAGCTTGAGGTCTTGAAGAGAACAAAACTCTATCAGCAACACCTAGTGAAAAGAAGTGGAACAATTTAAATGCTGGAGAAGTGGACAACTGCGTCATCTGACACATCCGGCAGCAGCAGCTTACCTGCATCTGGAGAGCCATAATACCATAGACAACAGCAGCTTCTGACCTTAACATTATATGTGCCAATGGAAATTTACTCCCATAGCAACTACAGTGGAGCATTTCACATGGACTGCAGAGCAGTCAACACGTGACAATCCCTCTGTTTACTTAAAATGAGAGGATCTTCAAAGCACAAGTGTGGCGCCCCTACGAGCAGGGTGGCCACAGGTAGGAACTGCAGCCAGGAGATGGAGACAGTTTAACACAAAAACACCTTCATAAGCACACCCACAGACACAAGACCCAACCCGGAGCCCAGGACTCTGTGCAGGCAAGGGGTGGTAGGGCCAGTCACAGTGGGTGGCACATAGGCAAGGTGACGGACTGGGTACATAAGGGGAAAACTAGGAAGTAACAGCAGTAGGCCAGAGTGAGCTGAACAGTAAAGACCAAGTAGGACAGAGAGACACTTCTCTGGAGGTTTCGGGTTCCCTGGAGGTGCAGAATCCTGCGAAGCCCCTGGACAGAAAGCCCGCTCCACAGCCCGTAAGTAAAGGGAAGGGGGAAGACTGGACCAGTGCAGTGTCCGAGAAAACGCAGCGGTGACAGAGGACGACTGACAGGAAGGATCCCCTGATGTACGCCGTAGTCACATGGGTAGGAAAGAGCCTGGCGATCCCCTACAACATAGGGACACTGGAAGGCTTAGCTGGGACCAGAGAGTTGGCTCTGAGGTGACCGTAGATACATGCCGGATCACAGACACACCGACGGGGAGATGCAGAATCCAAGTCTGCTTTCCTAACACAGTGCTATGAGACACAGCAGAATATTAGGGCTCAACTACACCCGGTGATAGGGTCACAGTAAAAGAACCCGTGCTGCCTGTCATACGGCATGCAGGAAGAATTAGAGGAAGAAAGCCTGAATGGTAGAAAGAAAGAGAAGGGTCTATGGCAGGAACCTGGCTGCAGTAGGATTAATGGAAACTGTGGAGTTAATTGTGTGAAGCCGTTTGTGAACTGTACCGTGAAGAACTGCTAGTAAAATCCGGTGAACCCTGCCAGAGTCTCCCGTGTGTGATTCCCTGCATGTTGAACTGTTATACTATTTACACCCTCACGGGCTCATCCATTCGGCTGCAGCACCATCCATCCTCCTGGCAGAAGTAAGCAGCAACGGTGGTCCCCTCACTGACCACAACCCGTGGGTGGCGTCACGACTATCCCTGTAAATAACCCCTTTTACTTGTGGGTTCGGGACACGGTCCGGGCCAAGACTGCCATGATAACTCCCGTGATACCCCGGCCCGGTACCGAGTACCCCGTCCCAGTGGGCACCACACAAGCAATTTACTATTTTACATAATATTGATCAGGAAGCCGACCCTCCAATTCTCATGCAAGAATGTCCACTGTTGCTAAAAGTGGGCTGGCCTGCATTCAGAGAGGCAACGTTCATGAGAAGGAAAGTGACGCTGGATCAGGGTAAGTGTTATAAATCAAGCACAAATAAGGAAAAACACCAAGAAGCTTCAGCACAAAGTGCATGCACGTCTTCTCAGCTTGAGGTCTTGAAGAGAACAAAACTCTATCAGCAACACTTAGTGAAAGGAAGTGGAACAATTTAAAGGCTGGGGGAGTGGACAACTGCATCATCTGACACATCCAGCAGCAGTAGCAGGTTACCTACTCCTGGAGAGCCATAATACCATAGACGACAGTAGCTATTGACATTAACACTATATGTGCCAATGGAAATTTACTCCAATAACAACTACAGCGGAGCATTTCACATGGACTGCAGAGCAGTCAGCACGTGACCATCCCTCTGTTTACTTAGAATGAGAGGATTTTCAAAGCATAAGCAATTTACTATTTTCCAATTATTGATCAGGAAGCCGCCCCACCAATTCTCATGCAAGAGTGTCCACTGTCTCTAAAAGTGCATTCAGAGAGGAAGCGTTTATGAGAAGGAAAGTGACGCTGGATCAGGGTAAAGCCCCCGTCACACATAGCAAGATCGCTGTTTCGTCACAAGTTTTGTACGCAACAGTGACCTTGCCAGCGATCTCGCTATGTTTGACACGTAGCAGTGATGGGGCCCACGCTGTGACATCGCCGATCATGTCGGAATGGCCTGGACCATTTTTTGATCATCGGGCTCCCGCTGGCCAGCATGCATCGCTGTGTTTGACGCCTTAACAACGACCTCGCCAGTGATCTTGCAATGTTTGACACGTACCAGCGCCCGGGCCCCCGCTGTGACATCGCCGATCGTGTCGGAATGGCCTGGACCATTTTTTGATCGTTGGGTTCCCGCTGGGCAGCATGCATCGGTGTGTTTGACGCCTTAACAACGACCTCGCTGGCGACTCAGAGCTCAGCCACGTAGGTCTAAGTCATCAGACTAGCCGATGTGTGACCGGGTCCCAACAACCGCCGAGGCCATTATATGGGTCGCCATATCGTTGCTGCGTCGTTGAGTAGATCTGACTGTTTGACATCTCACCAGCGACCACGTAGCCACGTTCCAGCGATCCTTATCAGGTCGTATCGTTGTCGGGATCACTGGAACGTCGCCAAGTGTGACGGGACCCTAAGGGTATGTGCACACGGGGGCGGGTTAGTGGCGGCGGCGGCTGGGCGGGACCCGACAGGAAGCTCCGGAGCCGTCCACCGGCTTCCTGTCGGGTCCGTGCTGCGGGAGACGGGCGGGTGTGCGGCGGTGCACAGCGGGTTAGCGCCGGCGATTCTGCAGCGGCTGGAAGCAGCACATGATTCTGCTTGCAGCCGCTGCAGAACCGGCCGGATTATAGAACATGCTCATTCTTTGCTAACCCGCTGGGAACCCAGCGGGTTAGCAACGGATGAGAATGTGGAAACCGCCGGTGTGTGCACACCGGGGTCGGTTTCCATAGGTTTATATGTTAACCCAAAAGCCGCTTTTGGATTAACATAAATTTACATAAACCTCATGGAAACCGACCGGCGGTTTCAAAAAGCCGAACCTCTGCTAAACCTCCAAGTGTGCACTGCACATACCTTAAGTGTTATAAATCAAGCTTGATAGAGATTTTGTGCTGGGTTGTAGAACAATGATTTCTCTAGTAGGAGATTTCCATTATCCCTGTTGTTGTTTTTTCCACCGTCCTGTCATTCTACTGTTGGTGTTCTGGTTCTGGAAGCACCTCGGAGTCTTCATGTTGGAATGTGTGGACTGATTCCAGGGAGCAATCGCATCTATTACATTAGAGGATTCATCAACTTTTGTAGCTCAGACATATTTCAAACATTCGATACGACAATAATTTCCATTACATCAATTCAAAAATTTCTTTGAAACAAAAGCATGTTCTGTTTGACCTTTGTTGTACAATCATTTTTTCCATCCTGACTTTTGGGGATTGCGCATATTTTTCATGCCATGCTCGACACACGTGCGAATAAGCAAAACCTGAAAGATTGAACTGTTCAGTGTAACGGGTGTTTCTCCTGATAAATGTGATCTTGGGACATTCCAGGTTTTCTTATGCTTAGTTACTTTAATGTATTCCTGCTAAAGAAGCGATTGTATTCCCTTTAAACTTGTGAATAGAATGAAATAGATGCGCAATGTAACCTTGGTAGATCAAAGATCAATATACCAATCTGATATTTTCAAAATATATTAAAGTCACACGATTTATGGTTATAATAAAAAATGTTTGTATTAAAAAATCCCTAAATTGTGTCAGTTTTCATTGTGGCTTTGCTGAACAGATTCCAACATATCCATCAGAGTCATTTCATCATCACAAAAGGTGAATAGTGAGGTGTAAAATCATCTCAGTGCAAAGAGGGTAGATTCATGTAATGTTCATTAGAGGGTAAGTGTCACGTGCTCAGATTGCACTGACTTCACTGAAGTGTGTGTTTGTGTTTGCATTCCTTCAGGAGCTGCATGAGGTATGGATGTGAAGGTCTTGTGCTCAGCTGCTGGTGATGTAGGTATGGATGTGAAGGTCTTGTGCTCAGCTGCTGGTGATGTAGGTATAGATGTGAAGGTCTTGTGCTCAATTGCTGGTTGAAGTAAGACTGGGTGTGGCTCACCTGGAGTTCCCTCCCCCTGGCCTTTAAGTAGCCTTCCTTTTCCTCTGTCAGACGCCGTTGATAGAGTTATTTACTCTTGTTCACTGACCTGTGAAGATGCCTTGCTGCTGTGCTGAAGCCTCACCGGGAGTTCTATTATCTTGGGAGTCGGTGTGATTCCTGAGCCGTGGGTGGAGGTAGGGGTCCTCAGCCTAGGGCTTAATCAGGAGCTTAGGAAAAAAGGGTTGTGGCTCGGATCTCCTCACCATTAGAGGTACCTCCCAGAACAGGGTGAGCCAGGGACCCCAGCATCAGGGTTAGATTTGGCTCCCCTGACCCCCTTTGCCCATCACACCATCTATTTACCTGATCCCCTCTCCTCCTAAGCATGACAGTAAGACTATCAGAGTAAATTACAGTGCATGGTCAAGAGAGTCATGTAACGTTTGTTAGAGGACAGAGTCGGCATTAAAATTATTATTATGTCATTGTAATTTTTCATTATCATTATTATTATTAGAGGTGGGCTCAGCAGAGAGATCTCACAGGGTAGGGTCAGTAGAGTCATCTCACTGCTTAATGAGGCACAATTAGCATAGTAATCTTATTAAAAGAAATTTCCAGTGAATTTTCCTATTTTCCCCTTTGCTAGGTATCGTGTTTAGGTGTCATGAAAGTACAGTACTAACATACTCACAGGTCACCATCTTCTCCTAGTTTCAATGGCACTCTGGAACCTGCCAGATCACTGTGTGGATCAGTGGGTACTCTCTCAATGTGAATCTATGAGACATTGAGAAAATGTAAAACATGACCTACGCGCCACTCTGTAACTACTGTGCTTCAGCAGGTCACAAATACATTCACATAGTGCCACAATGGACCAGAACACCACTGAAACCAGGATGATTGGTGACTCTGGTCACTATCTTGATGACCCTTAAAACACATGATCCCTAAAAAGGGGAAAAATAAAAATCACTGTAGTGCTTCTTTAAGGCTGGAAACACACTGTCCGAGTTATTTGCACAAGTCTTGGATCATTCACCCGGGATGGCCTTTCCCTCTCTGGATGGGAGCAGTGGGGCTACATAGAAGAACATACCACTGACAGTACCTGTCCAAAGAGGCAGGGTTGTGCCGGGTGAATGATCCGAGACTCAAGCGACTAATTCGCAAGTTACTTCGACAGTGTGTTTCCAGCCTAACATTAGATGTCTGTTTCAGCAGAGTGATTTCATTTTCATTAGAGTCATAGTTAGGATCCGCAAAGTCAATTAATTGCATTAGAGGGCAGGAACAGCAGAGTAATTATATTAACATTGGAGGGCAGAGTTATCAGAGTCATCTCATTGCAGAGTCGTCTTATTACATTAAAAGGCAGGATCAGCAGAATAATCTCATTGCCTGAAAGGTCAGGTTCAGCTGAGTCATCTTACTTTCCTTAGAGTCAGGGTCAGCAGAGTCAACTCATTACCTAAGAGGGCAGGGTCAGCAGAGTAATTCTATTAACAATAAAGGGTAGGGTCAACAGAGTTATTTACTTACAAGAGTAAGTAGGATCAGCAGGGTCATCTCATTTCCTAAGAAGGTGGGGTCAACAGAGTTTTCTCATTACATTAGATGGTGGGGGGTCCGCAGAGTAATTTAATTACCTACGAGGTCAGGTTCAGCAGAGTCATCTCATTTCATTAGAGGGCAGGATCAGCAGAGTCAACTCCTTACAATTGTGAGTAAGGTCAGCAGAGTCAACTTCTTTTCTAAGAAGGCAGGGAAAGCAGAGAGGGCAGGGTCAACAGAGTAATCTCATTATGTTAGGGGGCAGGGTCACCAGAGTCATCTCATTACATTTGAAGACAAGGTCAGTAGAGTCATCTCATTAAATAAGAGGGCAGAGTCAGCAAAGTCATATAATTACATTGGAGGGCAGAGTCAGCTTACTGCACTGCAAGGCAAAGTAAGCAGAGTTATCTCATTACATTACAGAGGAGAGTCAGCAGAGTCATCTCCTTACATTAGATGGCAGAGTCAGCAGAGTCATCCTATAACATTCAAGTGCAGGGTCAGCAGAGTCATCTCATTACAGTAGAGGAGTCAGCAGAGTCATCCTATAACATTAGAAGGCAGGGTCAGCAGAGTCATCTCATTACATTAGAGGAGTCAACAGAGTCATCCTATAACATTAGAGGGCAGGGTCAGCAGAGTCATCTCATTACATTAGAGGGCAGGGTCAGCAGAGTCACCCTATAACATTAGAGGGCAGGGTCAGCAGTGTCATCTCATTACATTAGAGGGCAGGGTCAGCACAGTCATCTCATTACATTAGAGGGCAGGGTCAACAGAGTCACCCTATAACATTAGAGGGCAGGGTCAGCAGAGTCACCCTATAACATTAGAGGGCAGGGTCAGCAGTGTCATCTCATTACATTAGAGGGCAGGGTCAGCAGAGTCATCTCATTACATTAGAGGGCAGGTCAACAGAGTCACCCTATAACATTAGAGGGCAGGGTCAGCAGAGTCATCTCATTACATTATAGGGCAGGGTCAGCAGAGTCACCCTATAACATTAGAGGGCAGGGTCAGCAGAGTCATCTCATTACATTAGAGGGCAGGGTCAGCAGTTCATCTCATTACATTAGAGGGCAGGGTCAGCAGAGTCATCTCATTACATTAGAGGGCAAGGGTCAGCAGAGTCATCTCATTACATTAGAGGGCAGGGTCAGCAGAGTCATCTCATTACAGTAGAGGGCAGGGTCAGCAGAGTCATGCAATAACAATAGAGGGCAGGGTCAGCAGAGTCATCTCATTACATTAGAGGGCAGGGTCAGCAAAGTCATCCTATAACATTAGAGGGCAAGGTCAGCAGAGCTATCTCATTACATTAGAGGGCAGGGTCAGCAGAGTCATCTCATTACATTAGAGGGCAGGGTCAGCAGAGTCATCTCATTACATTAGAGGGCAGGGTCAGCAGAGTCATCTCATTACATTAGAGGGCAGGGTCAGCAGAGTCATCTCATTTTCAGTAGAAAGAATTTGATTTAAATAAAGATGAAAGCTCTAATTCTTCTGCTACATAAGATTATCACTCTTCTGCCCATTACCTCTTATGCATTGTACCTGCCATAAAGCGCATACTGCTGCACCAGCTTTATATAAAAAATATAGAAAGAACAAAAACCTTATTTCTTCTTCCAGTGTTTAGGTTACATGAGATTCAAATATAAATAATAAAAATAGTAAGAAATGTGAGAATTTGCCTTGTTCCCTTAGGTACAAAAATAATTAATTCTGGATTCTGAAATGTTTGTAAAAGGCCCAATGTCCCTATGATAATACTGAGCTGCCAAAGCACATAGCAGGTAGTGAGGATATGTGAGGACAGGCTCTGGAGCTCTATACAGTGGCATGTAAAAGTTTGTGCACCCCTGGTCAATATTACTGTTATTGTGAACAGTTACCGTAAGCAAGTTGAAGATGAAATGATCTCTAAAAGCCATAAAGTTAAAGATGACAAATTTCCTTTGCATTTTAGTCAAAGCAAAAATATTTTTATCTTTTTTACAAAAAGGAAAATGGGCCAATGCAAAACTTTGGGCAGCCTGCATGGTTAGTACCTAGTAGCTCTCCTTTTGCAAGCATCACAGCTTGTAATCGCTTACTGTAGCAGCCAAAGGTCTTTCAATTCTTGTTTGAGGGATTTTTATCATTTCTTCCTTGGAAAAGTCTTCCAGTTCTGTGAGATTCCTGGCTTGTCTTCCAGTACTGTAAGACTCCTGGCTCATCTTCCAGATCTGTGAGACTCCTGGCTCGTCTTCCAGTTCTGTGAGATTCCTGGCTTGTCTTCCTGTTCTGTGAAATTCCTGTCTCATCTTCCAGTTCAGTTCTGTGAGATTCCTGGCTCGTCTTCCAGTTCTGTGAGATTCCTGGCTTCTCTTCCAGTTCTGTGAGATTCCTGGCTCATCTTCCAGTTCTGTGAGCTTCCTGTCTTGTCTTCCAGTTCTGTGAGATTCCTGGCTCATTTTCTAGTTCTGTGAGATTCCTGGCTTGTCTTCCAGTTCTGTAGGATTCCTGGCTCGTCTTCCAGTTCTGTGAGATTCCTGGCTTGTCTTCCAGTTCTGTGAGATTCCTGGCTCGTCTTCCAGTTCTGTGAGATTCCTGGCTTGTCTTCCTGTTCTGTGAAATTCCTGTCTCATCTTCCAGTTCAGTTCTGTGAGATTCCTGGCTCGTCTTCCAGTTCTGTGAGATTCCTGGCTTCTCTTCCAGTTCTGTGAGATTCCTGGCTCATCTTCCAGTTCTGTGAGCTTCCTGTCTTGTCTTCCAGTTCTGTGAGATTCCTGGCTCATTTTCTAGTTCTGTGAGATTCCTGGCTTGTCTTCCAGTTCTGTAGGATTCCTGGCTCGTCTTCCTGTTCTGTGAGATTCCTGGCTTGTCTTCCTGTTCTGTGAAATTCCTGACTCGTCTTCCAGTTCTGTAAGATTCCTGGCTCGTCTTCCAGTTCTGAGATTCCTGTCTCATTTTCCAGTTCTGTGAGATTCCTGGCTCGTCTTCCTGTTCTGTGCGATTCCTGGCTCATTTTCCTGTTCTGTGCGATTCCTGGCTCATTTTCCAGTTCTGTGAGATTCCTGGCTTGTCTTCCAGTTCTGTGAGATTCCTGGTTCGTCTTCCAGTTCTGTGAGATTCCTGGCTCATTTTCCAGTTCTGTGAGATTACTGGCTTGTCTTCCAGTTCTGTGAAATTCCTGACTCGTCTTCCAGTTCTGTAAGATTCCTGGCTCGGCTTCCAGTTTTGAGATTCCTATCTCATTTTCCAGATCTGTGAGATTCCTGGCTCCTCTTCCAGTTCTGTGCGATTCCTGGCTCATTTTCCTGTTCTGTGCGATTCCTGGCTCATTTTCCAGTTCTGTGAGATTCCTGGCTTGTCTTCCAGTTCTGTGAGATTCCGGGTTCGTCTTCCAGTTCTGTGAGATTCCTGGCTTGTCTTCCAGTTATGTGAGACTCCTGGCTCGTCTTCCAGTTCTGTGAGATTCCTGGCTCGTCTTCCAGTTCTGTGAGATTCCTGCTTTGTCTTCCAGTTCTGTGAGATTCCTGGTTCATCTTCCAGTTCTGTAAGATTCCTGGTTCATCTTCCAGTTCTGTGAGATTCCTGGTTCGTCCTCCAGATCTGTGAGATTACCAGATCATCTTCCCGTTCTGTAAGAGTCCTGGCTAGTCTTGCATGCTTTGCTTTTCTGAGGTCTAGCCACAGATTTTCAATTATGTTCAGTTCAGGGGACTGTGAGGCCATTGTAAAATCTTCATCTTGCACCTTTTGAGTTTGTCTATGTGGATTCTTATGCGTATTTAGGATCATTATCCATTTGGAGAAGCCATCTTCTTGTCATCTTCAACTGTTTTACAGATGGTGTTATGTTTGCATCAAGAATTTTTCAAAATTTCATTGACTCTGTTCTTCCCTTGACCCATTAAATGTTCCCTGTGCCATTGGCTGCAACACAACCCCAAATCATGATTGCTCAACCCCCATGCTTAATGGTTGGTGAGATGTTTTTTTCCTGAAATTCTGTGCCCTTTTTTCTCCACACATACCTTTGATCATTGTTGCTAAAGAGTTCTATTTTAACCTCATTGGTCCACAGAACTTGTTTCCAAATTTCATCAGGCTTGTTTAGATGTTCTTTTGCATACTTCTGATGCTGAATTTTTTTCTGGTGAGGACGCAGGAGAGGTTTTCTTCTGATGACTCTTCCACGAAGACCATATTTGTGCAGGTGTCTCTGAACAGTAGAACAATGTACCACAACTCCAGAGTCTGCTAAATCTTCTGAAGGTCTTTTGCAGTCAAGCGGGGATTCTGATTTACTTCTCTAGCAATCCTACGAGTTGTTCTCAATGAAAATTAGCTTGGTCTTCCAGACCTTATCTTGACCTCCACTGGAGCTGTTAACTACCATTTCTTAATTACAATTCAAACAGAGGAAAGGAGCAACTTGAAAACTCTTTGCTGTCTTCTCATAGCCTTCTCCTGCTTTGTAGACCTCCACCATTTTCATTTTCAGAGTGCTCGGCAACTGCTTAGAAGAATCCATTGCTGCTGATTTTTGGCACAAGGTTCCAGGTTTTTATAAGGCTGTGAAATTTGCATCCCTGGCCTCTCCTAACAATGATAGTAAACAAACCATACCCCTAACAGGCTAGTTAAGGTCTGAAAATTTGTCAAAAATATCTGAGCACACAAATTTACAAGGGTGCCGAAGCTTTTGCATTGGCCCAATTCCTTTTTGTAGTTTTCAAAATGTTAATGATTAAAAATATATATACCGTATATACTCGCGTATAAGCCGAGTTTTTCAGCCCAAAATTGGGCTGAAAAGTACCCCCCTCGGCTTATACGCGAGTCAATACGGTCCCCATGAGTATACAGCAGCCACCAGCAGCCTCAGTAATCCAGGGCCCCCCCCTTCTCCGGAAACCTGTAAAGCAAAATATACTTATCACTGTCCCGCTGCTGTCCGCGCCGCCGCTGCCGCATAGCGATCCCCCATCTTCATCTGTCTTCTTCCGGCTTCCTGTGTTCGGCGGCCGCAATGACGTCATTGCCGGCGCCGAACACAGGAAGCCGGAAGAAGACATGAAGTGGAACGCTATGGGCAGCGCGGACGGCGCGGACAGTGATAAGTTTTACTTACAGGTTTCGAGCAGGGGGGGCCGGATTACTGGGCGCTGTAACTACATGGCTGGGGATGCTAGTGACTACATGGCTCTGGTGCTATTTATACACTGGTGCTGGAGCATATACTACATGGGCTTGTATACTACCATGGGGCTCATATACTACCACTGGGGGTGGGATGCATATACCCTGGGCTGCTATATACTCACGGGCTGCTGGGATGCTATATACTACCAGCTGGGGCTGCTTATACTACCACTGGGGCTGCTGGGGTGCTATATATCATGGGCTGCTGGATGCTGTATACTACCACTGGGGCTGTATATACTACCAGGTGTGGGCTATATACTACCTGGTGTGTATAACCACTGGGGAGGCCTGTATACCACTGGGGGGGGGCCTGTATACCACACTGCTGGGGCTGTATACCTGTGCTGGGGTCCACCCTCGGCTTATACACGAGTCAATAGGTTTTCCCAGATTTTGGGGGCAAAAGTAGGGGGTCGGCTTATACACGGGTAGGCTTATACACGAGTATATACGTATACTGCATAGGAGGTGTCTCATCTTTAATTTTATGCCTAGTGATGGACATGATGGGTTTCAGGAAAATGGCACTGGAGATGGCACAAGTGCAAATTGAGGTCTTGGCTCACCAGGAGATCAGATGCCGACACACCCTCTCCTCCCAGCCCAGGGCCCGCAGCATCGCCCCACTTGTGCTGCCGCCAGCTTCCTGCAGTGGTGCCTCTTAGGCCACCGCTCCACCGCTGTCACTCCCTTCCCATGGTAGGTTACATTCAGCCTATAAGACACACCCCATCTTCCTCCCAATTTTGGAGGGAAAAAGGTGTGTCTTATAGTTCAAAAAATACTGTAACGTTAAAGTAAACCAAATTGGCAAAACTCTACGTCACTCTGAAAACAAGAGTCTATCACCTTTTAGTCCTCGAAGACAATCGCCTGGAGACCCTTCCCAACAAGAGTCATGGAGGAAGATTTCTGCAAAAGAAAGCTGCTTCTTCCTGCCCTTTTCCCTAAACTTATTGTTTCATGTTTTTCGACACTTGATTGGGGTAAGAAATACTGGAAATATTAGGGAACATAGGGTTTGGGCAATCTTCCTACAGAGCGTTCATCCATCAAGTCGCCAAGGCTCAACATTGAGCTGAAGGCTGTTAATAATAATAAATAACAGGGTTTGATTTTAAATTGTTTTACTCCAAAACAATTTACATGTTCTTAAAGGAGTTATCTGGGATTTAAAAAAAAATGTGCTAAGCACTATCAGCAGTAGCTGCCACCTACCTTTCTGCTGTGCCCGGCACCAGTCACCCCCACCACAGAGGGGGCATAGACTGCTCCAGCTGGGGACAGCATGGCAGAGTAAACAGAGCAGAGGCAGCTTCTTTTCCGCTCTGCTACTGTGGAAGTAGTGGGACAGCCAGTCTCCTGCTGATAGACACCCGCTTCCCGCTACCTGATTTTGGCAGCTGGCTGTAAATCAGCGAGACGTCAGCTATGCACCCACGACAGAGGGGAGAAGCCACATCTCTGTAGACGTGATGTCAACGGAAGCTGAAAAATCACTGATAGGAGCGGTCGGTGCCCACTCTGTGTCGGCGGTGAGTTTTGGCGGACACAACAGGCAGGTGGGTGGCAGCTACCTGCCTGTTGTGCCCGGAACCATTCACCGACGTTCTCCCCCACCACAGAGCGCATGGCAGGGTTAAACAGAGCGGCGGCTTCTTTTCCGCTCTGCACTGCGGAAGGAGTGGCATAGCCGACGTCTTGCTGATTGACAGCCAGTTCCCCGCTACCTGATTGGAGGAGCCGGCTGCCAATCTGCATTACGTCGTCTATGCACCCATGTTAGAAGGGAGAAGCCGCCTCTCTGTAGATGTGAATCAACCGAAGCTGAAAAATCATTGACAGGAACGGTCTGTGCCCACTCCGTGTTGGCACAACAGGCGAGTAGGTTGCAGCTACCTGCCTGTTAGTGCTTAGTGACTTTTTTTTTTCCTAAATCCCGGATAACCCCTTTAATATTTTCTCGAGTTTTTATGATACTTTTTTGTTCTTTAGTTTCCATTACATATATGTACAGGCAGAAATATTAGCCATAATAGACGATAACCCTTTAACCCAATTACAGCATGGATTAGACATTTTCATTTATTTAATTTAAAGGTTTGTTTATATCTGAGGAGACTAGAACCTTTCACTGACACTCTGCAACCCGCGATATAAGCGGAAAAATCCTTGGAGAGATGCTTATCTTATTATTGCTGGCAGGGGGTTACTTAATTGTGATTGTTTTAATATGCGCTACTCCAAGTCATTAAGGGGAATAAGCAGGAACACCAAAATATAAACAGGACCGAGAAGAATAATAAACCCTCAGGATATTAAACTATTCACACAAAATCATGTTCGGGCCGATACTTCAGCCCTAAACAATTCGCTTTGTTTCCTTGGCGTTTGGAGCCTCGTCCATCTCCTTAACAACATGTTTTGTGTTCATTGGTTTCATGGTGCCATGACTCGATCTTATACGTATCTTAGTTCCAGAATATTTGGCGTTGGAACCTTAGAAGCTGAGTGTTCTCACCATTCTGTACTGAGAGAGGACAATAGGCTCGCGAGTGTGTTGACCATGATATGGTGACCCCTGTTCATTTTACGTGCGTGAATCACTGGGTCGTGAGGTCATCATCATTAATCCTGAAAATAGAAGGTGTACTTACTTTTTATTGAAAAAAAAAAATCCAAAGAGTTTCAAAAATTAATCAGAGCATTAAATAAATTAAAGAAACATATGTAGAGTATCTCCAACTCTGGTGATTATGGAATCGCCACATGCACCGCCATATCTAAGATCTACACATACATACAGTACCAGAAACAAGATTACTCGTTAGATACAGCACCAGAAATAAGCACACTGGTGAGCAAAAAGGTAACAATGTTGCGATCTTTTGTCTTTCCAGCTCCATCCACTACACCTCTGAGCGTGAGACTACCTTCATTTTATAGACAATCATCTTGGTTATCTCACACATAAATATGACTTGCCACTATTTAGCATATGATTAGTAGGGATGAGCGAGTATACTCGCTACTATTCGGTATTCGCCGAATAGTAGCGGTATTCGGGATACTCGCTACTCTCCGAGTACTTATGTGTAATCGGAGTAGCGAGTAGTCCAAATACTTTCGCAGTCTATCTATAGATACACTGCGAAAGTAGCCTAGAAGTGATTAAAAGTTGTTAAAAAATAATAAACTTACATACTCACCTCCCGACGCCTGCACCGGGACCACCAGAGATGCCATCCGATCGCTGGTCAAGGACCTTTCACTACCAGCCAATCAGATGGCCGGTAGCGATCTGGCCAATCAGATGGCGCCACGTCACAACCACGTGATCGCTGGCCGCCACCTGATTGGCCAATTTACAAGGTCCTAAATGTACTATCAGGACCTTGCAAACTGGCCAATCAGGTGGCCGCTAGCGATGACGTGGTTGTGACATGGCGCCATCTGATTGGCTGGTAGTGAAAGGTCCTTGTCCAGCGATCGGATGTCTTCTCTGCCGGTCCCGGTGCAAGCGTCGGACAGGTGAGTATGTAAGTTTATTATTTTTTAACAACTTTTACTCACTTTTAGGCTACTTTCGCAGTGTATCTATAGATACACTGCGAAAGTATTTGTACTCGCTATACTCGCAACGAGTACCGGTACCTACTCGTTGCGAGTATAGCGAGCACAAATATTAACCCCTTCACGACCCTTGGCCCACCGTTTGGGCCATGAAAAACAGTTCATTCCCGACCCATGGCCCAGGGGGTGGGCCATGGAATGATCGGGCTCCTGCAGGCCGAGTGAGGGTGTCACTGACCTGTCACTCGGCCTGCAGGTACATAGGGAGTTGTACAACACCCCAGGGGGGGTCGATTTGCCCCCACCCCCACCCCCCCGGCTACAGGCACGGTGATTGGCACTCAAAAGTGAAAGTGAAAATCACCGAGCCTGTAATGCTTCCCTGCCTGCCGCTGCTATCCCTACCCTCCGATCTTCTCCCCTGTCATCCCTAACTCCCCCCCTGTCCCCCACCTCTCTTTCCTGCCCCCTCTTCATCTTTCTTACCCCCCCGCTTCCTGTCCCTGCCGCCCGCTTCCTGTCCCTGCACCCGCTTCCTCTTCCTGCCGCCCGCCTCCTCCTCACTGCCCCCGCTTCCTCCTAAGCGCGCCATCTCCTGTCAGCCCCCCCATCCCTGTCAGGCCCCCTCTTCCCCCTTCCTGCCCCCCCCCGATCACCGGAGCAGCGATCGCCTCTCCCACTCACCCCTACGGCGGCCCGCTCAGTCTCTGCTGCGTCCCGCTCCTCCTCCTCTCCTGCGCCTCCCGGATCTGACATCTCTGTGCTGGAGCTGCCAGATCACTTTCTACAGCTAGATCCTGAGGATCCAGCTGTAGAAAGTGATCTGACAGATCCAGCACAGTGATCCACAGTGACCATTATGTGATCACTGTGGATCACTGTGCTGGATCTGTCAGATCACTTTCTACAGCTGGATCCTGAGGATCTAGCTGCAGGAAGTGATCTGACAGCTCCAGCACAGTGATCCACAGTGACAATTATGTGATCACTGTGGATCACTGTGCTGGATCTGTCAGATCACTTTCTACAGCTGGATCCTGAGGATCTAGCTGCAGGAAATGATCTGACAGCTCCAGCACAGTGATCCACAGTGACCATTATGTGATCACTGTGGATCACTGTGCTGGAGCTGTCAGATCACTTTCTGCAGCTGGATCCTGGGGATCCAGCTGCAGAAAGCAATCTGACAGCCCTGGCACACTGATGCACATAGTGGGTCTCTGCGCCCGGGCTCTTAGATCGCTGCTCTACAGCCCAATCTCCCTGCATGGGCATCGAGCTGCAGAAAATGATCTGACACCCCGTGCGCAGTGACCAACTATGTGCATCACTGCGCCTGGGCTGCCAGATCGCTTTCCCATGCAGGGGGATCGAGCTGCAGAAAGCAATCTGACAGCCTGGGCGCAGTGATGCACACAGTGGGTCACTGCGCCCAGGCTCTTAGATCGCTGCTCTGCAGCCCGATCTCCCTGCATGGGCATCGAGCTGCAGAAAGCGATCTCACAGCCCGGACGCAGTGATCCACATAGTGGGTCAATGCACCTGGGCTGCCAGATCGCTTTCCGCAGCTCGATCCCCATGCATGGGGATCAAGCTGCGGAAAGCGATCTAGCAGCCCAGGCGCAGTGATGCACATAGTGGGTCACTGCGCCTGGGGTCTCAGATCACTTTCTGCAGCTCAATCACCATGCTGGCGGATCGGGCTCCAGAGTAGCGATCTGAAAGCAAAGGCTATCGAGCGTCGTGGGACCTTCGTTATGGACTACGTCGGAGCGATCGAGCGTCGTGGGACCTTCGTTGTGGACTACGTCGGATCTTTTCATAATAAAGATGGAATCCGAATTGTGTCTGTGTTTTTTTTTTCAAATAAAAAGATTTTTATCTGTGTGTATTTATTGACTATTTACCGTACTAGAGATTCCTAATGGCGGATCTAACATTGGCCCTATATTATGAATCTCGGGCTTAGTGCAATTCGCAGCATGGGGGGCCCAGAACGCTTGGGCCTCTCTATGCTGAGGATTCCAGTCCCCAGCTGCCTAGTTGTACCTGGCTGGACCAAAAATATGGCGGAGCCCTATGTCATTTTTTTTCTAGAAATAATTCTAGAAATAAAAAAAAAATAGGCTTCGCTGTATTTTTGGTTCCAGCCAGGTATGACGAGGCAGCTGGGGGCTGGTGGCAGTCCGTAGCTGCCAAGTTGTACCTGGCTAGACCAAAAATATGGCAGAGCCCTATGTCATTTTTTTTTCTAGAAATAATTCTAGAAATAAAAAAAAAATAGGCTTCGCTGTATTTTTGGTTCCAGCCAGGTATGACGAGGCAGCTGGGGGCTGGTAGCAGTCCGTAGCTGCCAAGTTGTACCTGGCTGGACCAAAAATATGGCAGAGCCCCATGTCATTTTTTTTTTTTTAAATTCTACAAATAAAATGACATGGAGCTTTGCCGTATTTTTGGTTGCCAGCCAGGTACAACTTGGTAGCCAGGGGGCTGGAATCCTCAGCATGGTGAGACACAAATGTTTTGGGTCCCCTATGCTGCGAATTGCAACTACTAGACTAGTATGTTTTTTCACAAAAAGCTTCTTTATTCATTTATACGGCTCAATTTGTGAAGCACATGGGGGTTCAAAGTGCTCACTGTGCATCTAGATATGTTCCCTGGGGGTCTAGTTTCCAAAATGGGGTCACTTGTGGGGGAGCTCCAATGTTTAGGCACACAGGGGCTCTTCATACACGACCTGGTGTCCGCTATCAATTCCAATTGTTGGCAAACACCAGGTTGCGTATGGAGAGCCCCTGTGTGCCTAAACATTGGAGATCCCCCACAAGTGACCCCATTTTGGAAACTAGACCCCCCAAGGAACCTATCTAGATGCATAGTGAGCACTTTGAATCCCCAGGTGCTTCACAAACTGATCTTGCTCCTGAGTACACTGATACCTCATATGTGGTCATAACCCACTGTTTGGGCGCACGGCAGGGCTCAGAAGGGAAGGAGAGCCATTTCACTTTTTGAATGGAAAATTAGCTCCAAAAGTCAAATTGCTCTCTTTCCCTTCAGAGCCCTGCCGTGCGCCCAAACCGTGGTTAATGATCACATATGAGGTATCAATATACTCAGGAGAAATTGCCCAACAAATTTTAGGATCTATTCTATCCTGTTGCCCATGTGAAAATGAAAAAATTGAGGCTAAAAGAACATTTTGTTAGAAAAATTAAAATATCCATTTTTTTGTTTCCAATTTGCTTAGTTCCTGTGAAGCACCTGAAGGGTTAATAATCTTCTTGAATGTAGTTTTGAGTAGCTTGAGGGGTGCAGTTTTTGGAATGGTGTCACTTTTGGGTGTTTCTGTCATGTACACCCCTCAAAGGGACTTCAAATGTGATGTGGTCACTAAAAAAAATGGTTTTGTAAATTTTGGTGGAAAAATGAAAAATTGCTCATGAACTTTGAACCCTTATAACTTCCTAACAAAAAATTTTTTTTTTCCAAAATTGTGCTGATGTGCAGTAGACATGTGGGAAATATTATTTCATAACTATTTTGTGTCACATAACTCTCTGGTTTACCAGAAGAAAAATTCAAAATTTGAAAATTGCACAATTTTCAAAATTTTTGATTTTTTCACAAATAAACGCAAAAATTATCGACCTAAATTTAATACTAACATGAAGCCCAATATGTCACGAAAAAACAATCTCAGAATCGCTAGGATCCGTTGAAGCGTTCCAGAGTTATTACCTCATAAAGGGACACTGGTCAGAATTGCAAAAAATGGCCCGGTCATTAGGGTCAAAATAGGCTGGGTCCTGAAGGGGGTTAAGGTACTCGCTCATCCCTAATGATTAGTTATGCAGATTCTTGTAATGTTGTAGCAGTGTTACTGTTTTGCTCCTACAAAATCTAAACTTTCATTTTTATTATTTTGTAAATCCACCTTTGGCTTTCAGCGCTGCTTGAACCCAACTGGGCAGCTCTCGATCAGATTCAAGTATGTCTGATCCCAGGTCTCTTCTACATGTTTCCAATATTGGTTGCACTGGTCACCTCCCTTGGAGATGTATACAGCCTTTTCCTTGCCTCACTCGGGTATGTACACAGCTTTTTCTTCATCTCTACGCACAAGTATTGGATTGGGGTGAGGTCTGGGGACTGTGGGGACAATCCAGCACCTCTACTTCATTGTCATTGAAACACTTGTTCACCCACCTTGACGAGTACTTGACGAGTACTTTGGGTTATTGTCCTGCTGGACACTATATCATCTTATTTATACCCATCGTACTCGAGTGTATGAAGTAACTTGTCATATAGCTCAGCACTGAAACCACCGTAAATCCTGGTCAAGTATCCAATGTCAATCCTGACAAGTTCGTCAATTTCTTGATCCGCTAGCCCCTTTTTCCTTTGTTTCTTCCACACCCATTGGCTACCATCAGGGCCGGTTTTGCATCTGAAGTGATAGATATACCTTGTCAAGAGGCGACTTGTTGACTCTGATATTTTGGTTGGACGTCACCTCTTGGCTTTTGACTGGATGGATGGATTTAATTTTGTATTCTTCCAATGGTCATGTTACTCACATTCTGCAGTTTGGGACCGCTATCGATGAGCTGGATGATGTTGTATCTCTTTTCTTGGGAAATCTTTTTCATGGCTGCCCAATTCAAACCAGTGACCTTTCACTTGGGAATCAACCATATAACACACTGAGTTATTAAGAAATGTGAGAACAGGTTGTAATTTGTAGTAAACGGCAAGAAAAAATGTTTCATAACCAGGAGCAAAACAGTAACAGTAGTTCAACACATTGTTATCCTTTTGCTCATGAGTATATGTGCAATATGCTTAGTTCTGGCACTGTATCCATACCATAATCTTGTTCCTGGTACTATATTTATGCAGTAACCTTAGTTCTGCTGCTGTATCTGTACAGTTAGCTTAGTTGTTCTGCTGTATGCCTGGAGTAAGCTATAATTTCTATACAGTAAGCTTGGTTTTGGTACAGTATCTGTGCAGTAAGCTTTCTTATTGTGCTGTGTTCCTACGATACCTTATATATGTGGTTTGCTTGATTTATGTACCAGAATTATGCTGTGGACTCTATTATGCTACATTATCTCTACAATAAGCTTGGATTTGATACATTTTGGTGTGTTTTTTTTTAAAGGGAACCTGTCAGCTACTTTATGCCACCAAAGTTATCACTATCTGTCCCTGCAGCTTCATAGTACTACAGTATTCTAAGCATCCCTGTCTGAGCAAATACTTTAGTATACTAGTTGGTCCTTGGCTACCTTCCTTTCGTGGATATCACACCCCGGTGGGCGTGATAACCTAATCTCTAAGCACTTTCTTTCCCTCTCTCTCCCACCCGCAAGGCTTTCCTTCTGATCCTGAGCATTGTGCTTTTCTTTTGGTTGCATTTTGCCGGGTTCATCAAGAGCAGTGCACTTTTCTTTTGGTTGTATTTTGCCAGTTTCACCATGAGCAGTACACTCTTCTTTTGCGAGTATTTTGCCAAATTAATCATGCACAGTGCGTTCTTTTTTTTATTGCATTTTGCCGGCTTCACCATGCGCAGTGCACTCTTCTTTTGGGTGTGATTTGCCAGCTCCATCATGCTCAGTGCGCTCTTCTTTTGGGTGTATTTTGCCGGTTTCATCATGTGCAGTGCACTCTTCTTTTGGGTGTATTTTGCCGGCTTCACCATGCGCAGTGCACTCTTCTTTTGGGTGTATTTTGCCGTCTTCACCATGCACAGTGCACTCTTCTTTAGGGTGTATTTTGCCGTCTTCATCATGAGCAGTACACTCTTCTTTAGGGTGCACTTTGCCGTCTTCATCATGCACAGTGCGCTCTTCTTTTGGGTGTATTTTGCCAGCTTCACCATGCGCAGTGCGCTCTTCTTTTGGGTGTATTTTGCCGTCTTCACCATGCACAGCGCACTCTTCTTTAGGGTGCATTTTGCCGTCTTCATCATGCACAGTGCGCTCTTCTTTTGGGTGTATTTTGCCGGCTTCACCATGCACAGTGCGCTCTTCTTTTGGGTGTATTTTGCCGGCTTCATCATGCTCAGTGCGCTCTTCTTTTGAGTGTATCTTGCCGTCTTCATCATGCGCAGTGTGCTCTTCTTTTGGGTGTATCTTGCCGGCTTCATCATGCACAGTGCGCTCTTCTTTTGGGTGTATCTTGCCAGCTCCATCATGCTCAGTGCGCTCTTCTTTAGGGTGCACTTTGCCGTCTTCATCATGCACAGTGCGCTCTTCTTTTGGGTGTATCTTGCCGGCTTCATCATGAGCAGTGCGCTCTTCTTCTGGGTGTAGTTTGCCGGCTTCATCATGCTCAGTGCGCTCTTCTTTTGGTGTATCTTGCCGGCTTCATCATGAGCAGTGCGCTCTTCTTTTGGGTGTATCTTGCCGGCTTCATCATGAGCAGTGCGCTCTTCTTTTGGGTGTATTTTGCCGGCTTCACCATGCGCAGTGCACTCTTCTTTTGGGTGTATCTTGCCGGCTTCATCATGCACAGTGCGCTCTTCTTTTGGGTGTATCTTGCCGGCTTCATCATGCACAGTGTGCTCTTCTTCTGGGTGTATTTTGCCGGCTTCACCATGCACAGTGCACTCTTCTTTTGGGTGTATCTTGTCGGCTTTATCATGTGCAGTGCGCTCTTCTTTGGGTTGTTTTTTGTTGGCTTCATCATGTGCAGTGCACTCTTCTTTTGGGTCTTTTTTTCTGACTTCATCATGTGCAGTGCACTCTTCTTTTGGTCTATTTTTCTGCCTTCATCATGTGCAGTGCACTCTTCTTTTGGGTGTATCTTGTCGGCTTTATCATGTGCAGTGCGCTCTTCTTTGGGTTGTTTTTTGTTGGCTTCATCATGTGCAGTGCACTCTTCTTTTGGGTCTATTTTTCTGACTTCATCATGTGCAGTGCACTCTTCTTTTGGGTCTATTTTTCTGCCTTCATCATGAGCAGTGCGCTCTTCTTTGGGTTGTTTTTTTCTGACTTCATCATGTGCAGTGCGCTCTTCTTTGGGTTGTTTTTTTCTGACTTCATCATGTGCAGTGCGCTCTTCTTTGGGTTGTTTTTTTCTGACTTCATCATGTGCAGTGCACTCTTCTTTTGTTTTTTTTGTCAGCTTCATCATGAGCAGTGCACTCTTCTTTGGGTTGCTTTTTGCCGGCTTCATCATGTGCAGTGCGCTGTTCTTTTGGGTGTATTTTGCCGGCTTCATCATGCACAGTGCGTTCTTCTTTTGGATGTATTTTGCCGGATTCATCATGCACTGTCCACTTTTGTTTTGCTTGTATTTTGCCTGCCTCATCGCGCACAGTGCGCTCTTCTTTTGGGTGTATTTTGCCTGCCTCATCGCGCACAGTGCGCTCTTCTTTTGGGTACACTTTGCCAGCTTCATCGTGTACAGTGCGCTCTTCTTTTGGGTGTATTTTGTCAACTTCATCATGCGCAGTGCACTCTTCTTTTAGGTGTACTTTGCCGACTTCTTCGTGTACAGTGCACTCTTCTTTTGGGTGTATTTTGTCAGCTTCATCGTGTACAGTGCGCTCTTCTTTTGGTTGTTTTTTCCTGGCTTCATTATGCGCAGTGCGCTCTACTTTAGGTTGTTTTATGCCTGCTTTATCATATGTAGTGCGCTCTTCTTTTGGGTGCATTTTGCCGGCATCATCCTGCATAGTGCACGCTTCTTTTGATTGTATTTTGCCGGCTTCATCATGTGCAGTGCACTCTTCTCTTAGTTGGATTTTGGCCGCTTCATCATGCACAGTGCGCTCTTCTTTTGGGTGTATTTTACCGGCTTCATCATGCGCAGTGCACTCTTCTTTTGGGTGCACTTTGCAGGCTTCATCATGAGCTGTGTGTTCTACTTTTGGTTGCATTTTGCCGGGTTCATCATGCGCAATACACTCTTCTTTTGGGTGTATTTTCCTGCTTCAGCATGTGCAGCATGTTCTTCTTTTGGGTGTATTTTGCCAGCTCCATCATGCTCAGTGCGCTCTTCTTTTGGTTGATTTTTCCTGGCTTCATCATGTGCAGTGCACTTTTCTTTTGGGAGTAATTTGCCGGCTTCATCATGCACAGTGAGCTCTTCTTTTGGGTGTATTTTGTCAACTTCATCATGCGCAGTGCGCTCTTCTTTTAGGTGTACTTTGCCGACTTCTTCGTGTACAGTGCACTCTTCTTTTGGGTGTATTTTGTCAGCTTCATCGTGTACAGTGCGCTCTTCTTTTGGTTGTTTTTTCCTGGCTTCATTATGCGCAGTGCGCTCTACTTTAGGTTGTTTTATGCCTGCTTCATCATATGTAGTGCGCTCTTCTTTTGGTTGTATTTTTCCAGTTCATCATGAGCAGTGCACTCTTCTTTTGGGTGCATTTTTCCGGCATCATCCTGCATAGTGCACGCTTCTTTTGATTGTATTTTGCCGGCTACATCATGTGCAGTGCGCACTTCTTTTAGTTGGATTTTGGCCGCTTCATCCCGCATAGTGCACTCTTCTTTTGGGTGTATTTTACCGGCTTCATCATGCGCAGTGCACTCTTCTTTTGGGTGCACTTTGCAAGCTTCATCATGAGCTGTGTGTTCTACTTTTGGTTGCATTTTGCCGGGTTCATCATGCGCAATACACTCTTCTTTTGGGTGTATTTTCCTGCTTCAGCATGTGCAGCATGTTCTTCTTTTGGGTGTATCTTGCCAGCTCCATCATGCTCAGTGCGCTCTTCTTTTGGTTGATTTTTCCTGGCTTCATCATGTGCAGTGCGCTTTTCTTTTGGGTGTAATTTGCCGGCTTCATCATGCACAGTGTGCTCTTCTTTTGGGTGTATCTTGCCGGCTTCATCATGCTCAGTGTGCTCTTCTTTTGGGTGTATCTTGCCGGCTTCATCATGTGCAGTGCACTCTTCTTTTGGTGTATCTTGCCGGCTTCATCATATGCAGTGCACTCTTCTTTTGTTTTTTTGTCAGCTTCATCATGAGCAGGTGCACTCTTCTTTGGGTTGTTTTTTGCCGGCTTCATCAATGCACAGTGCCTCTTCTTTGGGTGTGTTTCGACAGCTTCATCATGAGCAGTGCACTCTTCTGGGTGCAGTTTGCTGGCTTCATCATGCGCAGTGCACTCTTCTCTGGGTGCACTTTGCCGGCTTCATCATGAACAGTGCACTCTTCTGGGTGCAGTTTTCTGGCTTCATCATGAGCAGTGCACTCTTCTGGGTGCAGTTTGTTGGCTTCATCATGAGCAGTGCACTCTTCTTCTGGGTGCACTTTGCTGGCTTCATCATGCGCAGTGCACTCTTCTGGGTGCAGTTTGCTGGCTTCATCATGAGCAGTGCACTCTTCTGGGTGCAGTTTGTTGGCTTCATCATGAGCAGTGCACTCTTCTGGGTGCACTTTGCTGGCTTCATCATGAGCAGTGCGCTCTTCTTCTGGGTGCACTTTGCTGGCTTCATCATGCGCAGTGCACTCTTCTTCTGCGGGCACTTTGCTGGCTTCATCATGCGCAGTGCACTCTTCTGCGAGCACTTTGCTGGCTTCATCATGCGCAGTGCACTCTTCTTCTGCGTGCACTTTCCCGGTTTCATCATGAGCAGTGTGCTCTACTTTTGGGTGCAATTTGCCGGTTCATCATGCGCAGTGCACTCTTCTTCTGGGGCACTTTGCCGGTTTCATCATGCGCAGTGCACTCTTCTTCTGCGAGCACTTTGCTGGCTTCATCATGCGCAGTGCACTCTTCTTCTGCGTGCACTTTCCCGGTTTCATCATGAGCAGTGTGCTCTACTTTTGGGTGCAATTTGCCGGTCTCATCATGCGCAGTGCACTCTTCTTCTGTGTGCACTTTGCCGGCTTCATCATGCGCAGTGCACTCTTCTTCTGCGTGCACTTTCCCGGTTTTCATCATGAGCAGTGCGCTCTACTTTTGGGTGTATTTTGCCGGCTTCATCATGCACAGTGCACTCTTCTTTAGGGTGTTTTTCGACAGCTTCATCATGTGCAGTGCACTCTTCTTCTGCGGGCACTTTGCCGGTTTCATCATGGCCAGTGCACTCTTCTGCAGGAACTTTGCCGGTTTCATCATGCGCAGTGCACTCTTGTTCTGCGTGCACTTTCCCATTTTCATCATGAGCAGTTGTGCTCTACTTTTGGGTGCCAATTTTGCACGCGTCTCATCATGCGCAGTGCACTCTTCTTCTGTGTGCACTTTGCCGGCTTCATCATGCGCAGTGCACTCTTCTTCTGCGTGCACTTTGCCGGTTTCATCATGCGCAGTGCACTCTTCTTCTGCGTGCACTTTCCCGGTTTCATCATGAGCAGTGTGCTCTACTTTTGGGTACAATTTGCCGGTCTCATCACGCGCAGTGGGCATGCTCTTAAGCTGGCAATCACTTTACTTCCGGCAACACATATCATGCATAGCAGCATGCTGTGTGACTGCTGGCTTCAGAACATCTGCAATGCATATGATGAAGCCGGCAACATAAACCCTAAAAAAGAGCACACTGTGCATGATGAAGCCGGCAAATTGCAATCAAAAGAAGAGCGCACTGTGCAGGACCGGAAAGAAAGCCAGGTGGGCGCGAGAGAGAGAGGGAGGAAGCGCTTGGACATTATGTTATCACACCAGTGGAGCCACGGAAGGAAGGGGGCCATGGAGGCAAAACAAACGCCTAGAGAAACTAGACACTGCCTCATTAACATCTGCAAATGTAAGTTAAAAAATGTTTTTTATCAACTATTACACCACAGTATTAGCTCAGAAAGGAATGATTAGTATAGTACTATGAAGCTGTAGGGACAGATAGTGAGAGCTTTGGGGCATAAATGAGCTGACAGGTTCCCTTAAAATATATGTAGTAAGCAATTATGTTACAGTATCTATACATTAAACCCTTCTCTATACTACACTTACATTTGTTATCACATTTGCATACTAAACCTATGTATCCTGAAAGTGTATTGGGAGTGGGACAGTAACTGTTTGTTTGTAAAAGGGTTGTCTTCTTATTTTGTGGTATAAAGGGGGGCAACACTTTTGTAAAAGATAAGTATGGTAGTAAAAATTTCTTTTACCTTGCTGATACAATGGTCCCCGGTTCATCACTGAGGGTACCTTTACACGCAGCTACTGGAGGATGGATACAACCCGCTACAGGCTACGATTGTAGCTTGCGTCGTCAATATAGCCCGTAGTAGCGGCGTGTGAAGACGGGACGAGACAGCCGGCAACAGATACATCTGTTTCCGAGCACTGCTCGAAAACAGATGGCTACAAAGCCGATTGTAGCGAGCTGTATCGGCGTCTAAAGAACGAACAGAAGGGTTGTTTCTACACCATGCATATAGCTGGGGCGTGACACGGGCTCCGGGTTTCCGCGCCCCCTTCAGCGATCATTGGAGGAAGCTCCTGCGTTGCGATTGGTTGTCGCCGCACAGGGCGGCATATTTAAGGAGCTGACCAGTCACACTACACAATTGCTCGAGCGTCAAGTATTAATCAGCCTCCTGCGATGCCTGGCCAATCATGGTATTATTGCTTTGTCCTATCAGCGTACGGACGTCTCGTAATCCACAATTGTGGCACGCCTACGTGCTGTCCCTGCTGCACCAGGTCCGCCCATATTAGCTGGTTGTAGCGGTGTGTAAATGAGCTAAGATGGGCTACAGATGGCTACTTGAGACACCCTGCGATGTATCTAGCTGTAGATGTAGCGTAGCGTAGCGCACCTTGTGGCGGCGTGTAAAGGTGGTGCGTTTCCGTTTGTAACCGTTTGTGCGTGCTCGTGCACGTGAAGTAGCGGGTTGTATCCATCCTCCAGTAGCGGCGTGTAAAGGTACCTTTAGTGATTGGGGAAGAAATACAGATTTTCAAATATGACAATTTCAATGCCTATACTCACAGAAAAGCAACATGCTTGATGAGTACAGAATCTTTCATAAGGAAACCTGATTATTACTGAATCTCAGGAGGCAGCACATGAAAAGTTTGTATCCAGGAATGGGCTGGCCCTTTGCTTGCTTCTGTGACACTTCAAGCCATCTGCTGGCAATCACTTCAGCAGCACATCCTTCAACCAGGTAGTCTCTGTATCTTTACAATGCAGTGCTAAGCAGAGTGACTGTGCTTGTCACATCTCTCCATCTCCTATCATGGCAGCAATTACCTACAATACTTCTTATCTGGTAATTTGTGCACTTCTGATTTCTACTACATCCCGCTTCCTCACACACAGGCTCCGGTTAGCAACTGTCATAGGTATGCAAATCCTGTACTTGAACACCTATAAAATGACAATCCTTACAATCAGGAATAAGCCTGTATGTTTCCCTATGTGGTGGTACCATGACATAGTACTAAACATGGTGGTGTATCTTAGCAAAATAATGATTTGCAAAAGAATTAATACAATTTAGGAAACCTGGCAAGATGTTCACAGCAACAGTGTTAAGAGTAATCCTGGATAGTTCTGCACAGATTAACTTGTACCAGTGACAGTTCCTAAGAGTATAACGGACCCATTTTTAATGATCCTACATTCGCCATGTTATGTCAACCCCAACCGATCCTCTTTTTTCCCATTAGGCCAATGTTCCATTGATATACTTTGTTGATTTGTAGGTCCACAAGGATGCATACTATCCATATTAAGGGGACTCTGTCAGGTCTCTGTCTGCACCTCCAACACCCCCTCCCCAGCACCCTGTATCCTTATGCTGATTAAAGTCGTCCATTGATAAACAACTACCACCGGGTGAGTGCCTCTTTCTTCATTTGCAAATCCATATGTAACTGATATCTTTTTCTGATACCTTTCTCTAAGCGCTCTCTATTCATGTATTTCTGTTATTCATGCTTCCCTCCTATCCTGTGCCATATTCAAAATCAAAGATTATACCATCTGTCAATCACAGTGAGCTCTCTGCAGTCCGCTCCCACTCAATGGATGAATATTCAAGCATCATTACACTGTCCTGCCCTCCTCTATGTTCTGTGTGTTGTGTGACTCATTCACTGCAGACAGAGAAGGGAGGGGGAAGGGTGCTGCAGCTATGAGTTCTTCATGTCATTATGTGCATCTAAGGCATATGTGGTGTATGTGCAGTCTGAGATATTTCTTGTTTTTATAAGAACATTTGATCATTTGCTCAGCAGATACACACATTGCATGTCTACAGGAAAGCAAAGTTCATATATACACATAGAAATCTTACAGATAGCACAGGCTGCAGCACAAAACACCTCCCCCTCCCAGCACAGAGGGGAGGGACAGTACACCAGCTTTGGTAGGCATGCATATTGAAATAACACTGACACAGCAGCCGGACTATTAGGCTGTGTATATAATGGAGAGGACTAATGTAGCAGCTCCCTGCAGGGTGTAAAAATGCTTATAGCATGGAAACTACAAATGGTACAATAATAATTTTACATGTTTTTAAAAGGTTGCCCAGGCACTATCAAGGGTTATATTAGTATCATACTGAAAAAATGACCTGATGGAGTCTCTTTAATTATCTTTTTTAGAATTTTCTCAAGTAATCAAATGACTGGATTTAAACAATTTAATTTATGATAAGTTTATTATGTAACTATCAATATATTGGATCAGTTTTTATAGTTGAGTTGGCCATTTTTCCACTAGGTTAATCCCGGCTTTCTTTCTCTGCGGTGGGTCTACAAGGATTATGTGGCGCTGGTTACTAAGTCATTGATTTTTCATTGATTTTTCTCAAGTAATCAAATGATTGAATTATATGTTTTCATTTATGATAAGTCTATTATGTAACTATTAATAATTGGATCAGTTTTTATTGTTGGGTTGGCCATTTTTCCACTAGGTTAATCCTGGCTTTCCTTCTTTGTGGTGGGTCTACAAGGATTATGTGGCAGTGGTTACTAAGTCATTGAGAAAACAGAGGAGAAAAACAAGTTTATTTGGGATACACAGTAGATTTCCATTACAAGTACAAAGTCTGACACTTATAATAACCAGACAGCTCCAAGCATTCTTATTATGAATTGCCTTATAATGGCCAATATCTTTTATTACATACGTTTCGCTCTTTGTGCACATATAGTGCAACGTTTACCATCTTTCTAATTAATAATCCTTCATGTGAAATCTTCTCATGCTTCCTGTTACAAGAAGGGGACTGATGTAAAACAAGTATGTGAAGTTTTAGAGAGGAAGTCTTTTGTACAGCAGATAGTGTTTCGCTGTGGAGCACTAAGGGCTGGGGTACCCAGCAGCTGGTCCAGTGGCCGGGATCAAAGTGGCTGTGCCCCAGTGGCTATGACTCACATTAGAAAAGGGGAGAATAAAACTGGAGGAAAATAAATTAAAGAAACACAATAAGTTTGTGACGCCAGTTGGAGTTTCCAGACATAAGGTGGACGGGCACTGCAGATAATCCTCAGGAGATAGGTGGAATGGCAGTGTGATGTTTAACCCTCTCCAAACAGGGCTGGCTCCTGAGGGATGGGGGAGATGGGAGTAGTAGTGGGAGTAATGGTGCAGGAAGGAAGGAGGCACACAAGGCCATCTTTGAGTTATTTTCCTTTACTGTAGATATTGTGACAGGTCCAGGGTACAAGCACCATTAGGCTTGTGGTCCAGTCAGTGTGGGTAGAACTGAAATCCGATCTACTAGGTTAATACAAAAGGGGTTGGGGGAAATGAGGCGCAATAGTGCCCTTATCACTGACACTAAATCAGCAACCTGGTGAGCAACAGGGGTCACTCACTGATCCAGTTGTGTCACCCACAACTGGTTTGAAGACGTGTTAGGAATAATATCCTGATGGCTGCTGCTGGACCTTCACCGAAGCACTCACACGTGGAGGAACATCAAGTTACTTGGGAAAAAGGTGTATGGCGATCCGCGCTGCCAGACTGACTCGCATCAAAGAAGACACTTGGAGATGAAGTGTTGATCAGATCCTTCTTTTATTCACCGACGCGTTTCGGTGCCCTCCTGGCACCTTCATCAGGGATACCCCTTATCCATCAGGGGTATCCCTGATGAAGGTGCCAGAAGGGCACCGAAACGCGTCGGTGAATAAAAAAAGGATCTGATCAACACTTCATCTCCAAGTGTCTTCTTTGATGCGAGTCAGTCTGGCAGCGCGGATCGCCATACACCTTTTTCCCAAGTAACTTGATCTATTAGGTTAGGTATAATGGCCTTCCTCGTGACTTCATCTAGTGAAAGTTGCTAGGTGCTTTCAAGCTCTCCTGTTCTTCCTTCTGTTGCTGTGGGTACCTCCAGCCAGGCAGGTGATGCGGACCCTGTAAGCAGCTCTATCTTCCTACAGATTCTTGACCCTCTGTGCCTCGGAAAGTCCCACTTGAGTGTAGCTACTGGGCACAAAACCTAGCAACCTCCAGTATCTATTACCAGGTCTTGGAAACCTGGCATCCTAGGGCCTGCTGCCCTGTACTGCTGCTCGTCCTTCAGAGCGGCCTACCGGCCCTCTTCTGACTGACTTCTCTAGTTGCCTACCTCTACCCTCCCTATCCTAACTCCACCCTCCAGATAGAAGCTGGGGTCTGCCCAACTAGGGTCTCTTTCGCCTCAACTTCCTAGCTGAAGTTTGGAAAGTGTTAGATGCTTCAGGTTTCCAGATGTTTCAATTCTCCCCAGACATGGTATGGCAATTGATGTACATGAATTACCATTTGTGACAGTCAGACCGCAGGGGCGCCACATTGGCATTTCTGTATATTTTAGGAGGCTGTACCATTTTTACCGAAATTGTAATAGTTAATGTCTTAATTCCAGATTAGCAAAAAATATTTGTCTTTGAATCCATATACTGGAAGTTGGGCATCAGCCAAGAGCTTGGCCAGGGTTTATATATTGATGGTGTATCTTTAGTATCAGTCATTAATGTAATTTCAATGGAGGTCTGATGCCCGACCCCTCATTGATCAGCTGTTTGCAGCTAGCACTGTGCCTAGATGTACATGGGAGCTAAGCTGCAGTATCCCAAAAAATTGTCACGAAAAATCCCAGTTGTATTCTCAGGTTATTAAATGACTTTATGTATAGACAAAGAGGAATCATGGCTATAATGAGGACAAGAGTCTGAAAGATATTAGGCTGGGCTTTATAGCTCTCGTGGATGTTGTAATCGTTAATTTTTAATAAATCACAAATAAAGTTGTTTGAATGTTTTAAGAACATTGGGACTCCAGATCTTTTCCCATTATCTACAATTCTGGGTGGAAGCCAGCCACTTTTTCTTGAATCCCAGCAGATCCTGGAGAATGGACAGTGAGCAGCACAATCCTCCACCCAATTTCCCTACTCATAGTGATCTGGCTCACTTGTTTAAAAGGAGATCACAAGACCAGAATCCATCCAAAAAGCAGATATGGGGTTAATCTGCAGGTTAATAGCATTTGGAATCTGCCCGTCGTCTGCACATCAAACTCTGCTGCAGGGAGGAAATGATCAGTTGATTGACAGGTCTCTCATTATATACATACATGGAGTGGTGCTGGAAGAAGCCAGGCAGGGGCTGAGCCGATGTGAATATGTGCTGTTCAGTAGTCATGGACGAGGGTCATTCTCCCCATACCCTGGCATGCCACAGACAATATTAGGGAGTGTGCAAGAACCTGGTTACCTTTGGAAAGCACCTTCTGGCCGGAGGCCGCCTTCTTCTCTTCAGTCACACATGATGCGGTTTCACTACGTTTTATAGCCTTCAGAAACAGTCCAAAACACGTTGGTAAGACTTCAGGTTATTCACTGGTGAAAAACTTGAAACAATGGTTTGACCAAAAAACAAATCTTCCATTTTTCAATCTGTAATAACTATTGCAGACATCTCAGAAATCTAATAGCGTGGGAGCAAAGACATAACCGAGACAAGGTGTTTAGGTAAAAAAGTCTGTATTTAAACACACGTGGCAAAGTTCAAACGTGAAGTGCAGCAAAATAAGCAAAGTTCATAAATCATGCAATAATAGTCTTTCGTGAAGCCAATTGGAATAGTCTCTAAGAAACAGTTCATCCACAGTAATGCCAATAGGAAAAGTCTCTTAGTAACAGTTCACACTGAGAGATGCTGATAACAGTTCACACCAAGAGATGACAATAGCGAAACAGTCTACAGCAACAGTTCACACCCAGGGGGCCTAGGAACAGTAAAGTCTTTGGGCACAAGTCCAAACACGTAGGCAGTGCAGTGTAACTTAAGAAAGTACGGAACAGTCCTGCAGGAAGAAAAGAGACCGGACAGTGCTCTTGGATCCACGGTGCTCACACGATAGAGAAGATAGTAACACAGTTTAATGTGCAATGATGGCTTTTATTTCCTCTGACGCGTTTCGGAGTTATATCCCAACTCCTTCCTCAGGGAGTCAACTATGTCTATCATGTAAGTAGCGTGGATCCAGGAGCACTGTCCGTTCTCTCTTCTTCCTGCATTGGTTACCACTAATACAGTTGGAGTGGGGATCCTACGGCAGCCATACCATACCTCTATACCTGTTGTGGGTCGCACAACTGACCCAAGTGAGCAGTGACAAATTTCTACATGACACTATTACTTAAAAAGTTAAGACCATGTTGCGCTCTCCTTTCCTCTTTCTAACTAATTTTGCTGAACTGCAACAAACAAATAGAAAAGCCACAGTAGAGCTTTCAAAAGCTAATTGAGCTTACATGCATGAGGCTGGCAGAAGATGAAGCAAGAACACTCGCAGCACAGAGCAGCTAGATGCAGGAGACAAACTGGAAGTAGGTGTAGTTTGCTGAGATCAGACTGCAGAAGCTGGTAAGAGCCAAAACGGAATAGCAGGAGGAGGAACAACAACTTGAGATGCACACAGGAGCCAGGGATCCAAATAGAATACTCAAGAAAGGACTAGAAGATGGACTGAAGCTTATAAAGGCAGAACACACAAACAAGAAGAGGTAGCAAACACCAATTTTGGAAAAGGGCGAGGAGACACAAAGGGTAATCAGAAAATCCGGAATCCTAACACTTTCTGACAGTCTGACTCTTAAGCACAGGTATCAAGCATTTTTTACACTCAATCACAGAGACTGCCACAGAGTAAGGGGTTGACTGATGATACTGCTCCTTCCAGGTAACTAGCCACACAGGTCCAGTGTAAAGCTATGGCTGTCCACCTTTAAGAAAGATGTTTATACACTCTCCTACCACTGCCTAGTTATATGGATCCAGGTTTAACACTATGACTATCTAGGCACTTTAGGCTCATTTTTAGAGATGTTCCTAGAGCCTGACCTCCCTGTGCCAATGTTTTGCAACCAGGCAGCACTTTCTCTCTAAAGGCTCCTCATTTTAAGCTGGGCAAAAACTGTCTCTGCACCTCTCCACACACTTGCCTGTTGGAGTCCCCTGTCTGCTGCCACTTGAGAGTTAACCTTGCCTCTCTAGTTTGGTCACTACTGTGCTTGTCCTTGCTTCACATTACACCCTGGCTCTACTCTAATTGACTCTGAACTAAAATGAAGTCTCTCCTTTCTTCATAGGGACTTGCTCCTCCACCCTGTAGGCTAATTCCAACAATAACTCTTTCTGTCCTTGCAATCAGCCTGGGCAGAGCTTCCCCTTTCAACCACATTCAAGCTTGCATTATAGCACCTTACACATTACCGTTTGCTTATCACACTCTATGCAGAAATGCATTACATATACATTGCTAATCTTTACATTAGACCACATTACACAAGATGATTGGTGTCTTCAGGAGGGCACAGGACTCAGGTCTACCCTCTTACACTGACCAATCAGGTCTCTCCCTATAGTACATAGTCATTTTTTTTCTCTTAAAACTTACTCCAATCTTTCCAAATCATATTTTATATTTCTGTAGGTTTTTGTCCCTGTGAAAACTTTGTTAACAGCGGAGATTTTGATTGTAAAGGTACAGCTCCCTCTCTCCCGCAGCAGGAAGTCCCATCATAATGTAAGGAACATATCAGAAGATGAATTGTAATAATCCAGTGATCTTTGTTTAATCAAAGCTTTTTCTCTCTATGTTTAGAAGATTTTTCTATATTGGAAAAGAAGGTTACTCCTTTGATTGACAGTGTAAGCTCTTTCCATCTTTTTTAGGGATGGGCAAACCCAAACGGTAAGGTTCGGGGTATGTACCGAACATCTCAGTTCCAGCACAGATCCTAAATTTGGGCTTTCCTAAGAAGTCTGTGTTCCAGTTCGGGATCGCTTTCAATGGGGAGCTGTAAAAATAAACAAAATAGTGATTAAACATCAGATCATACTTACCGGCGTCCTCCCACTTGTACTTCCGGGGCCACTCGTTAATTTCCAGATTATTCACTGGTGAGTGGCACAACAGCAAATCACAGACCCGTCACAGATTGGGCGTCTGCAATTGGCTGTTAGAGTAACCTGGAAACATCCCATATATTCTAGCCTCTACTGTGGCAGTCAATCATCAGCTGTCATTAACCCCTTCTAAAAACCCAATGCATCAGGAAGAGCTTGGTGAAGCGACAGGAACTGTCAATTTCTGGGTTGCTGTAGCCTGCAATTCTTTAGCTTGGAGGGGCCCAATAACTGATAGATGCTAAAATGTATGGTCTGTTTTCAGGTTACTCCAACCGCCAATCACAGATACCCACTCTCTGTGACAGCATCTGTGATTGGCTGTTGCGCCCCTCACCTGTGAATACCCAAGAGGTTAATGAGCGGTCCAGAAGTTCAAGCGGGAGGACATCGATAATTATGAGCTGATGTTTAATCACTATCTTCTTTCTTTTTACAGCCTCCCAGCCAGCATCTCATAACTTTAAAGTCCGAGTTCGGGGGTTTGGACTCAAGTTTGAGTCACGTTCGGCCCTGAACTCTAACTTTAGAAAAAGTCCGGTCAGGTCAGCCGAACACTTTTTAAAAGATTTTAACTAAAGAGATATCTTCAAAAAGTTTATGAGATATTTCAAGAATTTTCCATCATTTTCCTTGCACCCTTAGGGCCCCGTTACACATAGCAATGTTCCAGCGATCCCACCAACGATCCGACCTGGCCGGGATCGCTGTAACATCGCTGTGTGGTCGCTGGAGAGCTGACAAACCGGCAAATCTCCTAATCGACCAGCGACTGTGTAACGACCTCAACATCATGGAAAGAATATAAGCTGTTCTTTTCCACGATATCGAGGTCCCGCTATTGTATTCTGATAGGCTGGAGTAAGCGGGAGAACGCTGGTAACCAGGGTACACATTGGGTTACTAAACAAAGCACGCTTAGTAACCCGACGTGTACCATGGTTACAGCGCGGTGTGCTTAGTAACCCGATGTGTACCCTGGTCACCAGCTCGCTGTGCTTAGTAACCCCATGTTACCAGCAAACACATCTGGTTAGAGGGGCGTCACACACGCCGATGTCTGCTACCCAGCGGGAGACCAACGACCAAAAAATGGTCCTGGCCATTCCGCAGTGATGAGTGATCATTGAGCAAAACCTGTGACGTTGCACCGACATCGGCAGCGATGTCGCTGCGTCTGACATACCCCTTAGTCAATGGTTCTTTTAAAGTAATAATCTTTATTTTGCAGAGGACCTAATTAGTATTCGTACATTTAACTTGTTACACAAAAATTAGGGGTTTTTTTGTTCTTTAAGTTCTTTAAGAAGAACCATTAGGTCAATAAAAATATCATTTGTGAAGAAATGTTTGTGATTATAAAGAAGGAATCCATAAAAATGTCAGGTCCCTCAATTCTTAGTTTTGAATAGCCACAAACACTAAATAAAAAACTTAACCAGTTCAAAAGCCAACCATATACCCCTAGCCCTGACGAGGCCGTTATTGGATTTATTCGTACATTTGTACAATTTTTACTCATTTGGATACTCAAGTTTACATCTTTTTTGTGATACGCGGGTTCTAATTTTTAGGTGATTTTTATACTCTTTTTTTGTAATTTTTCTTCCACTGTTGAGTAATATCGGTGGGAACATAAAGGAAATATGTGACTATTTTTCATATTTTATGACCAAAAATGACCACATGTTTTTATATATCAGACACATAATGCCAGTCTAGGCGTAGAGAGACACCCGGCGCACAAAGACGGGGGGAAAGAGGTCCCTGATGCTAAGGGCAAAGGGGAGATGGCGACCCCTAAAACACTACCGCTGACACCTGTCTCTCCTGACAACCCTATATAGTCTCCGCAACTGTCGCTGAGCAGGATACCTCGTCCCTGTCTGTCCCTCAACAAAGCTACGTAGGGATCAGACAGGGTGAACACTGGTCTACCCAGCTAACAACTAAAGGAAAAACATCATGGAGAAACAACAAGGGGAAAAGGTAGGAACACTTAGCTGAATGAAGAGAAAGACAGCAAACTTTGGATTGTTTTTAGCAGGGTACAGAGATTTGAATTGTTTTTATATGTGCAGTTGTTAATTTATTTTTACTCAAGTTCACATATCCCAATAAGACTTATGGTGGACATTTCAATGCTCCTTTTTTTATCTGATTTCCCCTGTAACTGTGGCCCATAGTTACAGGGGAAATTTATTTTTATTTACTTTAATCACTTAAAAGGAACTTTTAATTTCACAGCACTTTACATGTG
Organism: Allobates femoralis; assembly: GCA_033576535.1. Taxonomy (NCBI): domain Eukaryota; kingdom Metazoa; phylum Chordata; class Amphibia; order Anura; family Aromobatidae; genus Allobates; species Allobates femoralis. Next base: position 844,669,420 of record JARQOC010000003.1, on the reverse strand, counting down.
TGATCATCATTGTTCCCACTGAGGCTCACAGTCTAAAATCCCTATCAATATGTATTTGGAGTGTGGGAGAAAACCCATGCACACACGGAGAGAACATTCAAATCCTATGCAGACATCGTCCTTGATTGGATTTAAACCCAGGACCCCTGTGCTGCAAGACTGCACTGAAGACAAGACAGAGAAGACAGAGAGCAAGGACCCGGAGGCCCAAACCATGATGAGGCCTATCCCGGGTCTCGGGGCTATAGACCACAGGAAGTCAGAGGGAATCCTAGGGGCGCGGGCAGTGAGCAATCCACCCGCGCGCCTGAATCTGCAGTGAAATGGAAGGAAAGGGCGAGAACCAGGGCTCACCCCTGAAGGTGGCGAGGAGGCTCCAAGCTCCAACCACAGAACTGGGGACCACGAGATCTACAAGAGCTGTGGCCAACTCCCGCCACAGTGCAAAGAAGGCAGCATATTAGGGTCAGGGGACTCTGCTGGTCACCAAAGAAGGCCCATGGCTGCTGGATCGGGGCTCTGTGTGTGGAGGCGAATGCAGGAAGGAGGAGAACAGGCAGCGCTGGGAGAGAGAGAAACCCAAGAGAAAAGTAACAGAAAGGGGGTGCACTGGACAAGCCATCCTGGTTGCCAAGGACTACTGTGGCGCCCCCGATGGTCAGGTGTCACACCGGGGTATTACACTCATAAAAGCAGTGTAATTTTCCCCAACTGCAAGTGGATGCTGGGCTGGTGGGTGGGACCCATTCCTGCACTCCCACACTAGAATAGTGGTGGGAGGTTACTCCTGGGAGGGAGAGATAGTCACCTCTAGAGGGAGTCAAAGAGTGAGTTAGTGAGGAGTCGAGGAAGAGTGTGGAGTGAGTTGGGAGGTCTAACAGGACAACTCCAGGCTGATCCTGAGGTAAGGGGATCCTGAGAGAGGGTGCCTGACGCGTGAGTCTGGGCCCGAGTGAGAAAGCAGGAACCCCAGCGTGGAGCGACCATACTCCAGGGAGCTTCCCCAGTCCACCACGGGAACGCCGGAACCGAGGACACAGCCAGAGTCCAGCTCTAAGGTCGTCAACTGGCTGCTGCGGTCTGTTCACTGGTTTCAGAACCCTGCCAGACGGAGTAGTCCACCTGCTTCTTCACTGCGAGGGAGGGGAGCCCCTAAAGTACCTTCAAGGACCAAATGGGTCTGGACTAATCCTAGGTGGGGAAGAAAGGACACGGGTTCGTCAACTAAAGCATACCACAGGTACCTCCATACCACCTGGCATCCGAATTGCAGCCACACGTAGAGCTACCAGTTTGTTTAACATTTTGCTGAGCTGTGGACATTGTATACTGCTACTGACTGTTTACAGTAAAGTACCCGGGAGAGTGCCTTTGCCTCTGTGTCTTTGTGCTACCAAAATTCAATCTTTTTGCTTACAGCAACGCTGCCCCGGAGGACCAGCTCCACCTGTAGGGAGCTTTGCCATTCTTGCCGCAATACCATTCGCCCTCTGGAGGACTGTGGCGGCGCTGGTTGACCCATTACCAGGTACTATAGGTGGCGTCACGAGACAAAACTCTTTTCCTTATATATAATCCCTTTTTGAAGTGTCACCCAGGCCACGGGCTCAGGCACCGCCACCCATGACATCATCCCTGAAACCCCTCTGAGCCTGATACCCGAGTACCCCCCGGGCCTGGGGCTCGACACTACCCGGTCACCACTGTACTTGTGCTGTAGCTTGAAGTGCCTGACCAAAGAAGCCAAGTAAACTGGTTGGAGCTCAGACTGTGTGAGACTCTTATTTCCTGCCTGCACCTGGGGAGTGGTAGACTGCCAAATCGCACAGACTGCAAGACCCTGCAGAAGACCTGTCCTGACCCTGCCAGCAGCCAGCTCTGCCTCGCTGGCCTCCCCTCACCCCAAACTGCCTCAACTCCGATGCTGGGATCGCTCCTCATGTGGGAGCTAAACCATCACGACTGCAAGTCCATCGTACCCGGAGGTTCCGGACCGCAGCAGCGGCCCCTACCGGACGCCTTCCACGGGAGGCGTCACGACAAACTCTTAAACTTTTACTTTTTCTTTTTACCCCTCTGTCTCCCCTTTTTAGTGACCGCTCACCCGGGTGGCCACGGACCGGTTCACGCCACCGTGACAGCCCCCAAACACTCGAGGACATCGAGAAGGCCCGGCTCCGAGTACCCCACGGCCCCTACTGGGGAGAGTACCACCGTGCTGCTTTCTTCTGCATAGCATAGCTGACTGTGTTTCCTAGGTTCCTCCATTCATGTGATTGTTAGATTCATAGGAGGAGACTCCATCAACGCTTCCAATACCGTATACACAGCACTTGTTCAGCAATTGGGAAGTGATGAAGAAGGCAGATACAGTCACAAACCATCTCTGCCTAGCCTGTGGGGAGTCCGGCTGTGTCTGACAGCCATCTCCACACTCCTGCAGCTGTACAATGTTGTATAACTTCTCTATGCATTGCCATTTTAGACAGGACTACAGAATTTAATGCAAACTGCCTAGACATTATTGGTCTAGAAGTAGCTAATCTTATTGAAAAAGGGGTTTGTCTTGTTTTTTTTTGCTAACCTTTTGAGTATGAACCTTACTAATCAAACATTTTTCTAACCTTTTTAGCCAATTTTATTGATAAGTACTTAAACTTTTCTTTATAATGTATGAATACTTCTGTAATAACTCAAGTCTGAACCATCTGGGTCCAGCTAGGTCCAAATCAGTAACAGACCCCCTCATCATCCATGAATAGTATTGATATTGATGCCTATGGGCCCCTCACCCAATAGAGCCCAAGTGCAACTGCTCATGCAAACATGTGTCTTTTAATGGAATTAAAGGGATGTGCTGGATTATTTTGAGCGCCTCTCCATGTCTTCAGGTTGGATGAGGTATTGCAGGCGGGCACCATGGGATGAAATGGTGCAATACCAGACACAACACATAGACTGGTGTAGAGCTGTATTTGGAAGAAAACCCCCTTCAAAGAAAAACTCTAAAATATAGTTTAACAAAAAGCTTAATAGGACTGATTTTAACATTGTAGAACCTATTTCTAACATGAAGCTGATATCTAAGGATTTAATGCGGTAAATTTGGTGACAATGTAAGAAATAATTACCCAAGCAGGTAAGTCAATTATTTCTATTTCCAGGTATACTATACATTTTTTTTTTATTATTGCAAAATGCATTATAAGAAATAAAAAGATATTCAGTATCTTCCATGGTCATCTTTAGTAACAATACAACTCGTTTCGGCTTCGAAAGGAGTCACTGCAAGCAATAACACATCCAGTGGCGCCATCTAGCTTCCAAAAAAATAACATAAAAAAAGTTTATTAAATATTTATTTAAAAAGCCAACATTATTTTTTGTCTTATTTATATTATATTATTACTATATTGATCTCTCCTAGGAGCAGCTGAGACATTGGGATTACGTTGACTGATTCTCTGTTTGTCTTTAGTTTATAAATAGGGTAAATAAAGCCTATCTCAAGGTAATAGCGCCTGCACCCGCTATTTCCCTAGCTGCACACTCCCTAGCTGGGATATCCCTAGTCACAACACAAGGAGAACTACAAGTCGGACCTGGCTGCCAGAAAGGCCGTCGAGTTGTTCTTCTTACTTCCTGAAGAATGACAAGGAAGGTTTTTGTACAGTATAAATGAGGATAGGGAAAATATGCAAGAGATAGGCGAGGAAACAAAAAACACGTATTCAAGTGGAAAATGTAAAGTTAGCAACCGCAAGTTAGGATAGCCTCCTACAAACTAACAACCATCAGGAGAAAGGAGGAGGTAAGATAAGTGAGAGCAAATAGCAGATACCAAGTGTCTCTGTGACAAACGAAAATCGCCTTGCAGGGGGGCTGGAATACCTTAGCAGGAACCATATAGGTATATAGCCAGCCAATATGAAGAGGGTATAAATAGCCACACCTGAGGTGTGATAGGACAGATTAAATGAGCAAGTTGGAGCACCTGATGGCCACAAACCAGAGGGATAGAATAAAAGTAAGGGTGGAAACACACTATCCTACTTATATGCGAGTCTCTCGGACGAGACTCGGATCAGTGACCCTGAACGGCCTCTCCCTCTCTGGATGGGAGTGTCAGCTGCTTGTGTTTTTGTGCAGCATCACACTCCCATCCAGGGAGGGAGAGGCCGTTCAGGGTCGCTAATCCGAGTCTCGTCCGAGAGACTCGCATGTAAGTAGGATAGTGTGTTTCCAGCCTAAGGTTCAATCCGCATTTGTACAGAGATTGACCAGGCTGTGCTATAGCAGGGAGGGAAAGCAACAATGCTGTACAAGGTCACCAGATCAAGTCTCAGGGTATGACACAAGGGTTAGCCCTATGTTTTGGCTGGAATGACAGTAAAGGTGTGAGTAGCTTTAATTACAGCAATTGAATGATAAGCCCCACTCACCCTTCTTAATGTATTGTTTTTGTGGGCTGACACAGGAGAAGGTGAGGAATACATTCTGTGCTACATTGAGAAATCGATATCGGGAGGCAACCATTGCTATTGAAGTGGTGTCCGTCAACAATATAGAAAACCCAGGTCTCGGATAGCTATTTAGCCTTAAATGGGTTGTCCACTTTTTAAAAAATAAATAATACAGGATTAAAAAGTAATTATATTTATATATAAGGTACTATGCAAAAGTCTTAGGCAGGTGTGGAAAAAATGCAAAGAAAGAAGCTTTAAAGAATAGAAGCATTCTTATCTCTTCTTATCAATTAACAAAACACCAAGTGAATGAAGAAAAGAGATATGTAAATAAATTCAATATTTGGTGACCGCCCTTTACCTTCATCACATCTTCTTATCACTTCCACATGGTTTATGAAGGAGCTCGGCAGGAGCTTGTTCCAAACATCTTGGAGAACAGACCCCAGATCTTCTGTGTATGAGGCTTGTACTAATCCTGCCTCTTCACAGACTGGATAATGTTACAATCCGGGCTCTGTGGGGCCAGATCATCACTTCATCAGATCATCACGTCCTTCATCTTCTTTACACTGAAGATCATTCCTAAAGGGGGTTGTCCACTACTAAGACAACGCCTTCTAATTCCACAGGTTTCCCCAAGGTAAAATAAAAAAGCCTATACTCACCTTCTGTGTTACCAATCATGTGTCGGGGCTTACATGACATTGAAATATCACATGAGCCCCACGTCCAATCATCGCCGGCTTCCCTTTCCCCATTCTCGGCCAACTGAGCAATCAACAAGAAGTGATAGTGTGAATGTCATTAACTTCCTGTTGATTGCTCCTGTGTCCAAAGGCGGAGAGAGAAGCCGGCGGTGATTGTCACAATGTCACATGAACCCTGTAAATGTAATTACCAACACTGCTGAAACGAAGGAAGGTGAGTATATCCTTTTTTATTTTACCTGGGGGGGACATGTGGAATCAAGAGGGGTTGTCCCAGTAGTGGACACCCCTTTAAAGGATATCAGTTGTATGGTTGGGGCCATTGTCCTGCTGCTGTCACACTTCATGGGTGAAATAACGGTTAGAGAATCAGGAAAAAGATTGGTGAGGAGAGCATTCAGGGGATTCAGGGGAGCTATTCTGACCTTTAGACTGGGGGTCCCTGGCTCACCCTGCTCTCGGAGGTACCTCTGAAGGTGAGGAGGTCCGAGTCGCCACCCTTCCCTAAGCTCCTGAAAATCTCTAAGGACCGCTTTACACACAGAGATATTTGTGACCAACTTCTGAACAGATCTCTGGTTGCAGTGAAATCATGGACACATTGTTCCATTTGTACACAGCCACACAATGCAACAATGTGTCCATGATTTCACTGCAACCAGAGATCTGTTCAAAAGTTGGTCACAGATATCTGTGTGTGTAAAGTGGCCTTAAGGCTGACAGCCCCTACCTCCACCCAAGGATCAGGTAACCACAGCAACTCTCAAGGCAAGGAATCTCATAGAATGACTACAGCACCACAGCACTTGCGTCTTCACAGCTCTGAGACCTAGAAGAAAGTGACTCTATCAACGGCATCACCTTGAGGAAAGGGAGGCTTTTTAAAGGCAAGGGGAGGAGATTCACACTCAGGCTTCACATCATCCAGCATTTGGACAACTAGCAAAGTATACAGCAGCAGAACTGAAGAAATTCACCCATATTTAGTCACAGCAGCATACACATAGACTGCAGATAGTCAGCGCATATCAGCGCGAGATTGTTGCACACAAAATGTGTAGCCATTTGGACACCTCCAAGAATCTGCATTTACAGCTTGGCCCCTATTAAGTGAATAAAGCAGAGCTGCAATGCCAGACGCAACCTCTGAGCATATGTGGCGCTGTTTCTTGAAGGAAGCAACCATGCATTTGTAATCCTTTACAACTCCTTTAAGAGTAAAAGAGTAAAATACGCTTGACCCTTGGAGGGTTGAATATCTAGTAAATATCAAGCTGCAAATTTTATTTTTCCAACCACATATTTGCCAAACCCATAGACGTGAGTTTATTAGTGATATTAACACTGCCGATCCTGTTATAAAAATAGCAGAACCGGTAGAAGAATGATTGCCGCTCGTGGTACACGGCAGACACACGTCTGAGACTCTTATTAATATTGGACATCTTCTACATTCTTTCTCTCCTTGACATCCATTCAATTGCAATGATTTCTTATCCACCCGTGTTCTCCGGCCTTGCCAGAAATGTGTAAGGAAACAGATAGAGTAACAATTCAATGCAGCCTTATTAGGTTTCATATCATGTCCTGTATTCCCGAGTCCTAAAGACTAAACACAGAGCTGGACGGGTTTCTCTACCAATCTGTATTACCAAACACGTCTGTGCTATTTCTCTCCTTATGTGGATGGCAGGATTACAAAATAGACAATTAAAGGAATAATCTGGCGTCTAGCCTGAGGCCGCAGGGGCATGCTAGGATGGAAACTACCAATCTGGAGGATACCAGTTTGGCTGATGACCTTACAGAAATAGGGAAAAAATCCAATATGCCAGCCCTGAAAATCTGAGTTACGACGAACCGATCGAAAGTACTCTAAGACCTCCAATTACCCTGAAAATCTGAGTTACGATGAATCGATCGAAAGTACTCTAAGACCTCCAATTACCCTGAAAATCTGATTTACGATGAATCGATCGAAAGTACTCTAAGACCTCCAATTACCCTGAAAATCTGAGTTACGATGAATCGATCGAAAGTACTCTAAGACCTCCAATTACCCTGAAAATCTGAGTTACGATGAATCGATCGAAAGTACTCTAAGACCTCCAATTACCCTGAAAATCTGAGTTACGACGAATCGATCGAAAGTACTCTAAGACCTCCAATTACCCTGAAAATCTGAGTTACGATGAATCGATCGAAAGTACTCTAAGACCTCCAATTACCCTGAAAATCTGATTTACGAGAATCGATCGAAAGTACTCTAAGACCTCCAATTACCCTGAAAATCTGAGTTACGATGAATCGATCGAAAGTACTCTAAGACCTCCAATTACCCTGAAAATTGATTAAGAGACCGCAGTCGAAGTCTCTAAGACTCAATACTGAAGCGTAACACAGTTAAAGGGGTATTCTCATCTCCAAGATCCTACCCAATATGTAGTAGGTGTAATAATAAGAATATTAGCAAATTGCTCCAATAGAAATGTAGATGATCTCCTGATTAGCTATTTCACTTTCCCCATGTGCAGGAATACTACATTAGTTTGGGTATCCATGGTTATTAACCAACGAAGAGTCATCACCTGATGGCCGAAAATGGCAAAGCAGAGGCCAGGCTGATCAAGGAAGTAAGGAACTCTGTTTCCTTGGCAGACAATTTAGAAGATGCACCAGGACAGGGGATACCTGTGATGCAGTTGATAAATATACAGAGGCCCAAAGGAGGCAGAGTTGGCACCAGAATCCCCTTCAGTAAGGACAAGGTCAGTGAGTGGGTTTCTAGAGCCATCACCCCATAGGGGCTGGAAAACAGCCAGATCCGATAGGAAGTCTGAGCTCAGAGAGGAAGATTGGTACTCTAGCTATGGGAAGACTCGTGACCTTTGCCAATCAGAAGTACCTGAGAGCCCAGACTAAGCCGGTCAAGATAAAGACTACGATTACCAAGTGAATCCACCGACCCAGAGTACGCCAATCAACATAAAGAGCCCTGACGTTACCAAGAGAGATCCAAAAACCTAGACTATGCGTCAAGGTAAAGAGCCCTGATGTTACCAAGTGAGATCCGTAGTCCCAGACCCAGAATACAGGTGACATTAACCAAGATCCTTATCCCAGCCCTTGCTTCCACAAGCCTAAAGACCCCGTTACACGGCACGATATCCTTAACGATATGCTCAAATGTCAGGGTTTGGAGTCGTTCAAACAACATCGTTAGGACGTCGTTGCGTGGAACACAGAGATTTGATTACGATAAATCGTTGGAATCGTTGATTGCAGATTTGAGATTTGAGATGTTCTCAAATCAGACGATCCACGATCAGCCAACCTGCTGCATCGTTCTGTGTGACACCGCGATGACGATGTCATTCACGACTCCGGCCATTCACATCAGTGAACAAGGATCGTTCGTGTGGTTGTGCGAACGATACTGCTTGCTGGATCGTTGTGCGTCATCCACGATATCTATGTGTGTGAGTTCAGAGGAAATATGTTGAGGGTATAAATCTTTGGTTCATTCAACGTGTGCCGTGTAACGGTACCTTAAGCGACACCTGACGCCGGTCAAGCCCTGAAGAGTTGTGAGAGGCTTCAACCGAAGAACACTTGTGGTGATAGAAGGGAGACACCAGTGAGCAATGCTGTCGCTTCCAGCAGGCTTGTGCGGTACGGGGTTGACCTGGGCTAGGACAGCAAGCCGGTTTGGGGTTGGCTGGAGCACAGGAGGCCCAATGCTCCCTCCCTGTTAGATTTCGTTAAAAGGACTTACGGCCTAGCAGGAAAACCGGTGATGCCCGCTAGGGCCATTGTGCCAAGATGAGTCCATGTGGTAGCCTCTCCATGGATAGGTGCATTGTTCCCGCTAATCGGACATCAGAATGATGTTATTTAGATCGATTTATAAAACTTATTGTGTACTTCTTATTGTATAATTTACTTGTTCTTGCATTGTGTTTCTCATTGCTTAACTGTTTTTTTACTGCAATATCGGAAGCAATAAATAATTTGCTGCCTGTATCCACCTCATATTATCCCAACCACCTGCATATTACAAACCAACCACATCATTCCTTTAAAGTCAGTCTTTTAATAGAAGCTGAATCTGTGGCGATCAAGTAATTGCTACCGCAACTATAAGGTTAAAGGGATTGTCTGTGATGAGATAAATCGTAGCTTAGGCTATCCAGCATTATTTCAGATTGTCTATCAATGTGTAATTGCTGGGGGGGTCTGAGCCCTAAGACCCTCACCCATACAAAGTAAGGGGTCCGACTATGTTGGACCTCTTTGTTGCGGGGAGAAGTGGGTACATGTACCAAGCCAGGGGCCTACGTCAGGAGCACTGGAACAATACAGCACCAAGGGGCCACGGAAGTCGGCGCTGCAGGGGGGGTTGCCGCTCGCCCAAACCCCCCAACGGGGGTGCCGCTCGGAGCCTCCTGGGGGGTGAATCTACGCCCCGTCAGGGCAGGAGTTCTGTTTCTTGGACCCCTACCTTGGGCTTCGGGGGTGCGGCCTGCCCCCCTCCAAATGAAAGGGTAAGCCCCCAAGGACGTGTGAGTTTCTAGTGTCAAGGGGAAACAGTGTAGTACTCGCCCAGTCTACCCACATCTGCTGTCCATATAGACTTATTTTGTAAAGTTGAAATGTTCTTGATCTTTGTTCTGCTGCTGTAATACTGTAATTGTCCCCCGGGATCAATAAAGTTTATCTTATCTTATCAGCTATGGGGTTTGGTGTACTATCGCATCCCATGTTCTCCAATCTCTCCATATTAAGCAGCAGATACACTCTATGTACACGATGGCTGCGCTCTATAGCTCCCATAGATTTCATATGTCTGCTATTCCAGTAAATGTATGGAATATTGAGTTACAAAGTCATGTCAAGGGCGAGAGCCGCAGACAAAATACAAACAATGCAGGGAAGGAATGTGCCGGCATTATTTAGTAATTTGTTCACCGACTTATGTTACCCCATCTGTGTGTTCCTGTAATGATGTTAGCATTCTCGCCGCATGTCTTCATGACCCAACACTTCTCGGCCCCTTCATTATTCTCTCTTCTGCTATTGAGTTACTTCCACCGCTAATTCAGATGGAGTGTTCACAGCGCGAGGATACATGTCATCGGCTAAAGCCTTTTTCTCTGATTGTTACAACTTTTTCAGCAGCCACTTAAGATTCTTGAAGTTCATAAAGCCGTATCCTTCCAAGAACTGTCTTCCCTAGAATAAAAAAAAAATGAGTAACAACCCAACTGAGCTCATCCAGTTCAACCTAAGCTAAAGGTACCGTTACACGGTAAGATATCGTGAACAACATCGCTCAAACGGGTTTGATATCGGGTTTGGAGCGTACCGTTGGACGTGTTGTACACCACATACGACTACAGGTACAGTTACACGGCACGACATTGAAACGATATCACTAACGAGTGCGTGGTCGTTAGGACATAGCTTTTGAATCGTTGGTGAGATGTCACACGTCTGATATCGTGGACGAGCACCAACGTCCAGCGAGCAAGCCAACAGAATGATACTTGTTCATTGATGTGAAGGGTGAAGTCTTTAACGACATCGTCATCGCGGTGTCACACAGAACGATGCAGCAGGTTGGCTGATCGTGGATCGTCTGATTTGAGAACATGTTCTCAAATCTGCGATCAACGATTCAAGATTTATAGTGATCAATCTCGGTGTTACACGCAACAAAGTCCTAACAATGTCATTTGAACGACTCCAAACCGTGACGTTTCAGCGATATCGTTAAGGGTATGTGCCGTGTAACGGGACCTTACGATAAATCGTTGATCGATTGATCGCAGATTTAGAACATGTTCTCAAATCAAATGATCCACGACCAGGCAACCTGCAGCTTCGTTCTATGTGTGACACCGCGATAACGATGTCGTTCACGACTTTGCCCATTCACATCAGTTAACAAGTATCGTTCGCTGGGTTGTGCGAACGATACCTGGTCACGGATCGTTGGTGCGTCGTCTATGATATCTAGACGTGTGACATCTCACCAACGATGTCAAAACTAATGTCCTAACGACTGCACTCCTCCGAGATCATTAGTGATATCGTTTCAACATTGCAGCGTGTAACGGTACCTTTAGCTGGACTGAATCTTCTAACCTAAGCTAAGCTCGTCTGAACCTTCCAACCTAAACTAAGCTGGAATGAACCTTAAGGCCCAGTTACATGGCACGACATTGAAACGATGTCGGCAACGATCTTGAGGGTGCGCGGTCGTTTTTGGTATCATTTCAACATCGCTGGTGAGATGTCACGTGTCTAGATATCGTGAACAACCCACCAATGATGTTGTGAGCAGGAATCTTTTGCAAACCCCCGAGCGATCCCTGCTCATTGCTGTGAATGGACGAGGTCGTGCACGACATCGATATCGCGGTGTCACACAGAACGATGCAGCAGGTTGCTGGAGTTGAGATCGTCAGGTTTTCCAAACAGGGGCGGACCTACCGTGGTGCAGCTGGTTCAGCTGCACCAGGGCCCCGACCGGGTAGGGGACCCCTCAAGCCTGCAGGGAGGCCCCTAGCCGACCCCCATGTCCCTGTGTCAAGCTTCCTGCTTCCCTCGGCTGATCCCGCCCCTCCTCTCCAGCCCCGGCTCCCAGATCTACAATGCGGCGCAGGTAAGAGCCGCAAGCTTCCCCCTGACACCCCCAACCCCCCAGTCCGCGCCTGACGCTGCCAACACCCTAGCCCTTCCCCCCGCTCCTTGCCTGACGCTCCTCCGCGCCTCACTTGATGCTGACAGCAAGCCCTAGCACCCCGGTCCTCACTTAAGGGTGCACCAGGGCCCCGCAGGCTGCTGAAGGTCCGCCACTGTTCCAACATGTTGGTAAACCTGTCAACTCCGATCCAACGATTTATCATTGCAACTTGCCAGAGTCACACGCAACGAGATCACAACGATGTCGCTGGTACGCCTCCAAACCCGTGACGAATCAGCGATGTAATTGATGTCGTCCCGCGTAACTGGGCCTTCACACTGCCATTAAGGTACAAAAGGGCCAGATTGTGGATTGTGGAGGGATGGGTGGGGGCGTAGCTGAAGGGGGTGCAGAGGATGCCGACTGTGTTATTAAACTATCGTAGCTCCTTCACCGGGTCAAAAGTGTCCAGCTTTTGCTCCTATATTTTACTGCAGCTCTCCTGAATATTCTTTTTTTTTAAAGGGAACCTATAACTAGAGATGAGGGAACCTGTTCAGGTTCAGAGTTTGGGTAAGTTCCGGTGATGTCCATATAAAAATCACCGGAGCGAGCGTCGCTTTGCTCGTGTGTGCTTGGTGCTTGGACCAATGCGAGCTGCCTGCAGTGTTTGATCGGCTCACATTGGGATTAAAACAGAGTTATCAGCCGTAGTGTGGGTGTAAAAGTAAAAAATTGAAATTCCGCAACCTCCCACCCTCGGAATTGGTTTGCTTACGGCTGGCTGTATGCGGATGGAGAACCAAACAGCAAATCAGTGATGGCGCCGGTCAAGTTTGGTTTGTGAACAGTGCCGCTAAGCCTGAACATCCACCAGTTAGTTCAGCAAATGAACTTGAACCTTGACAGGTTCGCTCATCTGTACCTGTCACCAAGTTTTCCCAATATAATAAATGGCCACCACCATATGTATATAAGTTCCAGACCCCTCTCCAGATCCCTAAAAATACTTTTTATAATACCCCTTTATGGTGCGGTCTGGTCTCATAGGCGTAATAGGTTTTGCTTCGACCCCCCTGTATCCCTGTAATCTTGTCCTCCTTCCCTGCTACTTGTGGATGACGCAAACTACATCATCTACACATCATCCCTAATCTGGCTTCTGTGCAGGTGCATTTTACTCTATCCTGCTTAGAATAGAACAAAGTACTGTAATTCACATGCGCCGGCTTTACTTCTGCTGCTCTTTGCCTTTCCTGGCGCATGCACATTACAGTACAGAGTGAGCTATTTGTATGGATACACCTAAATAAAATGGGAATGGTTGGTGATATCAACTTCCTGCTTGTGGCCCATTAGTATAGGGGAGGGGAAGACTTTTCCAGATGGGTGGTGACCATGACGGCCATTTTGAAGTCGGCCATTTTGGATCCAACTTTATTTTTTTTAATGGGAAGAGGGTCATGTGACACATCAAACATATTGAGAATTTCATAAGAAAAACAATGGTGTGCTTGGTTTTAACGTAACTTTATTCTTTCATGAGTTATTTACAAGTTTATGACCACTTATAAAATGTGTTCAAAGTGCTGCCCATTGTGTTGGATTGTCAATGCAACCCTCTTCTCCCACTCTGGACACACTGATAGCAACACCACAGAAGAAGTGCAGCACAGGCTTCCAGTATCCGTTGTGTCAGATGCTGCACATCTCGTATCTTCACAGCATAGACAATTGCCTTCAGATGAGGGATGAGGAAAACTTTTTTGTGAATGGTGAAGATACCAAACAAAACCCACCGCTATTGGTCTGACACTAACCCACAGTGGATAGATCCCTCCAAGACTGCTGGAACACAAACATTGATGGTATGGTGTGGTGTATGGGGTACAAAGATAGGGGGGCCTTTCCTCATCAATGGAAACCTCAATGCAACTGGATATCTGAATAATGTAGCAATTTCAGATATCCCTTATCTGAAGGCAATTGTCTATGCTGTGAAGATACGAGATGTGCAGCATCTGACACACCGGATCCTGGAAGCCTGTGCAACATTTCTTCTGTTGCTATCAGTGTGTCCAGAGTGGGAGAAGAGGGTTGTGACAATCCAACACAATAGGCAGCAGTTTGAACACATTTTATAAGTGATCATAAACTTGTAAATAACTCATGAAAGAATAAAGTTATGCTAAAACCAAGCACAACATTGTTTTTGTTATGAAATTCGCAATAGGTTTGATGTGTCACATGACCCTTTTCCCATTGAAAAAAATAAAGTTTTTCTTTTGTAAGAAGATCTAGATAGGCCCACGTGTCTTCTCTAAACCTAGATTAGTTCACCATGGTCTTCTCCATGCCTAGATAGGTCCACCAGTGACTTCTACGAGCTTAGACAGGTCCACCAGAGTCTCTTCCAAGCCTAGCTAGGTCCACCAGGGTCTTCTACAAGCCTAGCTAGATCCACCAGGGTCTTCTACAAGCCTAGCTAGGTCCACTAGGGTCTTCTACAAGCCTAGCTAGGTCCACTAGGGTCTTCTACAAGCCTAGCTAGGTCCACTAGGGTCTTCTACAAGCCTAGCTAGGTCCACCAGAGTCTTCTCCAAGCCTAGCTAGGTCCACTAGGGTCTTCTCCACCATTATCTTAATAGAATCAAGCCATCAAGTTGCCAGTCTTCCTCTCGCCTTGTTCCTTCTATTGTTCAGACCATGATGTCTTCTCCAGTGATTTCTCTCTTTGTATGGTGTGTAGCCAAGTGGTAGCTTGGTGATCCTTGCCTCCAGTGACATGTCTGGACCTTTTTATGTAGTGCTTATTTTTATGATATTTACCAAATGGACATGTCACACAGAATTCTCTTTCAGGTGACTCTTTTTGCTGCTCTGCATAATTGCTCGGATTGTCGTGTCCCCTTTAAAAAAGAAACATACAAAACTGCGCTTAAGAAACGGCCATATGCCTGGAGCCTTATTATGGACTTAACAAGATAAAAAATAAAAATAACAAACTAATCAAAGGAACAGCGAAAATAAAAAAAAATTGCAAAAAAATTAAAAAATTTTTGTCTAGTGATAAATTGTCCAATAAGACCATATGGCACCCAAAAAACATCTCCCTCCCGTGGGAAATGTGTTTATGGGATGTGGATAGTTTGTCCTGCCAGCGGGGGACTTACCAAAGGCCCTTATGCTATAAGTGGCTATCTGAGGCCACCTGCAGGTTGTGATGGGGATTGAAGCTTTGAAGAACAGGTTACTTACGAGGAGGCAACGACTCTGAAAAGGCAACACAGCAATGACTCAAGACAAAAATGTATTTCACACAAATCACAGGAGAAAACTATTTGGTTAAATGATACAATTGATTAGAAGGAAATCTAGAAAGATTTTCAACAAGAGCTACACAAGTTCTGAATATGATATAGTACCTTTGGTTCCCTATAATACTAAATAACAGATCCTGCTTAGTTTTTGTGTTATGCAAGCGTCACTGTCACCCTGGCATCAGTCACATTTCCACTTATTTATAATACAAGTGTTTCCCAAACTCCAGTCCTCACAGCCCCCAACAGGTCTTGTTTTCAGGATTTTCTTAGTATTGCACAGGTGATTCCTTGATAATGATTCCATTACCGGTACAATGCTAAGGAAATCCTGAAATGTGTCCTGTTTGGGGCCATGAGGACTGGAGTTTGGGAAACACTGCTCTAAAGGGACTATTGGGTAATCCACTAAATCGTAAGTTCAATGTTAACTTTCCACCCACTAAGTATCGTACGCCATGGACAGGAAGCAACGGCCCGATTCACACAGATCATTTACTGGTGGCATTGTACGGTTTTCAGTCTTCTATCTTCGGGTTTCTTCTGGAGTTTGCTTGGTTCTGGTTGAGTTCAGTATTCTTTGGGTTCTTCTGGGTGAGGATGTGTTCGTCTTGGTTCTTCTGAGTTGACAGTCTTCTTAGTTATGTTGGTCTTTTGGGTTTGCCTTTCCTTCTGGAGTGAGGTTGAGATGCTCAGTATTTGGTCTTCAGGTTACTTCTGTAATCAATGTTCAGTATTTGATCTTCGGGTTTCTTCTGGAGGCAATGTTCGGTACTCGGTCTTCGGTTCCTTCTGGAGTTGACGGCTGGTGTTTGGTCTTTGGGTTCTTTCTGGAGTCAAGGTTCGGTGGTTGGTGGTCTTCAGTTTCCTTCTGCAGTCGATGTTCTGTATTCGGTTTTTGAGTTCCTTCTGCAGTTGATGTTCAGTATTCGGTCTTCAGGATCCTTCTGGAGGTGATGTTTGTAATTTGATCTTCAGGTTCCTTCTGGAGTCGATATTCAGTAGTTGGTCTTTTGGGTTCCATCTGGAGTTGATATTCAGTATTCGATCTTCAAGTTCCTACTGGAGTTGAAGTTCAGTATTTGGTCTTTGGGTTCCTTTTGTAGTTGAAGTTTGGTATTCAGTCTCAGGTTACTTCTGTTGTCGATATTTGGTACTCGGTCTTCTGGTTCCTTCTGGAGTAGATATTCAGTATTCGATCTTCAAGTTCCTACTGGAGTTAAAAGTTCAGTATTTGGTCTTTGGGCTCCTTTTGGAGTTGAAGATTGATATTCAGTCTTCAGGTTACTTGTGTTGCTGATATTTAGTACTCGGTTTTCAGGTTTCTTCTGGAGTCGATGGTCGGTGTTTGGTTTTTGGGTTCTTTCTGGAGTCAAGGTTCAGTGTTGGTCTTCGGGTTCCTTCTGCAGTCAAAGTTTTCGTTTTGTTTTGTGCGTTCTTTCTGCAGTCGATGTTCAGTATTTGGTCTTCAGGATCCTTATGGAGGCAATGTTTAGTATTCGATCTTTAGGTTCTTTCTGGAGTCAATGTTCGGCATTTGATTGTCGGGTCTCTTCTGGAGGCGATGTTTGGTACTCGGCTTTAGGTTTTTCTCAAGTCAAGGTTCCTTATTTGGTCTTTGAGTTCCTTCTGAAGTCAATGTTCCTTATTCGGTCTTTGGTTTCCTTCTGGAATCAATGTTTGGTATTCAGTCTCCGGGATCCATCTGGAGTCAATGTTCAGTATTTGGTCTTCAGGATCCTTCTGGAGTAGATGTTCAGTATTCGATCTTCTGTTTCCTACTGGAGTCGATGTTCAGTATTTGGTCTTCAGGATCCTTCCGGAGTCGATGTTTGATATTCGGTCTTCCGGGGTTCCTTCTTGAGTAGGTGTTTGATATTTGGTCCTTGGGATCCTACTGGAATCAAAGTTCAATATTAGTCTTCTGGATCCTTCTAGAGTTGATGTTCAGTATTCAGTCTTTGGGTTCCATCTGGAGTCTGGTATAACTTTGGCTTTAAGGAATCTGATCAATCATGGGTACTGTTTCAGCAATGGTGACCTGTAGGCCCGATTCACTGCTCAAGGCCAAATCACCGCTCACTCATCTGCTTCCTTGCAAGTCTTGGTATCCAACTCCACCCATTTTCTGACATCCTGGGCTCTTATACTTAGTTATGCTACAAATGACACCTGACCTGATGTCTCTCAGAATCTCTTCCCTTGAGGAAACAACATCATTGTTATTGAGTTCCAAGTGATTTCTTCGTCTAGCACAGGGGTGGGGAACCCTTGTCTGCCAAGGGCCATTTGTAAATTTCTACCATCCTTCGGGGGCTGCACAAAATTATCAACCTGAAAATTATCCGTATATTTGGTTACACAATCAATTTGCTCTACTGTGGTGGATGGAGCTGCTTCTCTTTGGCATGACTGCGATGGTGATGATATTGGTCATTGCTTCTCGTCTGCTTTTCCAGGTTTTCTAGGGCCATAGACATCTCAGAAGAGATTGGGGGCATATACGTCACTGGGAGGCTAAGGCTGGGGCATAGCGATCACTGGTAAGGGAGCAGTCGGTAAAATGTGTCTGCCAACCTGAGAACTGTGGTCCCCAGGAATCTGCCCAGGGGCCACAGAAAAGGTCCTCAAGGGCCGCATGCAGCCCAGGGGCCTGAGGTTCACCCACCCCTAGTCTAGCAGACTCTCACAGACACTGCCAGATTTAGTTGTATTCCCACTCCCTTACAGCTTAATGGAGCTTTTCTCAATAATTTAATAAATTTGAATCATAAGAAATTAGAGACCTTAATGCAAGTTAAGAAAGGACAAGGATGGACACACCAATAGACATGCAACATCTCGAAGGGAAAGTACTATGTCAGCTCATCAGTGTCCAGTCTGTGGCTGATGACCTCCGTTTAAACAAATTGTTTAGAGCTGCCACATATTTTCAACAATGAGGTTCCCTGGATGCTATTTGTGGGTTGTGCTATTTTGGATGTGGCCTGGACTATGTCCTTTGCATTGCCTTGGGTCTTGGGTGGGTCTCATAGAGGTCTGAATATTATTAATGTAGGCTTAATTACAAGCTGTTAATACTCAGCTGTCATTAACCCCTTCTATAACCCGATGTCACTGCACCAGGGCATCAGGAAGCGCCAGGTAAAGTGCCAGGAATTTCTGGGGTGACTGCAGGCTGCTATTCTGTAGCCTGGCGAGATCCAATAACTAGGGGCCTCACCACGTTGAGAATACCAGCCACCAGCTGCCTGGGTTTTACCTTGGATGGCAATCAAAAATAGGGCGAAGACCACACATTTTTTTTTAATTGCTTATTTAAATAATTTAAAAAACAATAATGGCCTTCCCTGTATTTTTGATTGCCAGCCAAGGTAAAGCAAGGCAGCAAAGCCCTACGTAAAAAAATTTAATTATTTATTTATTTTTGCAACCCTACCAGCAGGTTCGTTGCCAGTGACAACCAATCACAGACGCCGGTACAATGGGTGAGGAGCACAACAGTCAATCACAGATGCTGTCACAGAGAGTGGGCATCTCTGATTGGCTGTGGGAGCCAGTGCAGTGATTAACCGGGAAGTTAATGAGCAGATCCGGAAGTAAAGGCGTGCGGTCCTTGGTAAGTATGACGCTGATATTTAATCACCTTTTTTGCTTCTTCTTACAATCCCCCAGCCACCATTTTATAACTTTAAAGTTCAGGTTCAGGGTTCGGGTCAAATCCGGTCCCAAATCCGGACTTTAGGTAAAAAGTCGGATGCGCCAAACCCAAATATGGTTCGCCCATCTTTACTGAGAAGAGCTCAGAAAACAACAGATAAAAAAATGACAAACTCTCATATCAAATCAACATAAATGGATTAATTTAACTAATTCCGCAGCCAGAAATAGACAGTATAACACAAAAGGTATCGAGGGCAAACACTGCAAATTGTTAATGAAAACCAACTGCAAAAATGATATTTAGCCCCAGTGAAAAAATTGTCCTTTAATATAAAAATCACTAAATATTTCTAGATTCAATCTCAGGTGTAACCCTGGCAAAATCTAATAATCAGTCAGTCGGTTCACGTCCCTGTCCATACTTTACCATAAGGAAAATAGTCATAGCGAGTTCTCTAGACTGCCTATGAGTGGATACAGTGCAGATTCCATAAGAATGTATATACCGTATATACTCGTGTATAAGCCGACCCGTGTATAAGCCGACCCCCCTACTTTTGCCCCCAAAACCTGGGAAAATCTATTGACTCGCGTATAAGCCGAGGGTGGACCCCAGCACAGGTATACAGCCCCCAGCAGTGGTATACAGGCCCCAGCAGTATGATATACAGCAGCCCCCAGTGGTATATACAGCAGCCCCAGTGGTATTGCAGCCCCTATATACAGCAGCCCCAGTGGTATTGCAGCCCAGTGGTGTATACAGCAGCCCCTATATACAGCAGCCCCAGTGGTATTGCAGCCCCAGTGGTATTGCAGCCCCTATATACAGCAGCCCCAGTGGTATTGCAGCCCCTATATACAGCAGCCCCAGTGGTATTGCAGCCCCAGTGGTGTATACAGCAGCCCCTATATACAGCAACCCCAGTGGTATTGCAGCCCCAGTGGTATTGCAGCCCCTGTATACAGCAGCCCCAGTGGTATTGCAGCCCCAGTGGTATTGCAGCCCCTGTATACAGCAGCCCCAGTGGTATTGCAGCCCCAGTGGTGTATACAGCAGCCCCTATATACAGCAGCCCCAGTGGTATTGCAGCCCCAGTGGTATTGCAGCCCCTATATACAGCAGCCCCAGTGGTATTGCAGCCCCAGTGGTGTATACAGCAGCCCCTATATACAGCAGCCCCAGTGGTATTGCAGCCCCAGTGGTATTGCAGCCCCTATATACAGCAGCCCCAGTGGTATTGCAGCCCCTATATACAGCAGCCCCAGTGGTATTGCAGCCCCAGTGGTGTATACAGCAGCCCCTATATACAGCAACCCCAGTGGTATTGCAGCCCCAGTGGTATTGCAGCCCCTGTATACAGCAGCCCCAGTGGTATTGCAGCCCCAGTGGTATTGCAGCCCCTGTATACAGCAGCCCCAGTGGTATTGCAGCCCCAGTGGTGTATACAGCAGCCCCTATATACAGCAGCCCCAGTGGTATTGCAGCCCCAGTGGTATTGCAGCCCCTATATACAGCAGCCCCAGTGGTATTGCAGCCCCAGTGGTGTATACAGCAGCCCCTATATACAGCAGCCCCAGTGGTATTGCAGCCCCAGTGGTATTGCAGCCCCTATATACAGCAGCCCCAGTGGTATTGCAGCCCCAGTGGTAGTATACAGCCCCAGTGTAGTATCCAGCAGCCCCAGTAGTAATAAACAGCCCCCCCTCCTTATCACGTCCCCCCAGGCTGCGGCAGCTGTGAAAATAACAAACACTGTATACATCACCTTCCGGCGCAGCTCTCCGCTCCTCCGGTCCTCTGCCCTCCGCTCGCCGGCTTCTTCTTCCTTGATGTGCCGACTTCTGTGACCGCGCGCAGGAAATGACGTCATCTCCTGCGCCCGGTCACATGACACCGGCACATCAAGGAAGAAGAAGCCGGCGAGCGGAGGGCAGAGGACCGGAGGAGCGGAGAGCTGCGCCGGAAGGTGATGTATACAGTGTTTGTTATTTTCACAGCTGCCGCAGCCTGGGGGGGACGTGATAAGGAGGGGGGGCTGTTTATTTCTACTGGGGGACCCATATTTAGGAGGGGGGCTGTGTAGTGCAATATGCACGGCATTCCCCCGCCGCTGATGGACGGGGGGATGCCGTGCATATTCATTGCACTAATGAGGCGGCTCCGCGTGACCGCCTGCGGTCACCGCGGCCCCCTCCTGCCTCCTCCAGCCCCCGGTCACAGCCCCCCCCCCACAGCATACCGTATGACCTGTGTATGAGCCGAGGGGGGGACTTTTCAGCCCAATTTTTGGGCTGAAAAACTCGGCTTATACACGAGTATATACGGTAATAAGAATGATAAGAAGGAATGCATGAATAAGAATAGAACTGTTATGTAGAATGTTCAGAAGATAAGTTTTGCCCAGCAACAGGATGATTGCAGGGTAAGGAGAGTTGTGAGGGACTAGCGCACTAGGGGAGGAGCCAGTCCCTAGGGAACATGACTACATCTAAGATTCAGATAGGGTTTGACTACAGTTTAGCTCAGTCTTCCTGACTACTGCAATTCTTCCAGTAAAATGCATGAGTTTCCTATTGACTACCATTATATTCGAGGACTCGAGTCGCGCCCATTCGAGTGTCTGTGGCACGCCTGGTACAGTGACAGTACCTATCCAATAGGTGTAGTATCATGCTCTCAGGTAAGATGATGACACCCTGCTGAGACACACCTACACACACCCAACAACAGTCCAAACTCTAGGACAGGGAGATGTTGGGCGGAAAAGGCTCGCTGATAGAGCAGTCCCCATCTGCTGGCTGGAAGGAGGAGTTAAGTTGAGGGGGTGGGAGAAGTTAGTGAGTAAGAGTTAGTAAAATAGAGAGAGAAGAACACGGAAGGAAGATGGCGTGAGTTCTAGGGAAGTCAGACAGCTGGAGAGAGAGCGGGACACGTGCAATAGGGTCGGCTGCTAATCTCCAGCCTGAGGACCCGAATCTACAGCTGACTGTCTGGGTCGGGTAGAGGAACAGGCTGCAGAGGCGTGCCGGCCCAAATTCGGTCTAGGGATTTTCGGGACCAGCTGAGAAACTGGAGACCACTGATCTTCACATGCAGTGGCCGCCAAGGTGGACTCTCCCAGGCGAAGGAACTGCAGAGAGTCAAGAGGACTTGCAAGGCTGTCGCTAGCAGGAGCCGTAATTACCGGCTTTGGGACTTGTACGCACCAGGACACCAGATAGGAAAGGAGTAACCGAGTGTCAGACAGCAAAGGGCAGCAAGGAAAGGTCTTATACTCAGTGTCTCAGCAGACTGGATCCGGACTACTTGTGAGCTGGCCAAGCTGCAACCTTGGAGAATACAGTACCCCAGCTGGGTTGTTTCTGCACTAGACTGCACATAAAGGTCACTGGTAAGAACTGCAAATCCCTTGTGTCTGTCTAGGTCTTCCTGCACCTTCCTGAATCTGCAGCCACTACCACTATCATCTACATCACCACCTTCATTACACCCCAGGGGCCCGTTCCATCTGAGGGGAGTGCTCCATCAAGCTGCTATAACACCTATCCCCTGGGGACCATTACAAGCAGCACTGGTCCAATCTGACCAGAAACCTCAGATGGCGTCACAATAAACTTTATTCCCTTTTTAATTTTCCCCTTTTTCAACAACCAGTCGCGGCCATGACTTCAAGGAACGGCCACCGTGACATCCCCTGAAATGTTGAGCCCTGGAGAGTCGAGTACCCTGGCCCCATGACTGCTGCACATCAACTGCTCATTATGAGTACTGAGCACCCGAGCATGGCAATCAACAAAGAACATGTTGAGCAAATAAAATCTGGCGCTCATTCAGAAAAAAAACTCGAGAAAAAATATTCAGAAGGACCAAAACCCTACCATGATGTCTCAGTGGTTAGTAAGGTTTTGACATCAAATCTCACCAAGGACAACATCTTCAAGAAGTTGTATGCTTTTTATGTGATCGCATAGATTTTCTTCCACACTCCAAAAACATACTGATAGGAAACTAAGGTACCGTCACACGGGGCGATGTTGCCTGCAACATCGCTGAGAAGTCCCAGGTTCAGCGATGTTGCAGCGACATCGCAGGTGCGTTGTGCCGTGTAACAGCACAATGCATCTGCGATAAGTCGTTGGATCGCAGTTGACAGGTTTACCAACATGTTGGTAAACCTGACGATGTTGCTCCAGCGATCTGCAAACATCGCTCCGTGTGACACGGCGATAGCGATGTTGCCAGCGATTTTGCTTTTTAACAACATCGATGCGTATTGCTCGCTGGGTTGTGCGGTGTCGCTGGCAACATATCCCCGTGTGACACCTAAGGCAGCGATGTCGGAAGTGAGCACGCATCCACAGAATCGCTTCCGTTGTACCATGTGACAGTACCTTTAGACAGAGATCCCTGTAAAGTGCTGGGGATTAGGTTGGCGCTATAAATATGAAACCTAATAAATAATATTCCCAACACATTTGTCCTTAGGATTGAGCCTACAATTATGAATGTGTTTGTCTTCCTTATTTTTCCTCTTGACTCAACACATCCCAAAATGAGCTTTGCGATATGACCTTGAAAAATAATCTTTTCAATCTGATTTAAGGCCCCGTTACACGGTACGAGATCATGAACGATATCGCTCAAACGTCACGGGTTTGGAGTCGTTGAAACGACATTGTTAGGGCGTCGTTGCGCGTTACACAGAGATACGACTACGATAAATCGTTGGATCGTTGATCGCAGATTTGAGAACATGTTCATAAATCAGACGATCGTCGTTCAGCCAACCTGCTGCATCATTCTGTGTGACACCGCGGTAACGATGTCGTTCACGACTGCGCCCATTCACAGCAATGAACAAGTATTGGTCGTAGGGTTGTGCGAATGATAGCTGTTCGCTACATCGTTAGTTAAGCACTATAAAGTTTACAGCCGAAGAATCTGCGGTAGAACCCATATAATATAACAAAGTCATGTGATCCCCAGGAGACACAACAGCTAGAACATCACCACTTCGGGAGTATGGCATTCGGTCTTGTATTTTTATTTTTTTTCTATATAGGACACTATAGCATTTAAGAATAATATTCAAGAAATGGTAAGATTTTGAACTCAAGCAGAAAAAGTTGCAAGTAAGTAGAGGCCCAGGTAGCGGGAGGAGACCGGCATGATGAGTACGGAAGAGGGAGATGAGGGCAGTTTTCAGGAAGAGGAGTAGGGTACATTGTGGGCTTTATAAAGCAGTGGGGGAGGAGGGCAGTTTCCTGCTCTCTGGGCCACAAGACGAGTCCCAACCGCCCTTCCTTAATTCCCAATTACAATGTGATTGTAGTAGTTAGCGGATCATGGTGGCTAGTGGCGCTTGGCGAGTCCTTGAAGTTGGTTTAACTTAGTCCAGGAGAGCCTTTAGGATATTGATCTCTCAGTTATAGCTCAGTTATTTGGTCTGATAGTTTGTGGGGTTATGGCAAGGGAAGGTCAGTTTCCGGGATATGGAGTTTTCCTGTTGGAGCCCCTTTTTGGTTACGGAGCTCCGGAGCTGGTGTGATTCCGCTAATCATGTTTACTATGGATTTTTGAGATCACAAGATTTTGTAGCTTCAAGTGCACAATTTTTAAACCGTTTTTCTTAAGGTACCTTTACACGCCGCTACAGAAGGTTGGAAACAACCGGGTGTCTCACGTGCACGAGCACGTAGCAACGGTTGCAAACGGTACCCGATACCGCCTTTACACGCCGCTACAAGGTGCTCTACAGAAGGTTTAATCTATCTCTGGATGCACCGCCGGGTGTCACAAGTTACCTTCTGTAGAGCACCGTCCCTCATTTACACGCCGCTACAGAAGGTAATATGGGAGGACCTGGGGCAGCAGGGACAACACATAGGCGTGCCAGAGTTGTGGATTACGAGACGCTCGTACGATGATTGGACAATGCAATAGTATCATGATTGGGCAGCCAGCGCAGAAAGGCTGGCTAATACATGACGCTATAGCAATTGTGTAGTGTGACTGGTCAGCTCCTTATATATGCCGCCCTATGCAGCGACAACCAATCGTAACGCAGGAGCTTCCACCAATGATCGCTGAAGGTGGGCGGTATCCCGGAGGCTGTGTCACGCCCCAGGGAGTTAACTAGGTGGCGAAAAAACCTTATTGTACCTTATTTAGACGCCACTACCATCGGGTTGAAATCAACCTGTTTTAGAGCACTGCTCTGAAACAGGTGCCGAAAGTGACGGGTGGCAACAACCTGATTTACACGCCGCTACCTCGGGTTGATTTGACTGTGCAAGATACATTTGTCTCCGACACCCGGTTGTTTCTAACCTTATGTAGCGGCGTGTAAAGGTACCTTTAGAGTTTTATGGTTGTTTAATAAAGGCCGCTGTGGCCAATGTCATACAATTATTCAGTCTGTCTTTGTTCAGGCAGGATGGTAAGTTAGTAGGGATGGGGGAGTACGCATGAAGAAGGTGAAAAGGTATTTTGACCACCAAATAATCAACAATACTAGTGTCATGGTGACTTTTAAAGGGGCATTCCAAAATGTGAAAATTATCCCCTATCTGCAGGATACAGTATACATTTATTGACACTGGGGTCCAAATTTTAGGACCCCCCCACTTAGGCCGGCTTCACCCCACGATTTTCTGGATCTGGGGCTGTCCAGTGTGAACCGGACAGCCCCAGATCCGATTTTGCCCCTATTGTATACCAATGAGGCCAGATCGGGCCGGATGGTAGTGATTTGTTATCCGGTTTTGTGCTGTCCGGGAGGATACGGCAGATTTCTTTTTTTTTTGCCCCAGACACAAAATCGAACCTTGCAGCAATTTTTGTGTCCGGGGCAAAAATCAGACCGGATCTGGTGCGATCCGGCGCCCCCTAACATGGGAATCTATGGGTGGCGGATCACACTGGATCAGGCAGAAAATTGTTCCGTTTCCCTGAACGAGCGGCGGTTCTGACATTCAAGCCGCGCTCGTTCAGCACTTGGACAGGGCAGCTAAAAGAGCCGCTGGCTGAAATTTCAGCACCTGGAGAGCTCCCCTCCAGACGCTATGATGAAATTTTAGCACTGGACAGCGGCGGCCGCTAAGTCCATCAGAAAGCAGGATCAGAGGGCATATTTACCCTCCGGTTCTGTATTTGGCTTCCTGCAAAACACCGGGCAGAACCTGACAGGGAAAAAATGTGGTGTGAAGCCGGCCTTATCCTGGGTACTGGGGTTCTAAATAGCCCTTTGGCAATACAGCGGTGGTCGATTATGCACTCATTCAATCCATCAGCTTTCTGTCATAGAGGAGTGCTATAGACTAAAGGTTGGTCAAAGAGTAGACCTGGCTCACTGGAATGTTAAGGTGCTCTTGAGAAAAATAATCGATACAACTATATAGTATCTCAGGCACACAATAAATGAAATGAGAAAAATATTGCATCAATTCCTGAATTTATTTTATTGTCTTGTCAGTGAAAGGAACGTTTCGGTTTAATTTAAACCTTCTTCAGCCAACTGATACTGCACTACATAAACATAAGAAACAAATATAAGCACAAGATAATGTGACAAAATTCATAACAATCATGGGGAAGAAAACGTGGGGGGGGTAAGAATTGTCTCAAATCCAGATAAGCGAGTCATTAGACATTTTGAGATGGAGAGAAAATTTAGGGACAGAGGATATCCCAAATCCATTTCATCATCTCACACAGACATTACTCCTCGCACTAAACGGACAGGCCCTTACGTGACTTGTGTCAATACTTACCATCCTTTCTCAACACGTTTTAAAAGTATAGTCAATAAATATTGGCCTCTGTTGGGCCTATCCTACCCCACTGTCCCTGAGTTTAGCAGACCTCCACTTTTCTGCTACAGAAGAGCTCCCAATCTTAAGAACAGATTAATTAGGGCCGACATAGGCTCCTCTAGATTACTCCCAAGGCAGACCTTCCTAGCAACACCAAAACGGGGTAACTTCCCATGTTTGGGTTGTCTTCCATGTTCACACATGACCAAAGGTGACACGTTCACCCACCCTAGGACCGGCAAAAGATATTCCATCAAGGAATTTTTTACTTGTAATTCAAGCTACGTGGTATACTTGATTAAATGTCCCTGTGGTCTCAGATATGTTGGAGAGACTATCCAACATATCCGAGACCGGATCAGTAAACACAAATCTACCATTAGATGTGGTCAGAATCTCCTACCGCTGCCACATCACTTTATGACCCACAATCATGGGGTGGCACAATTAAGATTTCAAGTCATTGACCATGTTCCTGCCAGCCGTCGGGGGGGTGACCGTATAGCCAGACTCAAAGAGAGAGAACTATATTGGATACATACCCTACAGACATTGTCCCCTTTAGGTCTAAATAGGGAATATGACCCTAAATATTGAAAATCAACAACGTTGATATTGTTCCAAATTTTCCACTATGTTGTGAGGTCTGCCTTACCTGATATGTCTATTCTTAGAACCATTTAAGGTGTCACATAAAGATTGTTAGCTAATATCCTTTTTGTTGTCTTACACTTTTATGTTTCCATAGGACTCTTTGTACTGCTGTTTGTTTATGCATATCTTATTGAAGAGTTGGATACATCCCATTAGGGTATCATTATTTTGAGCCCATTGATTATCTTTATCTTACCCCCTTTCTGGTTGACATACTTAATGTAAAGTTATTCTTGTAACTGTTTTTTCTATGCCACTAATCCCTCGTTTCTATTCTTTCCTTGTTCCCTTTCTCCGCAGATCTACTAATACAGTCTGCGGCTGTGCGCGATCCACTACATTGGTCTGACAGGCTGATAGTGAATAGGAGACACCGCGACACTAACACGCATGCGCGGCTTGCGTTCCGGAGCGGCTCCCTGCGTTCCAGATGGCGGAAGCAGGAAGCCGCACTAACACCCACCCCTTTCCCATATAAACACCGAGGCGGCGGCATTACCGCTACCCACACTCCCCTGACCGGACGGTAGGCACCTGCACCTGAGAGGCACAATACAGACATTGGTGAGATTGTTCTAATCACTTATTTTCTTCTTTTCCTTTCTCTATCCGCCAGAGACCGGATTGCCTTCACCTTAAAGGTATATCACCACTATTATTAAACACCATTAGTATGTCCCATAGGGGCTGTTAATTGAAGGGTCACAATGGGGTTACATTCCCCTTTATATTCTTCCTTTGTTTTCTCTTAGTTGCTTCTGAAATATGGGCAGCGGTACCATAGTGGGTTTATTTGGACCCTACTGAGGTTATGTGTTTTTTGACTATTTTCTCACAAGTTAGATAACCTTATAGATTCTATACTAGTACATCTCCTTATAGAGTGACATATGTACCCTTTATCTTTATAGGACTAATTGACCCTTTCACAAGGTCCACACTGACCGAGGGGCACTCTTATGACCATATATGCACTGTGGTCATTTCTCATGAGTAGTAGGTAATTGCTAGCTTAAATACCTCACTGTATATGAGGATTCAGTACCTCTGTCTACTAGGAGTTGGATTTGGATTTTGTATTTCTCCTTCGCTTTCTTGTACCCCCCTTTTTTTATGATTACAGGTACCTAGAGACCTATTGCCGTTGATTCTCAGTACGAGGCTGAACCCACATTTTTGTAAGAACCCTATAATCCTGAGGGTCTCCTTCCTCAGGTATACGCCTTTATCTGACAGATATGGACAAATCACCAGCATATCTCTAGTTACCATGGATTCCATTCAAAGGATCTGACAACCCATCGTTTGAGGGTGTATCTATGTTATTTCCCAGAGCGACTACATGAATGGGGTTTTTGCCTTGTCTTTTCCAAATGCCAATTACTTTAAGTATTGCATGAGGTTTCCCCCCCCCCTCCCTTCCCCCCCCACGTTTTCTTCCCCATGATTGTTATGAATTTTGTCACATTATCTTGTGCTTATATTTGTTTCTTATGTTTATGTTGTGCAGTGTCAGTTGGCTGAAGAAGGTTTAAATTAAACCGAAACGTTCCTTTCACTGACAAGACAATAAAATAAATTCAGGAATTGATGCAATATTTTTCTCATTTCATTTATTGTGTGCCTGAGATACTATATAGTTGTATAGACTAAAGGTTGAACTCGATGGACTTATGATACCTTCAACCTTAAAAACTATGGAACTTCATTCATCTTTGATGGTACCACTGAAGATAGCTGAACGCTGAACTCGACTGGTCTTCAACAGTCCCATAAGAATGAATGGAGCTCCATTCAAACAAGGCTCTTCGAAAGATCAGTGGGGCTCCTAGTGATCGGACTTTGAGTGATCGGGAAGATATCCCCTACCAATTGATTGGGAATAGCTTTCAAACTTGAGAAGGTCAAGGTAGCTCAGATGTAAGTCTTACCCATCCCGTGACTAACCGTGAACTTTCGGTGATCCTTCCCTACTTGTCAAGCTCTTGAATCTGTGCAGTTACGGCTTGATGTCATGTTGGATTTAGAGGAACACATTTTTTTCCAGCTGTCAGAGCTACAAAGACCTACAACAACACTTCCTCCAACCAAACGCTGTCATATATTCAAAGGACCATTGTTTTTTCAGGTGGATATATGGTGGAAGAAGGTTTCCAGGCAAAATACCGCCGGTACCCAGATCCAACCCAGGATCTACTGACAAGGTGAAAGCTGATGAGACTTAATATAATCAGAAACAGGGTTCATCTCATTTTCTTCTAATGGAAAACATTATCATTTTTCCCAATATTTTTGCTCCTCGCCGCCATTACTGAATTATCCATCAAACGATTTCAGCTGGAAAATATAATGATGTAACGGCCTGACTCATAACTAAACATAGACCCTGTGATCATAAATTCCTGGAGAATTTAAGACATGACACATGATGAATTTTAAAGACCGAGCTGTAAAGCCATTCCAAACATAGCCGACGCTGACAAGTAGATGACCCTATGTCCTTGTGTTTGCTTCAGGTCAACTGTGGATCTTATGTAAAATAATAGTTGCTGGGGGAAAATTGCTGAAAAAAATGCAAAAAAAAAATCCCAATAAAAAGTCAAAAGTACAAAAAAGTATGAAAGAAAAATGTTCAAAACGGAGCAGAAATTGCTAACAGTTCTTTGTGTAGCCTATCCATATATGTATGGCTATTGTCTTAAATACCATATGTATATAGAGAATATATAGGGGCAGGACTTATGTTTTACGCTTTTACGTGTACAGTGCCTTAGTATAGGTGCTACATGGCGTAATGACTCTGCCAGGTCATTTTTCAGTATGATACTAATATGACTCTTGAATAGAGCCCGGACAGACCTTTTAAAAACACGTAAAAGCATTATGGTACCATTTGTAGTTTCCTTGCTATAAGCATTTTTAGACCCAGCAGGCAGCTGGTGCATTAGTCCAACTCCATTACTTTCAAAGAGGATTAGTCCGGCTGCTGTATAAGTGTTATTTAAATAGCCACACCTACCAAAGCTGGTGTTCTGTCCCTCCCCTCTGTGCTGGGATGGGGAGGTGTTTTGTCCTGCACTGTGTAAGAGATTTCTATCATATGAAGGTTGGTTTTCCTGCACACATGCAGTGTGTATCTGCTAAGCAATTGATCAAATGTTCTTATAATCACATAGAAATATCTGAGACTGCACACACTACACATACACTTCACACACACAATGACATGAAGAGATGCTGCTAAGATGACACACACCTCCTTCCCCCTTCTTTCTGCTCTTCTGCAGACTCTGCCATGAGTCACACAGCATACACATCACAGGAAGGCAGGGCTGTGTAATGATGCATGAATATTCATTCCTTGGGGAAAAAACTTACAATTCTGAAGTATTATTTTTTTTTCCCTTTAAGACGTTTGCCAAAGAAGTACATTTCTTTTATATTAAATGAGACTTTTATGGATTTATTTTTATTTAATGATTATCTTCTATTAGTAATTGGGAAAAGTGGGTGCATCAAACTAATTTTTTTGTATATTTTTAAAAACTACCATATTTTATTTATGAACTTTCCCTTTTTTCAGTCCTTCAAGGACACATGAACCTGCAATTGTTTTAGCACTTATACTATATACTGCAATGCAAATGCTCTAAGGTTCCACTTTACATTGCAAAATAATATACCGTACAATGCCAAAGTAGTAGTGGTGCCAGTGGCGGACCTTGTGCCCAGAGGGCCCTGGTGCAGCCACTGACGGTGAGGAGCGGTGGGGGGTGTTGGGTGCTAGTGGATATGGATGGGGGGTGCTGGTGGATTAAGGTGAGGAGCGGGGGGTGCGCTATAGCTGCTGCATCTCTTACCTGCGCCGGACTGCACAGTCCTGGGAGCCTGGGCAGCAGAGGAGAGGAGGGGAGAGATCAGCCAAGGGTAGCAAGAAGCTTGCCTCAGTTAACCCCTCTCCTCTGACACAGAGACATGGGGGTCGGCTGCAGGCTTGAGGGGCCCCCTAGCCGGTCGGGGCCCTGGTGCAGCTGAACCAGCTGCACCACTGTAGGTCCGCCCCTGAATGGTGCCATAGAGTGTTCAAATAATGCCAAAATACAGTGACCAAATAGCAACAAAAGTAATCTGATAACAATGCTGTATGCTATAGTGATATGAATTCATCTTTAGATCTCAGGTACTCTTCCTTTTCTAATATTTAGGTTTGTCAAATTTTACAACATTGAGAAAAATTTAAAGAAATCTGCTAAGGAGCTTAGCTATGTCCTGCTACTCATCACTGTATTAACACGGACAAATGGCTGCAGCAGAAGCCTCTCCCCTTTGGTTAAAAACTCCTCATAGTGGACCTCAAGGGGTTTCGCTAAGTCCTCTTTAACAGTGACGCCACCACGTAAGGAAGCTTAGGGGAGGAAGGGGTCACGATTATTACACAACTATCTCGGGTCTGGACTTTGTATCCTTCGCCCCCGTCCTTCCTCATTTTCCCATTTCATCTAGGTTGGTATCGTTGTTCCATCTCCTTGATATCCTGATGAAATCCTGTCTCTTTGCTCTTCGCGAACAGCACCAAGGTCTTCCGGAAAGTCGTCCCAATGGGAGTGTAAAAGATGTTACTACAAATTCATCAGACAACCCAAGGCTTTGGAACGTTTCAGCATGTTCTCCGAGATGAATTTCAATTTTGGACCTTTCTTGTTACCTAGAAGCTTCTTCATGACCTCTAACAAAATCCCAAGTCCTTTTTTACAACGACTTTCATTTTTGCTTCAGATACATCGTTCTTCATGAATTTCCAAATATCCTTCAGTTTTGCTTTAGACAGTTCATAGGTACATAAAGTCTCTCCTTAATGTGGAGTGGTGGTAGTGGGAACAACTAATCTAGCCCCAACCATGTTCTTGAGTCCAGGTTGCAGAGATTATCTCATTGGCCAACTTTTTGGTCTCCAGTGATGAGTCCTATCCCGGATGTACAATTCACACATAAAGCATGGGTATGTGGAGTGAAAAGAGATGGGGTACCCAGCAACTGGGCCAGTAGTCAGGATCACGGTGGAAATGCCCAGTGTTGTGGTCCTGACTCACATTGAAAAGAGAGAGTAAAAATGGAGAACTAAAAATAAAGAAATAAATAAAGTTTGTGACACCAGTTGCGATAATCAGCCAGATATGACTGGCACTGCAGATCACTGGGAGATAAATAGAGTGGCAGTACAGTTGTTATACCCTTCTCAACTAGGGCTGGCTCCCCTATGGAATGAAGAGGGTAGTAGTAGTAATGATGCGATGCAGAGAGAAAGGAGGAACACAGAGTCAGTCTCTTTGCTTTACCTTTAACTGAAGGTGTTCAAGCAGATCCAGAGTAGTAACAACCTCCCCATGGGCCTGGCCAGTCTGATGAGAACTGTAGTCCACTCTGTTGGGTGGGTATAGTGGCCTTCCTGCTGACTTCGGTAAGTTGGTAGGTTTCTAGGTGCCTTTCTGCTGTCCTGTGCTCAATCTGGTTGCTGTGGTTACCTCCTGACAGGCGGGTAATGCTGTCATTGTAAGTATTCGTGCTCGCTAAGCGAAGTCCCCGACATTCTGTATTACTGATGTCCCGGAAAGTTCCATTTGAGTGCTAGTGAGCTTAAAACCCGTAACCTCCAGTTTCTGTTACTAGACCTTGCAAGTCTACATAACCTAAGGACTGGTATCCTGCTGTGCAGCTGGTCCATCAAAGTGGCCCCCGACTTGCTCCTGACTGAACCTCTCCTGTGCCTTACACAGCTAACCCCTTCCTGCAACCAGAAACTGGGACATAGCCAAATCTGGCTTTTCAGCGCTCAGCATCCTTATTGAAGTTCAGGCTGTGTTGGATCTTCCAGTAGAGGGAGCTCCAATTCTCTCTAGACACAGCATTACAATTGAGATTTCAGAAATACCACTTGTGGCAGCTAGACAGCAGGGGCACTACAGGCACTTTGTGTATCCTCCTCTTTACCCTAGGAGCAAAAAGAGACCTTTCAGATCACCACATATTGACCATCCTTGATCCTTGTAATTAGGTTTATAAAGAATAAATTCCAAGTCTAATAATAATCAAGGTAATATGAGAGGTATGCTATGATTGGATCCTATGGACACCATCACAATCTTTTTAGAAGCTGGGTTAAGGCAATCTTCTCTGCCTACAGCAGCCAATCACAGCACAGCGTCCATTCATTTTTTAACCAATTTCATAACATAACATAATGATTATGGCTTACAGTTAATGAAAACCCAAAGGTCATTATCTCAGAAAATTAAAGTAGGGAGAATGAAGAGTTAAAAGCTGCGCTGCCGTATTCGACGAGACATCAAAGGGTGAATATAATATTGATTTATTAGTCAACGCATTTCAGGTCTCCCAGAAACACCCTAAAACATGGCAATATGATATTGATTTGTCCTGAGGAAGGGGCCAGAGAGCCCTGAAAAATGTTGACTAATGATCATTATTATATTCATCCTTTGATGTCTGGTGGAATACAGCAGCGCGGTGTTTAACCCTTCATCCTCCCTACTCTATATGCACCACGCTGGGGACTGCAGCAGCCGTGATCTGCTTTTATAGTGGTTGTGACTCTCACAACCACCCAAGGTGAAACCTCTGATACTATTTAGGTCATATTTTATCTCTCAGACCCTTCATCCTCCTACTTTAATTTTCTGAGATAATGACCTTTGGGGTTTCCACAATCATCAACATTAACATAAATAAACACTTGAAATAGATCCCTCTGTGTGTAATGACTATATAATATATGTGTGTCACTTTATGTATTGAATTGCTGAAAAAAATAAACTTTTGGATGATATTCCAATTTATTGAGACGCACTGTCACGCTGGGTGTAGGGAGACATCCAGTGCAGGACGACGAGGCGGGATAAGGAGTCCATGACGCTAAGGACAAAGGGGAGATGGTCACTTATAGAACCACTAGCACTGACATTTAGCTTCCCTAACCACCCTATACAGTCTCTGCAACTGTCGCCGATCAGGATACCTCGTCCCTGTCTGTCTTTCAAACTTAGACCACTAAGAGATCAGATAGGGTGGACACTGGTCAACCCAGCTAACAACTAAAGGATAACTCCAGGGAAACAAACAAAAGTGGACATGGAGAAACATGTAGCTGAAAGGAGATCCAGACACTGCTGAGCCAGGAAGCAACACCAACTCCAAACAAGCTATCACCAGCAATGCATCATGGAAGCCAAGGGGTATAAATAGAGACAGCTGAAAGGTCAGCAGGTAGGAGACCTATTTAGGTAATATTTTATCTCTTTCATTTTTCTGAGATAATGACCTTTGGGTTTTCATTGGCTGTAAGCCATAATCATCAACATTAACAGAAATAAACACATGAAATAGATCCCTCTGTGTGTAATGACTCTATATAATATCTGTGTTTCACTTTATGTATTGAATTACTGAAATAAATTACCTTTTTGATGAGATTCTGATTCATTGAGATGCACCTGTAGATCATAATGATTTATTATGGTTGATAAACCGGCCAGAAATAATAAAAGTCAGGTTGGCACCGCCGCCCCCCAGATGGCACATATTTCAGCTGAATGGCTCGGACACATGATGAAGCTATTTACCGGTTGTCGGTGCGGATTGTTCCGCTCACACCGAGCTCGGCAAACACTATTTATCACTGGAGATTACATTCCTGAAAAACAAATATGTCTGTCCCAGAGAAGGAATGCTTGGTTAAACACTAGCTGTACAGAAGCTGCTGCTTACAAGGTGCTTCATTTGTTCTCAAAGATGAGCATAAATCATTGTATAAAATAAATACCCTGACATGGAAGAATGCCTCCGTGTGACTGCGGAGAGGGACTGAGCGCCCTGTGCCCAGAACACTGTCCTCAAAACCCCGAGAACTTCATATATAGTCATCCCTGGTATACAGCAGATAATACCCAGAACACCATAAACATCACTGATCCTGAGTTACCTCCTGTATTATACTCCAGAGCTGCACTCACTATTCTGCTGGTGCAGTCACTATGTACATACATTACATTACTGATCCTGAGTTACCTCCTGTATTTTATACTCCAGAGCTGCACTCACTATTCTGCTGGTGCAGTCACTGTGTACATACATTACATTACTCATCCTGAGTTACCTCCTGTATTATACTCTAGAGCTGCACTCACTATTCTGCTGGTGCAGTCACTGTGTACATACATTACATTACTGATCCTGAATTACCTCCTGTATTATACTCCAGAGCTGCACTCACTATTCTGCTGGTGCAGTCACTGTGTACATACATTACATTACTGATCCTGAGTTACCTCCTGTATTATACTCCAGAGCTGCACTCACTATTCTGCTGGTGCAGTCACTGTGTACATACATTACATTACTGATCCTGAGTTACCTCCTGTATTATACTCCAGAGCTGCACTCACTATTCTGCTGGTGCAGTCACTGTGTACATACATTACATTACTGATCCTGAGTTACCTCCTGTATTATACTCTAGAGCTGCACTCACTATTCTGCTGGTGCAGTCACTGTGTACATACATTACATTACTGATCCTGAGTTACCTCCTGTATTATACTCCAGAGCTGCACTCACTATTCTGCTGGTGCAGTCACTGTGTACATACATTACATTACTGATCCTGAGTTACCTCCTGTATTATACTCCAGAGCTGCACTCACTATTCTGCTGGTGCAGTCACTGTGCACATACATTACATTACTGATCCTGAGTTACCTCCTGTATTATACTCTAGAGCTGCACTCACTATTCTGCTGGTGCAGTCACTGTGTACATACATTACATTACTGATCCTGAGTTACCTCCTGTATTATACTCCAGAGCTGCACTCACTATTCTGCTGGTGCAGTCACTGTGTACATACATTACATTACTGATCCTGAGTTACCTCCTGTATTATACTCCAGAGCTGCACTCACTATTCTGCTGGTGAAGTCACTGTGTACATACATTACATTACTGATCCTGAGTTACCTCCTGTATTATACTCCAGAGCTGCACTCACTATTCTGCTGGTGCAGTCACTGTGTACATACATTACATTACTGATCCTGAGTTACCTCCTGTATTATACTCCAGAGCTGCACTCACTATTCTGCTGGTGCAGACACTGTGTACATACATTACATTACTGATCCTGAGTTACCTCCTGTATTATACTCCAGAGCTGCACTCACTATTCTGCTGGTGCAGTCACTGTGTACATACATTACATTACTGATCCTGAGTTACCTCCTGTATTATACTCCAGAGCTGCACTCACTATTCTGCTGGTGCAGTCACTGTGTACATACATTACATTACTGATCCTGAGTTACCTCCTGTATTATACTCCAGAGCTGCACTCACTATTCTGCTGGTGCAGTCACTGTGTACATACATTACATTACTGATCCTGAGTTACCTCCTGTATTATACTCCAGAGCTGCACTCACTATTCTGCTGGTGCAGTCACTGTGTACATACATTACATTACTGATCCTGAGTTACCTCCTGTATTATACTCCAGAGCTGCACTCACTATTCTGCTGGTGCAGTCACTGTGTACATACATTACATTACTGATCCTGAGTTACCTCCTGTATTATACTCCAGAGCTGCACTCACTATTCTGCTGGTGCATTCACTGTGTACGTACATTACATTACTGATCCTGAGTTACCTCCTGTATTATACTCCAGAGCTGCACTCACTATTCTGCTGGTGCAGTCACTGTGTACATACATTACATTACTGATCCTGAGTTACCTCCTATATTATACTCCAGAGCTGCACTCACTATTCTGCTGGTGCAGTCACTGTGTACATACATTACATTACTGATCCTGAGT
This sequence comes from Allobates femoralis, assembly GCA_033576535.1. NCBI lineage: Eukaryota > Metazoa > Chordata > Amphibia > Anura > Aromobatidae > Allobates > Allobates femoralis. The sequence continues at coordinate 844,632,217 of JARQOC010000003.1, read as the reverse complement.
TACCTCCTGTATTATACTCCAGAGCTGCACTCACTATTCTGCTGGTGCAGTCACTGTGTACATACATTACATTACTGATCCTGAGTTACCTCCTGTATTATACTCCAGAGCTGCACTCACTATTCTGCTGGTGCAGTCACTGTGTACATACATTACATTACTGATCCTGAGTTACCTCCTGTATTATACTCCAGAGCTGCACTCACTATTCTGCTGGTGCAGTCACTGTGTACATACATTACATTACTGATCCTGAGTTACCTCCTGTATTATACTCCAGAGCTGCACTCACTATTCTGCTGGTGCAGTCACTGTGTACATACATTACATTACTGATCCTGAGTTACCTCCTGTATTATACTCCAGAGCTGCACTCACTATTCTGCTGGTGCAGTCACTGTGTACATACATTACATTACTGATCCTGAGTTATATCCTGTATTATACTCCAGAGCTGCACTCACTATTCTGCTGGTGCAGTCACTGTGTACATACATTACATTACTGATCCTGAGTTACCTCCTGTATTATACTCCAGAGCTGCACTCACTATTCTGCTGGTGCAGTCACTGTGTACATACATTACATTACTGATCCTGAGTTACCTCCTGTATTATACTCCAGAGCTGCACTCACTATTCTGCTGGTGCAGTCACTGTGTACATACATTACATTACTGATCCTGAGTTACCTCCTGTATTATACTCCAGAGCTGCACTCACTATTCTGCTGGTGCAGTCACTGTGTACATACATTACATTACTGATCCTGAGTTACATCCTGTATTATACTCCAGAGCTGCACTCACTATTCTGCTGGTGCAGTCACTGTGTACATACATTACATTACTGATCCTGAGTTATATCCTGTATTATACTCCAGAGCTGCACTCACTATTCTGCTGGTGCAGTCACTGTGTACATACATTACATTACTGATCCTGAGTTACCTCCTGTATTATACTCCAGAGCTGCACTCACTATTCTGCTGGTGCAGTCACTGTGTACATACATTACATTACTGATCCTGAGTTACCTCCTGTATTATACTCCAGAGCTGCACTCACTATTCTGCTGGTGCAGTCACTGTGTACATACATTACATTACTGATCCTGAGTTACCTCCTGTATTATACTCCAGAGCTGCACTCACTATTCTGCTGGTGCAGTCACTGTGTACATACATTACATTACTGATCCTGAGTTACATCCTGTATTATACTCCAGAGCTGCACTCACTATTCTGCTGGTGCAGTCACTGTGTACATACATTACATTACTGATCCTGAGTTACCTCCTGTATTATACTCCAGAGCTGCACTCACTATTCTGCTGGTGCAGTCACTGTGTACATACATTACATTACTGATCCTGAGTTACTTCCTGTATTATACTCCAGAGCTGCACTCACTATTCTGCTGGTGCAGTCACTGTGTACATACATTACATTACTGATCCTGAGTTACCTCCTGTATTATACTCCAGAGCTGCACTCACTATTCTGCTGGTGCAGTCACTGTGTACATACATTACATTACTGATCCTGAGTTACCTCCTGTATTATACCCCAGAGCTGCACTCACTATTCTGCTGGTGCAGTCACTGTGTACATACATTACATTACTGATCCTGAGTTACTTCCTGTATTATACTCCAGAGCTGCACTCACTATTCTGCTTCACTGTTAGGAAGCACATATATATATAATGGTTATAAATTGATATACAAACTAGATTATAAGGTTCTAGATACAGTTTTATTTGAAAACACCAGTATAACCTTTTGAATGAATTACAGTGATTTGTTCCTAGGAGGTTATGGTAGTTTAGATGATGACCAGTATACTGTATATAGGGATGATGTGAACCCACAATGGGGCGGCCTCTGCTGTGTAGGGTACGGTCTGAGGACAGCGTAAAGGTTAGCATCATCACCTCATCACATATCTTTCCATTTATACCTCTGGATGAGCACATAGTGATGGCTACATATAGAGCCGGGAGGATGACACAACGGGCAAGCAGCTTCTTCATTAACCGTGAGAGTGTGACATACTGGAGATGACTGGCGAGCCGAGCACAAGTCATAGCTCACCACATGTCTCCAGCACCGAGTGACATGTCCAGTCCTCTAGGGGATTAGCAGAGGGCAATTAGCATTTCTATCAGAATTATTTACTGAAATATATGACTTCTGATAAGAAAAGCCACTGATACAATCCATATATTACAGCATATGGGCACCATTTATATGCCGATACTTGACATCTGTAATACCGGCGTTCCTGCGAAACCTGCCTCAACCAGAGACTGTATCTGGGTCCATCCCTGTGTCCCCTGTCCTGGGGGTCAGCTGTCACAGTCCCCTCTATGAACTAATGGGACCACTTCCCCTACACTTGCCTCTTTGTGCGTAACAACGTCACATATGCAGTAACCGTCATCACCAAAGAAAATTGGCGAGAAAACCTATAAAGCTACCATTTCCAATCACAACCTGAAAATAAGAATTCCACCAGGTGCCAGCTGTGTTATGCAGCTGGCAACTACGTCTTGTTGGGGTCAGCTGCCACAGTTCCTTCTGTGGAACAATGGGTTCACTTCCCCCACGTGCGCCTCCGCGTGTGTAATAGTTTGCAGATGCCATGGATCTCGCTGACTCCATTGCCAACCAGCTTGTCAGCTTGCAGCAGGAGGTGACCCATATGTGGAACCAGAAAGACCATATCCTGACCTATGTGCAGCGTGTAGATGTACAACTGAACGCCTTAACACCTACACCTAGCTGCACCTTAATAGCTCCACCTGCAGCCCCATCTACTCCGGAGAATACTCCAGCTTCCTTTCCTCATTCATCTTCTCCTCCACATTTTGACAGTGACCCCAAGCAGTACTGAGACTTCATCAACCAGTGCACCCTGAACTTTCAACTTTTGGCCCACTAGTTTTCTTCAGATCAGGTCAAAGTGGTGTTCCTGATATTGATTTTGTAGGTAAGAAAAAGTCCAGTTACCTTCAACGTCCTGGACTACCTGGAATAATCAAGCATTGACGGTTGCCTTTTTGGAAGATTTATCTGGGAGGATTAAGAATGTACTGGCATTGGCAGGCTATGATATTCCCGCTACGCTGGATGAGCTACTGTAATTTCCTTGACTACCCGGGTCAACCTAAGGTTCCAGGAATGATCTATGGAGGTGACAAATGATAGGGGTCCTAATCATCTGGCTCTATCTCTTCAAAGGCTTCGTTCTGAAGCCATCATGTACCCCTAACAATCCCCTGGACAGGAAATGAGGCGCAGCGGCGTCATACCAAGGAGGAGCCGTCCATAGATTTCAAATGCCGGACCGCGCTTCTGAATTACATTATCATCAACATTCCAATTTAATTAATTTTATTCCCATTTCCGAGTACATTGTATGGTGAGGTGAATGGTGCTGTTCAATACTACAACTCACCAAGCAAAAATCAAAGCCCTTGCTCGACTGTATCGAAGGAGACATTGAAAAATGTTAGGTCTTGAAAGATGGGAAGGAGGACCTGAAGGCACAAAAGTAAGAATTGTCTGAGATTAAATAGCGATTCAACCCTTGTTGGGTGCAGCCAATGTTCTTGTATATTACGGATATTAGGTTAAAATAAATTATAAATAACCATCATTACAGACAGAAACTCTGGTCTGATACATGAGAAGCTTTTTAATAGGCATGATTCAAGAAACCACCCAAAAATATTGAAGAAGTGTCATACTGTGGATGCCGAGGCCATTTTTCACCATGACCGCATCTACGCATGAACCAATGTCCGGTCTGGTGTTTCAACAAGGACTGGAATGCTTCAGTAGCGCAGAATGTGCAAAAAAACAGAAGGACGAGTGTTTCCAGACGGAAGAGATTTGTATTCTTCAAATATTTAACAAGTGCTCGGCGCATATTTCGGCTTGTGTTCCGGGCATTTTCTGTTTTGCTTGTTGCAGCACAGACAGCCCCATGCTGTGACATGACTTCCTCTTTCCCCTGTCCTCCCACCATCTACATCACTCCTGACTTCCATATCAGACACAATTCCAAAACTATTTTTATCATTTCAATGTGCTTGAATTGCTAACTAGTGATGAGTGAGCACTACCATGCTCGGGTGCTCGGTACTCGTAACTTGTAATGAGTGAGCACTACCATGCTCAGGTGCTCATACTTGTAACTAGTAATGAGTGAGCACTACCATGCTCGGGTGCTCAGTATTGTAACTATGTAATGAGTGAGCACTACCATGCTCGTGTGCTCAGTACTCGTAACTAGTGATGAGTGAGCACTGCCATGCTCGGGTGCTCGGTACTCGTAACTTGTGATGAGTGAGCACTACCATGCTCGGGTGCTCGGTACTCGTAACTAGTGATGAGTGAGCACTACCATGCTCGGGTGCTCAGTACTTGTAACTAGTAATGAGTGAGCACTACCATGCTCAGGTGCTCGTATCGTAACTAGTGATGAGTGAGCACTACCATGCTCGGTGCTCGGTACTTGTAATTAGTGATGAGTGAGCACTACCATGCTCGGTGCTCGGTACTCGTAACTATAGATGAGTGAGCACTACCATGCTCGGGTGCTCGGTACTTCGTAAATAGTGATGAGTGAGCACTACCATGCTCGGGTGCTCGGAACTCGTAACTATTGATGAGTGAGCACTACCATGCTCGGGTGCTCGATACTCGTAACTAGTGATGAGTGAGCACTACCATGCTCGGGTGCTCGATACTGTAACTTGTGATGAGTGAGCACTACCATGCTCGGGTGCTCAGTACTCGTAACTTGTGATGAGTGAGCACTACCATGCTCGGGTGCTCGTACTCGTAACTTGTGATGAGTGAGCACTACCATGCTCGGTGCTCGGTACTCGTAACTAGTGATGAGTGAGCACTACCATGCTCGGGTGCTCAGTACTTGTAACTAGTAATGAGTGAGCACTACCATGCTCAGGTGCTCGGTACTCGTTAACTAGTGATGAGTGAGCACTACCATGCTCGGTGCTCGTACTCGTAACTATTGATGAGTGAGCACTACCATGCTCGGGTGCTCAGTACTCATAACTAGTGATGAGTGAGCACTACCATGCTCGGTGCTCGATACTCGTAACTAGTGATTAGTGAGCACTACCATGCTCGGGTGCTCGATACTCGTAACTAGTGATGAGTGAGCACTACCATGCTCGGGTGCTCAGTACTCGTAACTTGTGATGAGTGAGCACTACCATGCTCGGAGTGCTCGGTACTCGTAACTTGTGATGAGTGAGCACTACCATGCTCGGATGCTCAGTACTCGTAATAGTGATGAGTGAGCACTACCATGCTGGGTGCAGTACTTGTAACTAGTAATGAGTAGCACTACCATGCTCGGTGTCGGTACTCGTAACAAGTGATGAGATGAGCACTACCATGCTCGGGTGCTCGTACTCGTAACTGTGATGAGTGAGCACTACATGCTCGGGTGCTCTGTATTGTAACTGTGATGAGTGAGCATTACCATGCTAGGGTGCTCAGTACTCGTAACTAGTGATGAGTGAGCACTGCCATGCTCAGGTGCTTGGTACTCGTAACTTGTGATGAGTGAGCACTACATGCTAGGTGCTCAGTATGTAACTAGTAATGAGAGCACTACCATGCTCGGTGCTCGTACTCGTAATAGTGATGAGTGAGCACTACCATGCTCGGGTCTGTACTCGTAACTAGTGATGAGGAGCACTACCATGCTCGGGGCTCAGTACTGAACTAGTAAGATGAGCACTACCATGCTCAGGTGCTGGTACTCGTAACTAGTGATGAGTGAGCACTTACCATGCTCGGGTGCTCGTACTCGTAATAGTGATGAGTGAGCACTACCATGTCGGGTGCTCGGTACTCGTAACTAGTAATGAGTGAGCACTACCATGCTCGGTGCTCGGTACTTTAAATAGTGATGAGTGAGCACTACCATGCTCGGTGCTCGGTACTCGTAACTATGTGATGAGTGAGCACTACCATGCTCGGGTGCTCGGTACTCGTAACTAGTGATGAGTGAGCACTACCATGCTCGGGTGCTCGTACTCGTAACTTAGTGATGAGTGAGCACTACCATGCTCGGGTGCTCAGTACTCGTAACTTAGTGATGAGTGAGCACTACCATGCTCGGGTGCTCGTACTCGTAACTATGTGATGAGTGAGCACTACCATGCTCGGGTGCTCAGACTTGTAACTAGTATGAGACACTACCATGCTCAGGTGCTCAGTACTCTAACTAGTGATGAGTGAGCACTACCATGCTCGGGTGCTCGGTACTCGTAACTAGTGATGAAGTAGCACTACCATGCTCGGGTGCTCAGTACTTGTAACTAGTGATGAGTAGCACTACCATGCTCGAGTGCTCGGTACTCGTAACTAGTGATGAGTGAAGCACTACCATGCTCGGGTGCTCGGTACTCGTAACTAGTGATGAGTGAAGTACCTACCATGCTCGGGTGCTCGATACTCGTAACTAGTGATGAGTGAGCACTACCATGCTCGGAGTGCTCGTACTCGTAACTAGTGATGAGGAAGCACTACCATGCTCGGGTGCTCGTACTCGTAACTAGTGATGAGAGCAGTACACATGCTCGGGTGCTCGATACTCGTAACTAGTGATGAGAGTACACTACCATGCTCGAGTGGTTCGTACTCGTAACTAGTGATGAGTGAGCACTACCATGCTCGGTGCTCGGTACTTGTAACTAGTATGAGTGAGCACTACCATGCTCGGTGCTCGGTACTCGTAACTAGTGATGAGTGAGCACTACCATGCTCGGTGGCTCGTACTTCGTAACTAGTGATGAGTGAGCACTACCATGCTCAGGGTGCTCGTACTCGTAACTATGATGAGTGAGCACTACCATGCTCGAGTGCTCAGTACTCGTAACTAGTGATGAGTGAGCACTACCATGCTCGGGTGCTCGGTACTCGTAACTAGTGATGAGTGAGCACTACCATGCTCGGGTGCTCGAGTACTCGTAACTATGATGAGTGAGCACTACCATGCTCGGGTGCTCAGTACTCTAACTAGTGATGAGTGAGCACTACCATGCTCGGGTGCTCGGTACTCGTAACTAGTGATGAGTGAGCACTACCATGCTCGGGTGCTCAGTACTTGTAACTAGTGATGAGTGAGCACTACCATGCTCGGGTGCTCGTACTGTAACTAGTGATGAGTGAGCACTACCATGCTCGGGTGCTCGGTACTTGTAACTAGTGATGAGTGAGCACTACCATGCTCGGGTCTCGGTACTTGTAACTAGTGATGAGTGAGCACTACCATGCTCGGGTGCTCAGTACTTGTAACTAGTGATGAGTGAGCACTACCATGCTCGGGTGCTCAGTACTCGTAACTAGTGATGAGTGAGCACTACCATGCTCGGGTGCTCAGGACTCGTAACTAGTGATGAGTGAGCACTACCATGCTCAGGTGCTCAGTACTCATAACTTGTGATGAGTGAAAAACGTGAAAAACGTAAGTTTTTAATATTTTCCTCATATAACGCTTGTTAGCATGTGTGCATTATTGGTAGTAGCTGAGTGCTGCAGAGAATTTTTTTCTGGTTGTTTGATCCAGCGTCCCTGCTGGCACCAGTTCACATTATGTCTTGAGTGCTGTGCAGTTTTTTCTGTTTTATGTATAAGATGTGGAGTTGCTGGCTCCATGTCTGCACTTAGCACCCTCATCGCCCCCAGGTGGTCTGAGGTTGAGATGGTGTCCACCCACTTAGAAGTGGGACAGGGAGGACGAGGAGGACAGGGATGTCAGCATAGGACTCATCAGACCTGAGGTCACCGTGACGTGGTTGATGAGCAAAGAGACATTGGCCAATGTATGTACCAAGAACCTCAGAAAATAAAAAAATAAGAATATTGAGTTTTATGAAAAAAACATAAGTTTTAAAATTTTTTTCCTCATATAACGCTTGTTAGCATGTGTGCATTATTGGTAGTAGCTGAGTGCTGCAGAGAAATTTTTTCTGGTTGATTTGTATGTGGCTTTTACACTAAATTTCATAGTTTTAAGATTTTTTCCACGTGAAAAAATAGCCTATTTGTATTGGTCGGTCAGGTGACAAAGGTCCTGGCAGGAGTTGGTGGAGGGTGAGGATTTTTTTTTATACCTTAGGAGAGGGAAGAGGAGGGAGAGACCGAGGAGACAGGAGGGAGAGAGGAGCGGGCACCGAGGAGACAGGAGGGAGAGAGCAGGGGGGAGAGGAGAATAAGACAGGAGAGACGGAGGAGACGGGAGGGGAGGGAGGAGAAGAGGGAGATACCAGTTATGTACTGAGTACAGCTTCTGAGCATGCTCAGTACATAACAGCGGAGCCGATGTTTTGACGGATCCGATGTCCATAGACTCCAATTTTAAAAGGTAGCGGACCGCTACGGTCCGTTTGTGTCCGATTTTTCTGACGGACACCAAAATCATTGCAGGGTTCGATTTTAGTACCGTCAGAAAAATCGGACAACAACGGATGGAGCACAAATCAGATGCCAATAGGCACAAATCCTAGCACATCCGTTGCCCATAGGGATACATGGGGGCCAAATCTGATCCGTTGCTGTCTGTTTTACAACGGACAGCCACGGATCCAAGAAAATCGCAATGTGAAAGCCCCCTTAGCTTTTTCACCAATATCCATGTCTCGTGGACTCTGTTCCCAAAACATGTATGTTTTTAGTAAGTGCTAAGCCATCCTATTGTTTCAGGAGTACCAATAAATACGTGTGGGTTGGCAATGTCTTTAGACAAGCTATGCACACTGACATACTGACTGTGTGTGATTGTTTCTCCGATCGATCGACGAGCTTCATAAAGGAAAATAATGCAAAATCTTAAAAATTTTAAAAGTGAATTTTATCCCCAAAAATATATTTGGTGCTGAAATTGATGACATTCGTGATCCTATTTTGGCCTGGGGCTGTGTACATTTATAAATGATGACAATTGATGAAATGTAGCTGAACAGCAGTAAGTGGTCTGCTGAGGACTGAGGTCGGAGGCCCCGCAGATTATAAAAATAGCAGGAAGTATATTGTTGGCTAAATTGTTTCTTCTCTAAACATCCCCATCCTCGGCATCTGATTGCAAATTCCTTACAAAATCTCCCCGGCAGATCACCCATCAGAGGGTCCGAGCCGACTCCAAACAAATGTAAGATTCTTCTCCGGGATAATGCTAAATATATCCGGAGTGAAAACAACACCAAAAAGGAAAAAAAACACAAATAATAAAAATAAGCAAATAACAAAAACAAAAAAAAAATCTCACGGAAAAGAGGAAACGGTTAAAATCGGAGGCCTTGTGCAGATAAGCTCCGTGCAGGAAACAGCGGTCAAAGTGGAGCAGAGTTAGTAATAAATGGCCGATCCCACCGCCGAGTAACCTGACGCTGACCCGAACCGGGCAACACACCGAGATAAACAACACATCAAAACAGACCGCCAAACACAACACTAAAATAAACCCTGTGACGTGAGGAGCACTAAATATAGACAAAAATATCAAAGGGGAAGGTCGCTGCAGATAACGGGGGATGAAGGCGCCCCCAAAGAGCCAGCACCAGGGATCTAACCTGGGGCGGGGGGCAGCATAGGTAGTGATAACGGGAGCTCAATATTATCAAAGTCACATAAGAAGAAGCCAGTATAATAAATAACATGTCCCACGTGGAGACCCAGCTACGCATTCTGCACTGGAGCCCAAAGATCTTAAGTCTACTCTAAGGGCCCTTCTATTACAAGTGTAGAACAATGTGAAATCTGGATCCGCCTAGGGATGTACATGTATGTGGTCAGCTACCAGGTCCTGCAGCTCAGAGGTGTATAATGAGGTTCTGCAGCATCTGATGTTCTGTAGCAGCTGAGGTGTACATTATGAGGCTCTGCAGCAGAGCTGTGTAATATGAAGTTCTGTAGCAGCTGAGGTGTACATTATGAGGCTCTGCAGCAGAGCTGTGTAATATAAAGTTCTGTAGCAGCTGAGGTGTGTATTATGAGGCTCGGCAGGGGCTAAGGTTTGTATGATACCATTTTTGTAAAAGCTGAAGAGTGTATTATGATGTTCTGCAGCACCTGAGGTGTGTACCAAGAGGTTCTGCAGCAGCTGTGGGGGGGTGTATTACAAGATTTTTCAGTCGCTGAGGTCTATATGATGCCATTTTGTAAAAGCTGAGGTATATTATGATGTTCTGTAGCAACTGAGGTGTGTACCATGATGTTTTGCAGCAGCTGAGGTGTGTATTATGACGTTCTTCAGAAGCTATGGAGGAGTATATTGGAGGATCTGCCTTAGCTTAGCTGTGTATTATGATGTTCTGCAGCAACTAAAGCGTGTATTATGATGTTCTGCAGAAGCTATGGAGAAGTTTATCACAGGATCTGCTTTAGCTAACCTGTGTATTATGATGTTCTGCAGCAGCTGAGGTGTATATTATGAGGTTTTGCAGCAGCTAATGTGGCGCCCCTGCGGTTCCAGTCACTACAGAGGTACTGCTCCCCTTAGCTTAGCTGTGTATTATGATGTTCTGCAGCAACTAAAGCGTGTATTATGATGTTCTGCAGAAGCTATGGAGAAATTTATCACAGGATCTGCTTTAGCTAACCTGTGTATTATGATGTTCTGCAGCAGCTAATGTGGCGCACCTGCGGATCCAGTCGCCACAGAGGTACTGCACCCCTGTTAGGGTGTAGTATCCCACTCATGGGTAAGAGGGGTACAGACCACTGCCAGGACACCCAGATCACAATAGGAACCATTGTAGTGGGGTAGGGTGGTGAAGGAAGTAGTTAGAGTGAGCACCTGGGAGGAGTGAGGCCAGGAAGAACACACGTAGATGATGTGGGATACGTGGCAAGGGGTATAAGAAGAGTGGAAACATCTAGAACGTGGGAACAGCTGAGAGGAGAGACAGTTGCTGCAGAGAGAGAAAAGGAGAGTGAAGCAGCTAGAGTCGAGTTGGAGGGAAGCTAGAGAAAGAAAGAACTTAAGTGTCCAGAGGACTGGAGCAAGGGGGAGCTCGTCCTAAGGCCAGACCGAGGAGTAGAGACAACACCTAAGTGGTTCAGGAGGAAGAAGAAGTCCCAGAGGCACGGGAAATGAGCAATCCACCTGTGAGAATCTTATTAATTGCAGGGCAGTGGAGGGACCAGGCTGAAGAGCAGGGGCACCGGGAACCCCAAGACAAGTGGAGAATCCAGACCAGGCTCAACTAGCAACCCGGAGACTGTGTGACACTTCCACGGTGACACGGTCGATAATCGCACACATCTGCTGTAAAGGTGGCAACCATAGGTCTAAGGGGAGACAGTGCAGGCTAACCCCTAAGAGAAGCCCAAAGTCACTGGCTCAGAGCTCAGTGTGGCAAGGCGCAAGGCAGGACAGGCGAGGCAAGCGCAGTGTACAAAGGCTGAGAAATGATAGAGAAGGGGTAATAGTTACGTTTCATCCTCCTAGCTGGAAGTAGCTGGATCTCTGCCTCCGAGAAACCAGTGCTCAGTGGGCTGCTGCACTAAAGACTGTGAGTAAAAGACCTGAAGACTGCAACCCACTGTGTCTGTGAGCTTTCTTACGCGCCCAAAAGCACCAGAAGCACAACTACCAACTCACTCAGGTACCTCTAGCTGCCCTGGGGGTCAGCCCTACCCATAGAGGGTTTAAGAACATTGCTGCCTCCCAACCATCAGCCCCTAGGAGAACTGTCGTTCAGCGACGGCCATCTATAGCAGCAACCTGCGGGTGGCGTCACGTAAAATTAACAAGTATCCTCAGGTCCAGTTATCCCGTCCAGAATGAACTCTCCACACCAGATCCCTATCCCTAAGAGAGAAAGCCACCCACACCAAACTGTTAATGACACCGACAGGGTCACGGAGCCGGGTCTCGGTCCCTGTGATCCCTGTGATGAAGCCTCAAAACAGCTTGGTTTCAGGTATCCTAAGGCCCTGGAGGGGCGGGTCACTAAGGTGTGTACAATGAGGTTCTTCAAAAGCTGTGGAGGTGTTTATTATGATGTTCTGTAGAGGCTGAGGTGTGTATTATGAGGTTCCGCAGGAGCTATGGAGGAGTTTATTAGAGGATTGGCTTTAGATACAGTAACCTGTGTATTATGATGTTCTGCAGCAGCTGCAATCTGTATTATACTGAGCTCTCCAGATGCTCACAGTCCCTGGATGTGACCTTTCCCTACATTCCATGTGACACCGGCCTCCCTGGCGGCTGTTTGCTCAGGTGCTTACAGAGGCTGCGTTACCCTGATATCTTTACAGCGGTAAATATTGGGCCACATTCTCTTCTCTGAGAACCGCTCAGCTCCTGGATTTATCTCCGCTCAGCTCCGGGATTAATTTCTGCCGCAGGTTTACAGGACGTCTCTTTTCCTTTGTGCCCATCAGTAATAAATTGGACCGAAAACAAAGACGAGCCGTAAAATGCAGAAAAATGTTTGCTCTGCGGGGGGGGCGAAATAACTGAGAAGGGGCCATAAACGAAGCTGAAAAGCCCCGAGTGCTGGACACCGCCAATGATGGAGATAACTGAGCCCCACATTAGTATTATTATGAGCTCAATTCCCATCAATACACAATGTAATTAGTCTGAAACGTACCATCTCCCGCGGCACGGCTGGAGGTGACAGGTCGTATTCTTCTATGGGGCCAACACGTGACTTATGGGGCAGGAACTGCTGAGATCTAGAAGAAAATGGACCCACCTAATATACGACGCTGCGAAAAGTGAAACGTTCCTGGTACACCCTATTATTGCTGATTGACTAATGACAGACAAAGGGGAAATGAACGCTCATCTTCGCTATCTTTAATCCTTCGGTTTGATGTATAACATGACCCCTTTAGTACAATTCGGTCATGACTAACATGGGGGTTCAGAGAGGTGGTGAACATTCCGGGTGAGTCATGAGAGACTCATGTGAGTATCTCGCATGCATCTCGCATTGTGTGCCCCTGCCCTGACAGTGGTATAAAAAGTGCCCAGCCATTATGAAGGCTGCTATTAACCTGATGATTGTGGCTAGGGTCACATCTGCGTTTTGTTTTATAAATCCTGATCCGGTTTGGAGCTTTCAAAAAGCTCCAAACCGGACCAGGAAACGCTCCTCATAGGAGCCTATGCAAAACACCGGATGGCTTCACAAGCCATCCGGTGGCCGGATCCGGCACTGCTGCCTGCGTTTTAAATCATGCAGGCAGCAGTTTTCGCAGCGTTTCTGGGACCGCACTGCGGTAACTGGATGGCTCAGGATGTGTAATCAGGATGTGTAATCCTGAGCCATCCGGTAACTGCATAGTTTGCGGATCCCGGCTATTGCCGGGATCAGCAAACTGTCCTCTGCCTATTCAAGAGTTAAATTTAGTAAGTAAAGTACTGTTTGAGGTCTGTAGGGGGGGCTAAGACCCCCCTACAGACCAGCCGCCCACTCCGGTGGGCTTCTACTACAATTTCCTATGGCTCGGGGCTCGGATGAGCCCCGTGCATGTCTCCAAACCTCCCGCCCCCCCGTATCACTATACAGGGGTGCCTGCACCCCTCTTGTATAGCGATTCCTGCATGTGGCCCTAAAGTTAGAATACAGAACACATGTAAGCTCATACTTACATGTCATCGTCGGCAGTGTAGTGTGAAATCCCTGGGCGGGGCTGTTTGCTGCAGCCTCCGCCCCCTCATTCCTTATGGCCGCCCCTCTGTGCCTCATCCAGTGATGTGAGGGCGGCCACGTCATGAAAGGGGCGGGGCTAACCGCGGCACATATTTAGCCCCGCCCCTTTCATGACGTGGCCGCCCTCACATCACTGGATGAGGCACAGAGGGGGCGGCCATAAGGAATGAGGGGGCGGAGGCTGCAGCAAACAGCCCCGCCCAGGGATTTCACACTACACTGCCGACGATGACATGTAAGTATGAGCTTACATGTGTTCTGTATTCTAACTTTAGGGCCACATGCAGGAATCGCTATACAAGAGGGGTGCAGGCACCCCTGTATAGTGATACGGGGGGGCGGGAGGTTTGGAGACATGCACGGGGCTCATCCGAGCCCCGAGCCATAGGAAATTGTAGTAGAAGCCCACCGGAGTGGGCGGCTGGTCTGTAGGGGGGTCTTAGCCCCCCTACAGACCTCAAACAGTACTTTACTTACTAAATTTAACTCTTGAATAGGCAGAGGACAGTTTGCTGATCCCGGCAATAGCCGGGATCCGCAAACTATGCAGTTACCGGATGGCTCAGGATTACACATCCTGATTACACATCCTGAGCCATCCGGTTACCGCAGTGCGGTATTCTGCACACATTTTTGACAAAAAATGTGTGTGACCGGAATTGCATTCACCGCATCCGGATCCGGATGCGGTGAATGCAATTCATGTTTGCAATGTGACCCTACCCTAACTTCATATCTGCAGGTTAATAGTGTGGAGCGCTAAGGGTCAGGATACTCTAACTGCTGAGCAGGGTAGAGCCCTGATAGCTCTGTCACGGTGGTGGTCATTCTCAGCAGCTGGTGATGAGCAGTGTAGATTATTAATCCTTCCCAACTAGGGCTGGCTCCCAGGAGAGTTATAGTCAGTGTACAGTAGTGCAGCAGAGAATAAGGCAGCAGGAGAAAGGATGGTCAACCTGCAAACTACAGCTAGATCCACAGGACACAGTACATCTTGCCCCAGGCTCCAGTCTGACCTGCACAATGAGGCTTTCACTCCTCTACTGAGTTGTAGCGTGCCTTCCCACTGCTGAATCTGTGTTCACTGAAGACACAGTCTTTTCACCCATATTGAGGATATTGAGAATGTAAGATCAGTCCAGTAGGAGAAAGAAGCACATTTCACTAATAGAATATATTACAAGGTTTCTTATCTTAAAGGGAACCTGTAACCCCCCCCAGGGCCTATTAAACTAAAAGAGCCACCTCCAGCAGCGCCTATGCTGCATTTTGTGAAGGTGGCTCTTATCCCTCTACCCCCCGGGACACCAAAATAAACACTTTATAAAAAATTACTTTAGGTCCTGGAGGTATATTCCCTTCCCTGGACCTGAACGCCTCGCCGCTGTTACTCCTCCTCCTCTTTCCTTCTGCACCCTCCTCCTCTCTTCCTAGTGATGTCGTCAGCGCATGCGCAATTCCCTCAGTTCTTGGGCACCTCCGTGAGCTCTGCCCGAGAGCTGAGGTCACATGGCATAACGCAGGCACCAGATCCCGCCCTGTGTTATCTTATGCTGTATACAGACTGCGGGGCTGGGAATCTGGCGCCTGCGCAAACAGCATGACTGCGCCTCCTCTTTCTTTCCCCTCAGTCTGGAAGATACCCAATGACGCTGACCTTTTCCGGTGGGTAGTAGGGAGATAAGAGGAGGAGGGAACAGGCGCAGTCATGCTGTTTACACAGGCGCCCCCCGGGACACCAAAATATTTATAGTGATACCATTGGTGCTCCCTCAGCTCTTGGGCATCTCCTTGAGCTCTGCCTGAGAACTGAGGTCACATGGTATAACGCAGGCACCAGATCCCACCCTGGGTCGTCTTATGCTGTATGCAGACTGCAGGGCTGGGAATCTGGCGCCTGTGTAAACAGCATGACTGCGCCTGTTCCCTCCTCTTCTTATCTCCCTACTACCCACCGGAAAAGGTCGGCGTCATTGGGTACCTCCCAGACCGAGGTTAAAGAAAGAGGAGGTGCAGTCATGCTGTTTGCGCAGGCGCCAGATTCCCAGCCCTGCAGTCTGCATACAGCATAAGACCACACAGGGTGGAATCTGGTGCCTGCGTTATACCATGTGACCTCAGTTCTCAGGCAGAGCTCACAGAGATGCCCAAGAGCTGAGGGATCTGCGCAAGCGCCGACGATATCACTACGAATATTTTGGTGTCCCGGGGGGAAGGGGGATAAGAGCCTCCTTCACTAAATGCAGCCTAGGCACTGCTGAAGGTGGCACTTTTAGTTTAGTAGGCCCTGGAGGGGTCCCCCATATCGATTTATGGGGGGGACATTGAGAACAACGGTTACACTTTAAGACTTGGAGTTTTCCCTTTAAGAAAATCAGGAAAACTAATTAATAAAAACCAGTGTCCTGATTCCAGGCCAGTCCATGTAGATCGGGAGGGGATTACGCCTCTTGGAGCGTGGACAGTTCTTATACATTCACATTTTTATGACGTCTTTATTTTTGGTATCAAGTTATGTGGTCAATAAAAAGGGGATTAGTGGACTGATCTACACATGTACATTAAATCCCCTCACAATGTACGGATCGCAGGAAGTGTGAGCGGCCAAATGAATATGGACATTTTAATAGCTAGGAGCAAATTTATAGTCTGGATGGAAATCAAGTTCAGAATTACAATAGTGTTATTTAAAGGGATACTCCATTTTAAAGACACGGGTAGATTTATGGTCGGAAGAATAGAAGGTACAAGTCAAAGAGGATGATCAGCAACCTGATGGCTTGATACTGTCAAGATAATGGCGGAGAAGACCCTGGTGGACCTATCTAGGCTTGGAGAAGACCCTGGTGGACCTATCTAGGCTTGGAGAAGACCCTGGTGGACCTATCTAGGCTTGGAGAAGACCCTGGTGGACCTATCTAGGCTTGGAGAAGACCCTGGTGAACCTATCTAGGCTTGGAGAAGACCCTGGTGGACCTATCTAGGCTTGGAGAAGACCCTGGTGGACCTATCTAGGCTCGTGCAATATCAGTCTTCCTACAGAGCTTTCACCCATCAGTTGGTGGAGCTGTGATGTACAGCTTCGGAACTGATCACATCCGGCCTCCGCATACCCCAAAAATGTTAATCTCTGGGGATTTTGGATGTCGACCATCTGACGATCTAGTATTGATAGCCTTTTCTATTGATATGCCATCAATATTATCAAATAATTCAACCAGGCTCAGTGTGCGAACCCGCATCAAAGTCAGGGAACCGGCATATGACGTAACTGTACATCATATGTCAGTAAGGGGTTAACGAAGTTCTGCTGTTTTTTAATATAAGCTACAATGGGGAAAAAATTATTTATTCAGCCACCAATTGTGCAAATTCTCGCACTTATAAAGATGAGGTCGGCCTGTAATTGACATCACAGGTGACCTCAACTATGAGAGACAAAATGAGAAAACTAATCCTGAAAATCACATTGTCTGATGTGGGAAGAAATTTTTTCATATTTAGGTGGAAAATAAGTATTTGGTCACCTACAAGCAAGCAAGATTTCTGGCTCTCACAGACCTGTAACTTCTTCTATAAGAGCCTTCTCTGTCCTCCACTCATTACCTGTAGTACTGGAGGCTCCTCTGTCCTCCACTCATTACCTGTAGTACTGGAGGCTCCTCTGTCCTCCACTCATTACCTGTAGTACTGGAGACTCGTCTGTCCTCCACTCATTACCTGTAGTACTGGAGGCTCCTCTGTCCTCCACTCATTACCTGTAGTACTGGAGGCTCCTCTGTCCTCCACTCATTACCTGTAGTACTGGAGGCTCCTCTGTCCTCCACTCATTACCTGTAGTACTGGAGGCTCCTCTGTCCTCCACTCATTACCTGTAGTACTGGAGGCTCCTCTGTCCTCCGCTCATTACCTGTAGTACTGGAGGCTCCTCTGTCCTCCACTCATTACCTGTAGTACTGGAGGCTCCTCTGTCCTCCGCTCATTACCTGTAGTACTGGAGGCTCCTCTGTCCTCCACTCATTACCTGTAGTACTGGAGGCTCCTCTGTCCTCCACTCATTACCTGTAGTACTGGAGACTCCTCTGTCCTCCACTCATTACCTGTAGTACTGGAGGCTCCTCTGTCCTCCACTCATTACCTGTAGTACTGGAGGCTCCTCTGTCCTCCACTCATTACCTGTAGTACTGGAGGCTCCTCTGTCCTCCACTCATTACCTGTAGTACTGGAGGCTCCTCTGTCCTCCACTCATTACCTGTAGTACTGGAGGCTCCTCTGTCCTCCACTCATTACCTGTAGTACTGGAGGCTCCTCTGTCCTCCACTCATTACCTGTAGTACTGGAGGCTCCTCTGTCCTCCACTCATTACCTGTAGTACTGGAGGCTCCTCTGTCCTCCACTCATTAGCTGTAGTACTGGAGGCTCCTCTGTCCTCCACTCATTACCTGTAGTACTGGAGGCTCCTCTGTCCTCCACTCATTACCTGTAGTACTGGCACCTGTGTGAACCTGTTATCAGTATAAATGACCCCTGTCCGCAACCTCAGAAAGTCACACTCCAAACTCCACTATGGTGAAGACCAAAGAGCTGTCGAAGAACACCAGAAACTAAATTGTAGCCCTGCACCAGGCTGGGAAGACTGAATCTACAATAGACAAGCAGCTTGGTGTGAAGAAATCAACTGTGGAAGCAATAATTAGAAAATGGAAGACATACAAGTCCATTGATAATCTCCCTCGATCTGGGGCTCCACACAAGATCTCACCCCGTGAGACCAAAATGATCTCAAGAACGGTGGGCAAAAGTCCCAGAACCACATGGGGGACCCAGTGAATGATCTGCAGAGAGCTGGGACCAACGTTACACAGGCTACCATCTGTAACATACTATGCCAGCAAGGAATCAGATCCTGCAATGCCAGACGTGTCCCCCTGCTTAAGACTTTACATGTCCGGCCTCGTCTAAAGTTTGCTAGAGAGCATTTGGATGATCCAGAAGAGTATTGGGAGAATGTCATACGGTCAGATGAAACCAATGAAACTGTTTGGTAGAAACACATTTCATTGTGTTTGGAGGAGAAAAAATGCTGAGTTGCATCCAAAGAACACCATGCCTACTGTGAAGCATGGGGGTGGCAACATCATGCTTTGGGGCAGTTTCTCTGCCAAGGGACCAGGATGACTGATCCATTTACATGAAATGATGACGGGGGCCATGTATTGGGAGATTTTAAGTGCAAACTTCCTTCCATCAGCAAGGACACTGAAGATGAAACGTGGCTGGGTCTTTCAGCAGGACAATGATCCCAAGCACACCGCCAGGGCAATGAAGGAGTAGCTTCATAAGAAGCATTTCAAGGTCCTGGAGAGGCCTAGCCAGTCTCCAGATCTCAACCCTATAGGAAACCTTTGGAGGGAGTTGAAAGTCCATGTTGCCCTGCGACAGCCCCAAAACATCACTGCTCTAGAGGAGATCTGCATGGAGGAATGGGCCAACATACTAGCAACAATGTGTGCCAACCTGGTGATTTAGGAGCACTATGTGCTCAAAATGCGTCATTTGTTCATTCTCCTTTTCCTGACGCTGGACTTTCAACTATATCTTTGAATAAAGAAGTCTATTTTTACATTTTTAATTTTTGCTGAAAACTACAAGATCTTTTCCTTTTGTCTGCAATCGGCGATGTTGTGTCGACTCCATGCACTGCTTCCTTCATTATTTGGATTGTTACCTGTGGTTCCTACTAGGAGATGCACAGTGCATACAGGACCTTTGAGTTCTACACAGGTGTATTCATTCCTATACATTGAGCTCCCTCTAGTGGTGACTTCAAACATATAATTTTATCCTGATTTTTTGCCTGCACTAAAACACAGAAGCAAATACTCTCCATTCAGATTGTTAAGCTATTATTTGATGGACTTAAATGAACTGATGCAAGCGTTGTGTTCTAACATACAGCCTGTGTCAAAAGCAATATTGCTAAGGGAAACTTATTCCTTCCAGAGTATTTTCTTTTCTAATACAAATGAATCTCAATGAATTAGAATATCATCAAAAAGTTCATTTATTTCAGTAATTCAATAAGTGAAATGTATATTGTAGAGTCATTACACACAGAGTGATCTATTTCAAGTGTTTATTTATGTTAATGTTGATGATTATGACTTACAGCCAACGAAAACCCAAAGGTCATTATTATCTCAGAAAATTAAAGTAGGAAGGATGAAGGGTCTGAGAGATAAAATATGACCTAAATAGATATCAGAGGCTTCACCTTGTGTGGTTGTGAGAGTCACAACCACTATAAAGGCAGATCACGGCTGCTGCAGTCCCCAGCGTGGTGCCTATAGAGTAGGGAGGATGAAGGGTTAAAAAACACGCTGCCGTATTCCACCAGACATCAAAGGGTAAATATAATATTGATTTATTAGTCAACACGTTTCAGGGCTCTTCATCCTCCCTACTCTATATGCACTACGCTGGGGACTGCAGCAGTCGTGACTTGCTTTTATAGTGGTTGTGACTCTCACAACCACACAAGGTGAAGCCTCTGATACCTATTTAGGTCATATTTTATCTCTCAGTCCCTTCATCCGCTCTACTTTAATTTTTTGAGATAATGACCTTTGGGTTTTCATTGGCTGTAAGCCATAATCATCAACATTAACAGAAATAAACACATGAAATAGATCACTCTCTGTAATGACTCTATATAATAAATGTATTTCACTTTATGCATTGAATTGCTGAAATAAATTTACTTTTTGATGATATTCCAATTCATTGAGATGCATTGTCACGCTGGGTGTAGGTAGACACCCAGTGCAGGACGAAGAGGGGGGGAAAAGGAGTCCCTGACGCTAAGGGCAAAGGGGAGATGGTGACCCCTACAAACACTTGCACTGACGCCTGTCTCCCCTAACCACCCTATACAGTCTCTGCAACTGTCGCCGATCAGGATACCTCATCCCTGTCTGTCTCTCAAAATTGACCAGTGTCCACCCAGCTAACAACTAAAGGAACACACTAGGGAAACAAACAAAAAGGGAAAGGGAGAAACACTTAGCTGAAAGGAGATCCAGACACTGCTGAGCCAGGAAGCAACACCAACTCCAAACACACTATCACCAGCAATGCATCATGGGAGCCAAGGGTATAAACAGAGACAGCTGAAAGGTCAGCCTGTTGGGTCCTAGTGACCTCCGGCTATCACCAAGCAGAAAAGTATCTCTTTAAGGGACAAAACCACAATTTAGGATTTTGGCTCTTTGACCAGATTCTGCAAACTTCTGCGAGTGGCCCCCAACAGCCTCGTCCACGTCTGCTGATACACCTGTGACACTGTGACATGCACCTGTAGATTTGCATGGAGTCCAAAACTAAGAAGAGGCATAGTGGAACAATATAATGCAGAATTGTACCCAAGAATACACTGTAACAAATGCTCAGCTGTGAGTTGCAATTAGAGGTGTTCTGCATTTAGATGTAAGCGAAATTGACAAAAACAAATTGAGTTCTGATCCGTTAGAAATCTGGGGGTCATTGCA
Source organism: Allobates femoralis (assembly GCA_033576535.1). Classification (NCBI taxonomy): domain Eukaryota; kingdom Metazoa; phylum Chordata; class Amphibia; order Anura; family Aromobatidae; genus Allobates; species Allobates femoralis. The sequence goes on along the minus strand of JARQOC010000003.1, from coordinate 844,610,956 downwards.
TAAAAGCGCCAAGGTCTGGCATCTCAGAAGAGACAACAGCAGATGTTTTGAGAACAATCTCAAAAGGAAATAGGAAAATATAAACAAGAAACATCCAGGAAATATCTGTTACAAGACAGAGGGGGGGGGGATCATAAAAAATGACTTACATCTGCATGGAGACGAGAGGATGTGAAATTGAATGTGAATATAAAATGGAAAAAAATCATAGGAGGATTGAAATATTGGAATTTGTAGGAGAATGTAAGAAATTCCCCAGTTATTTTGTCAGCATTTTTGATAATTAGATGAAATGGAACAGTTTTGGCAAAGTCCACGTGAGCTGGTGGGAGTATAGGATTCGGCTACGGCAACAATCTACATACTTGTCATTGTTTCAGCAAATTGCAGGCAAACTACATCTCCGATGATTAAGTTTCCTTTTCACCTCCAGACGTCCCATAAGATCTTCATAGATGTGACCGTGATTATAAGGAGTGATACAGAGGTCAATAGGAAGACGTTAAAGGGGAAAAACTGTCAAAGTGATCTCTACATTTACGGTACATTTATATGTAGAAGCTAGAGTCGTTAAGGTTCATTAGAAACCTTTTTATCGACCAAGATGCAACAGTCCGGACGGAACACGGTGACATGACATGGTTCAATGTAGAGCGAGGCGTCAGACAAGGCGGCATCCGATCACCGTTTCTTGTATCTTCAGGAAGGCTGGACTTGCCAAAAAAGAAGAAGGAATCACAATTGGTGGAAGGATCATCAACAATCTAAGATACAAAGACAACACAACACTGAGAGCAACAAGTGTAGATGGAATGAAGGACTACGGAGAGTCAAGATGGAAAACTCCAACATAAGACTCCTACTCAACACAAAGAAGATGAAGATACTGACTACTGCCAGGAACGACCAGGACACATGTGAGATGAACAGCGACGAGCTGGAAGTTGTAGAGGACTTCAACCAACTCGGCTCAATGATCACTCAAGATGGAGCAACAGCACTGGACGTCAATAGGAGAAAAGCTATGGGCAAATCAGTAATGAAGTCACTGGACAAAGAAGATGAAGATATTGACTACTGCCAGGAACGACCAGGACACATGTGAGATGGACGGCGACGAGCTGGAAGTTGTAAAGGACTTCAACCAACTCGGCTCAATGATCTTTCAAGATGGAGCAAAGCACCGGACGTCAATAGGAGAAAAGCTATGGGCAAATCAACAATGAAGTCACTGGACGAGGTCTTCACATCAAGGAACATCTCACTGGTGATGAAGACACGGCTCGTACATAGTCTGGTGTATTCTGTTGTAATATATGAATAGAAAAAACTGAGCCAGAGCAAACATAAGTGAACACGCCTGTACGAGCATGGCCACACTGACCACCAGAACTAAACCTTAAGGAAAAAGAATATACAAAACGATGGTCCAGCCAACTTAAGGAAGTAGGGAACAGATAAGAGCTGCATGAGTGGCCACCAGTCAATCTTTGTAAAGCTTTTGAATCTGGTGGGAGTAAATAGGCCATGTCTGAGTGACTTTAATTGGGGGGCATGATAGGTCGCCCTAAAGAGATGTGTTTTTAGGGAGCGTCTGAAACTATGTAAGTTGTGGGTAGACCTAGTTTCTTGGTGTAGAATATTCCAGAGAATTGGTGCAGCTCGGGAGAAGTCTTGGAGTCGGGAGTGAGAGGTTCGGATTAATTCAGAAGTTATTCTGAAGTCACTTCCAGAGCGAAGAGAACGGGTGCGGTGATAGACAGAGATGAGGGAGGAGATGTAGGGAAGTGATTCACTGTGAAGAGCTTTGTGGGTGAGAACAAGCAGTTTGAATTGGATCCTATAGTGTACAGGCAGCTGACTCACCGTAAGCCCGTGGACTCCGGTTTAGACAGGCTGTAGCTCCTTCCTCCTTGTCACGGGTGGGCCGCGCCTGCCGGTAGTCGGGCCCGGTTGAGTGCAGATCAAAAGTGTTGACGACGTCTTGTAGGAACAGATTAAAGGGGTTAATTTATTTGTGACGCCACCTATGAGTAGTTCGGTAATCGTTACCGACGCTGCGGAACCTCCGGGGGATGGACAGCAGCAAGATGGAACGCTCCCCACAGGCTGAGCGGTGATCCCCGGAGGTTGGAGCTGCTCAAGATGTTGTGCGGCAGCTGCGGTTACCTTTTGTGCAGACGGATACAATCATAAGGAAGCACGGACACTGAAAGTCTCTGTAATGGGTCTTTACTGTAACCAGCAGGCAGTACATGGTATACAGTTAACGGGTAGTAAACCAGGTGGACTCAGCAGCAATCGGTGTTCCTCAGAGATCCGTAGTGTTCCTCCATTCTAGCTAAGTATTTGCCATTGTCGCCCAGGAATACCAGGTCGGGTACGGGGAGGCTGCTTCAATGCCCTATCCAAGATGTACGTTATGGATGTTTTGGGGAGCCTTGGGTCCCTTGGTGGGTACACCGCTGGTTAGACGACTGGAAGTTGGCTGGTGGTGGGGTGCTCCTGTGAAGCTGCTCCTCCACGCTTCTGGTTCTGCTGCCAGCTTCGGTACCAGTGAACCGGCTGTAAATTGGGCACGGGGGTATTTTGGAACCTGTGGTTGGTGATGCCCGATCCCGGTTGTTGAGGCCTCAGGTGCTAACACCCGACCGGTGACGGCCCAGGGGCTGCACGGGGTGCACAGCCCCTGCTCCTACTCCAAGTTCAAGTCAGTCTCTTGTCTCGACCTGACTCCTTCTCCTCTAGACTAATCTGCACTTCTCCTACACTAACCTTGCACTCCGCCCACCAGGACCTTGGATTGGCCCTCTATGTTAAGTGATGCATGCAGGGTTTTTGGATCTCTGAGTTAACCCGATGACTGCTGGGTCGGAGAATATTGCGGCTGCATTTATGGCTGCAATACCCTCCTGTGACGCACTCGTTGCGGGGCGCCACACAGCCAGTGCAATGACTGGCACAGAGTGGATGCTATAGTGTATGGTCATCCAGTGCAATGATTGGCACAGAGCGGAGGCGAATGAGTAGCGAGCCCTCATGGACAGGGTTCTCTCCCCTTGATTTTCCATACATTTTGTACTTGTCATCGTCTAACCTTTCCATATGTAAAGTGCCATGGAAGCTAATGGCGCTATATAAATAAATAACAATAATAATAGAAGGTGACCCTGGCTGCCACATTAAGGATGGACTGGAGAGGGGAAAGCCTAGTAAGGGGGAGGCCAAATAAGAGAAAATTACAATAATCACGGCAGGAGTGGTTCAGGGCCACAGTAAGGGTTTTTGTTGTTTCCATGGTGAGAAAGGGGCGAATTCTGGAGATGTTCTTCAGGTGCAAGCGGCAAGAGTGGATGAGAGATTGTATATAGGAGGTGAAGGATAGATTGGTGTCAAACATAACACCCAGACAGCAAGCCTGCTGCCTAGGCGTTATGTGGTACTGCACACTAAGAGGGTGATGGCAATTTAGGGAGGTTAGTGGAGGGCGGGAGCAGAAGATCAATTTTGGAAAGGTTGAGTTTTAGGTAGTGAGCGGACATGATATTGGCCAGTCATTGGCATTCTGTAATACAGCGGGGGGAAAGGTTAGGGGCTGATGTGTATAATTGTTTGTCATCAACATAATGATGGTACTCAAAGTCAAATTTGCTGATGGTCTGTCCGATCGGGGCCGTGTAGAAAGAGAAGAGGAGAGGGCCAAGGACTGAACCCTGAGGGACCCCCATAGTGAGAGAAAGAGGGGAGGAAGTGGAGCCAGCAAATGATACGCTGAAAGAGCGATCAGAGAGATAGGAAGAGAACCAGGAGAGAGCCGTGTCCTTTATGCCGATAGAGTGCAGCATAGAGAGTAGGAGATGGTGGTCAACAGTGTCAGAGGCTGCAGAGAGATTAAGAAGAATAAGCAGAGAGTGGTCACCATTACGTTTTGCCATCAGAAGGTCATTGGTCACTTTGATGAGGGCAGTTTCTGTAGAGTGAAGGGGGCGGAAACCTGAATAGAACGGATCTAGAAGAAGAGAGTGAGAGGTAACGGGTGAGGTGGGTGTAGACCAGACGCTCCAAAGATTTAGACATGAAGGGGAGATTGAAGACTGGTCTGTAGATATTTGTCCCGGATGGGTCAAGAGAAGTTTTTTTTAATAAGGCTGTGGTCACAGTTGCCATGCGTTTTTTTTAGTGATTTAACAAAACTCATGCTTTTTTTCATGTCAGCATGAGTTTTTTAAGGTGTGTGATGGCTCCCTGCGTTTTTGGCTGCGTTTTTGAATCTGCACCTAAAAATAGTGCTTGTAGTATTTTTTTGTGCGTTTTGAAAAAACGCATGCGTTTTTGTGGAAAACGCATGCGTTTTTATAACATGGGCCTCTATGGAAAACGCATGCAAAAACGCATGGTACATTAGTAACTTTTAGTGCCATTCAAAAACGCATGCATTTCCCATAGGAGCCCATGTTAAAAAAACGCATGCGTTTTCTGAAACGCATGCGTTTTTTTAACATGGGCTCCTATGGGAAACGCATGCATTTTTGAATGGCACTAATTGTACATGCGTTTTTGCATGCGTTTCCCATAAGGCCCCATATTAAAAAACGCATGCGTTTTTGGAAAAGCTCCAAAAACGCATGGGACTGTCACACATGCTTTTTGGCTATTAGGGCATGCGTTTTTTAACATGGGGGCCTATGGGTGCGTTTTTTACATGCGTTTTTGAAAACGCAGGTCTCCAAAAACACATGTGAAAAATGGTACTGTGACCCCAGCCTAATGGAGTAATGATAGAGTGTTTGAAGGAGGAGGGGAAGATGCCAGAAGAGAGGGAGGGATTGGAGATTTTGGTTAATGAGTGGTGAGCAATGGAGAGAGAGTATGGAAGTATGGAGTAGGTGTGAGGGAATAGGGTCAGTGCTACATGTAGTAGGATGAGAGGAAGAGAGGAAGAGAGAAGCCTGGAGACTTCTTCTGTGACTGTGTCAAATGTGAAGTGAGCCAGAGGAGATGTGGGGGGAAATGGGAGTAACAGCGCTTGGAGACCGTGAGCTGATTTCCTGATAAATGTTTTCTGTTTTCTTAGTGAAGTAAGAAGCCAGATCATCAGCACAGAGGTCAGTGATAGGGGCCTGCACTTTAGGACTGAGAAGAGAGTGAAAGGTGTCAAAGAGGTTTTTTTTGGATTGTTGGATAGTGAGGAGATCAGGGTGGTGAAGTAGGTCTGTGGCAAGGTGGAGGGCAGAGTTGTAGGTTTTTAGCATAAACTTATTTTGGATAAAGTTTTCTGGTGTGCAGGTTTTCCTCCGTAGGCGTTCAGCACTCCTAGAGCATTGCTGAAGGAATTGAGTTTGTGATGTGAGCCAGGGATGTTTAACTCTGTGTTTGGAGGTTCTGAGGGTGAGTGGTGCTCCTTGGTCCAGGGAGCTTCTGAGAGGGTCATTGTAGTGATTTATAGCCAGATCCAGGAGGACAGGAGAAGGAGGAGATTGGAGACAGTGATGAGATGAGAGAGTCTGTGAGTGTATAAGGGTTAATGTTCTGAAGATTTATGAATGTGTGATACGTAGGAGTGAACTGGAGTGGGCAAGGATTTATGATTGTGAAGGAGCGAATGTTGTGGTCAGAAAAAGGAAGAGGTGAGTTATCTAAGGAGGAGGTTGATCATAACCCGGTAAAGACAAGGTTAAGGGTGTTACCATCTTTGTGTGTCTCAGAGGTTGAGAGCTGTGAGAGGCCGAGAGAGGTGGTTAGAGATAAGAGTTAAGATGCAGATGGGGAGATGGGTCTGTTTGTGGGGATGTTGAAGTCTCCCAGTATAAGGGTTGGTAATTCTGAGGACATCAATGCAGAAAAATGGTCAAGGAACTGGGTAGTTGAACCTGGGTTGCGGTATACCATCGATAATCTGAGGGGGCGGGGAAGGAAGAGCCTAATGGTATGGACCTCAAAAAAAGGGAATGACAGTGATGAAGCTGGGGGGATGACCTGGAAAGTACACTGTGGGGACAGGAGTAAGCCAACTCCACCACCATGTCTGTTCCCAGATCTCGGGGAATGGGAGAAATGTAGGCTGACATGAGAAATAGCGACAGGTGAAACAGTGTCTGAATCCAGGATTCAGAGAGGGCCAGGAGGTTAAAAGAGTTAGTGAGAAAGTAGTTGTGGATAAAGGGAAGTTTGTTGCATAAATATCGTAGATTTCAGAGCACGCAATTAAAAGAGGGAGATGAAAGTGTGCAAGTAAAGTTAATAAGGTTAGTAGGGTTCCTATTTGAGGTAGGGAAGGGGTTGAAATTGGCAGAGGGTGGACCAGGATTTGGAGAGATATCACCTGAGAGGAGCAGCAGCAACGTGAAAAAAGCAGATAGTATTTATAATTTGATTTGTGACATGATTTATGATGCAATACCCTGGAATATAGTGGACTGAGATTATTCAGAAGGGTGAAGAGAGTACGGGATCTGTACATAATAGAGGGAAAGAGAGAGGGGCTGATGTGGATGAGTGAAGATGGAAGAAGGATGTGGCAGTGAAAGTGAATGACAAAAGCACATAGGAAAACAGATAATGAAATAAAGGACATAGTTAAAAAAGAGAGTGAAAGAGTGTGGGTTACTGGACTCCTGCCTTGACTAACTGCCATTGGAGTAATTATGTCCACTTCGCATAAGGTGCCACATGCGTGCATGCCCCCCACACGCGTGCATTCCTAAAAATAACTCTAAATTTATATGGCTCACAATGGTATTAGGTGAGGGGGATTGTGGGAAGTCAGATGATTTAGGTAATTAACAGTTGCTCCACACACCAGGAGATAAATGGCTGATCAAAGGCCCCCACTCAGATCTAAAATTAGGCCAGAGCCAGCTACAGACTCACACCTTCCTCATGAGATAAGCTTTTACCATACAGAAAATAAACATTCATGTTGGTGAGTATTGATTATAGTGCAGGCAGATAATATGTAGCAGAATTTACAGCAGATGCAGATGATATACCATGAGCTGCAGCAATAAGAGTAGAAGGTCAGTATTGCAGATGTAGATATGACAACGAGCTGTGTTATTACACCATAACGGTGTGTGTCAGCCTGATGTAGCAATGAAAGTCTGTATATTGCAGCAAGCAGAGTTGTAAGCTGGATTTACATGTATATAGAGGAGAGGAGAGAGCATGAATGATAGTCAACTGACATTGGAGTAACTGTGTCCACTTAGCAACGGTGCCACTTCGCATAAGGTGCCACACGAATGCATGCACCCCACATGCGTGCAATAAATAAATAAAAAATAAAAAGCTACCGTAGTGCCATTAAAACAGGGTACATAGTACATACGTTTTTGCAAAATGGTACAGAGCCATCCCACGAACGTCAAGGTGTACCCACTTCGGGACGGTACCTACTCTAACTAACCTGCTCATGTGTCAACTGACCTCAATGAAATAAAGGTGCAGAGTGTCCCGACACACAGCAATGGGAGAAATGGGACAAAGGACTTTTGGTTTCAGCGTGCAGCAGCAAGGACTGTAAGGCTATAATTCCTGCCTAGATGCCTCTATCCAAACCTATCCCTCCTCCAGCAGCTATCCTTACAATGAATGCAGCTAACAGTGGGATTATTAGGGAGAATAGCTGTACACCTAGCAATGGAAAATTGGTTTTAGGGTGTAGCAGCAAGGACTGTAAGGCTACATTCAGACTGTCCATTTTTTTCTCCTCAATTCTAGTTTTTAGCTGGAAAACAGGAGCTGTCAAAAAAATGCACCCAAAATTGGATCATCCATTTCCGATCGTTTTTGGGTGCTTTTTTGGGTGATGCACTTTTTTTGACCATAGACAACAGCTCCTACGGGAAAAGTGGATCAGAAAAATGGCAGACAAATTTACAAATTGACATGCACTTTTCCAAAACGGATACCTCCAAAAGTGAAAAAACGTATCACTTTCAAGGTGCCCTGTCTGAATGGCAAAAATAAAAACCCATAGACTTTGCTGGGATGTCATTTGAGTGATTCGTTTTATGCAGTGCACTGTGAAAAAACGGATAAAAAAAATGCACAGTCTGAATGTAGCCTAAAGCTATAATTCCAGCCTAGATGCCTCTAATCTATCCCTCCTCCAGTAGCTATCACTATAGTGAATGCAGCTAACAGTGGTATTATTATGGAATAGAATAGATGTAGCCCTAACAATGGACTTTTGGTTTTAGGGTGCGCAGCAAGGACTGTAAGGCTATAATTCCTACCTATATGCCTCTAATCCAAACCTATCCCTCCTCCAGCAGCTATCCCTACAGTGAATGGTGTTAACAGTGGTATTATTATGGAATAGAATAGATGTAGCCCTGACAATGGACTTTTGCTTTTAGGGTGCAGCAGCAAGGACTGTAAGGCTATAATTCCTGCCTAGATCCTTAATCAACTCAAGAATAAGTATAGCTCGACAGTTTAGGTGTAACACTGTTTCACCTCAAATAAAACACAAAGTATCATCTCTCTTTATGTGTGTCGGAAATATTAGACTCTAATCCAAACTATCCTCAGCAGTATCGACAGTGAATGCTGTTAACAGTGGTATTATTATGGAATAGAATAGATGTAGCCCTGACAATGGACTTTTGATTTTAGGGTGCAGCAGCAAGGACTGTAATGATATCTTTACACGCCGCCACAGGATGGTGGCAACAACTGGGTACATGAGAGAAATGTATCTTGCACCGCCAAATCAACCCGAGGTGCGCTGTTGAAGACGGTTGTTGCCATCCGCCAGTGGCGGCACCTGTTTCAGAGCACTGCCCTAAAACAGGTGGTTACAAGCCGATGGTTGCGGTCTGTATCGGCGTGTGAAGAAGGAACAGAAGGGTTGTTTCGACACCAGGCTATGTACCTGGTATGTAGCTGGGGCATGACACAGGCTCCAGGTTACCGCGACCCCATCAGCGATCATTGGTGGAAGATGCTGCGTTCCGATTGGTAGTCGCTGCATAGGGCGGCATATTTAAGGAGCTGACCAGTCACATTACACAATTGCTCGAGCGTCATGTATTAATCAGCCTCCTGCGCTGGCTGCCCAATCATGATGTTATTGCTTTGTCCTATCAGGTATGGAATTCTCGTAATCCACAATTGTGGCACGCCTATGTGCTGTCCCTGCTGCACCAGGTCGCCCATATTAGCTTGTTGTAGCGGTGTGTAAATGAGGTAAGGTGCTCTGCAGAAGGTAACTTGAGACACCCGGCGGTGTATCCAGAGATAGATGTAACCTACCGTAGCGCACCTTGTTGCGGCGTGTAAAGGTGGTGCGATTACCAGTTTGCAACCGTTTGTGCGTGCTCGTGCACTTGAAGCACCCGGTTGTTGCCACCATCCTGTGGCGGCGTGTAAAGGTACCATAAGGCTATAATTCCTGCCTAGATGCCTCTAATCCACACCTAGCTCTCCTCCAGCAGCTAACCTTACAGTGTTTCTGGGGTACAGTGTGCAGAGCATCGCATCACTGGGTCTTTACATATCCCATGAAATGTTGCGTCCCCTTAGGTTAGGGTCACATTTTGGAGGTTGCATCCGTTTGATGGATGCGTTAAAGTATGCTTTCTTTTTCATTTTGCATTCGCATGACATGTGTTTGCATTTTTGACGCAGCATTAATGTATGGTACATACATGTATGTGTTTCCCATAGACTCCCATGTTAAAAAAACGCATCCGTTTTCCATAACAGGCCCAAAAACAATGCAGCCACGTTTTTATGTGCGCTACAAAAAAACGCATAGCGCCAAACGCATTGCACTTTAGCAAAGCGTTTTTTTGCATTGGAGTCTATGGGGTGCGTTAACGCATGCGTTTTTACAGATGCGCACATGAAAAAAATGCATGCTTTTACCCAGCCTTAAAATCACTAAAGATTATCTGGTTATTCTATCCTTATGGAATTGGTATTCATGCAATTACACTTTGGTTTATTACATATCTCTGTGGTTGTGGATCAGTTCCAAAAATCTAAGGGTAACAAAAAGGACATGAGAAATGAAGAGAAGTAAACTACAGGCTAATTTGCAGGGAAGTATAATAAACGTGTTGAGTATCACATTGACAGACAGACCCAATGTGTGGACTCCGGTCGCCTGGCGTGCCTCCACCTGAACAGCTTGACCGGCCGCCAACAGTTCAGCCAGGTGCATTTGCCTTTGAAGTATTTTCATAGAGTATGAATCTTCCTAGCGCAGACATTTTACTACTGCCCGTCTGTCTGCGGACACTGTTTATGTTGGCGCTACCGTATTTATATGTTGTCACATTGGCATTTGAGCTGTCATAAACGTGACATCATCATTCCTGTTATTTTATACTGCAAAAAAATGCTACTTCAAAAAGCAACTGTGTAGGTAGGAGATGTGGATGGCCTTTATCCCTCTGCGTGACCCCTACATACCCTAAATGAGGAAAACATATAGACTTCAAAAAAACGCAAATAGCATAATAATAAATATCGAAGTTTTTGTATCGTCCTTTTTTTGGCATATTAAAAAAGTCTGTTGGTCTGTTGTAACGAGGTGGACTGGTTTCTGTCGCATTCCGTACCTGAAGACACCAATCACGTTTGCTGTATTGTCATGTGAACTGTGCCCTACGTCTTTGTGAATAATGTAATAGTTAAGTGTTTGCACCAGTGCACAGTGGAGGGGTTAGTTGATAGGGAGAGGGACAGTTTCATTCTGGAACACCAGATAAGACCCAGTGGGTGATAGGAGCAGACCAAAGGTCTGAAGGTTGACAAAGCCGTATGCAGTGGGTAACCTGTGGCAAAAGGAGAAAGTAGACCGGAGTTGGTTTTGATGGAGACACGGTATGGAGAACACCTTTGAGTCTAGAGACCGACCTTCTAAAGCAGTGACCCTAGACAGAAGGGTCCGGAGAACAGGACTCTGGCTGCAAGGCCCCAAGTAGCTTAAAGCGCAAAGGTAACGGGCCGAGACGGAGGGGTGCATGAACTCAGTTGACTTTCCCAGGAGGAGTCTTCCCAAGAGTCTGTAGGGCAAAGCTCTACTCTGCCCATAGTGGCAAACACTTACACCCTCTTCGACAAGGAGAAGGTCTATTGATTCCTAAGCATTGGGGAGCACAAGACTTTACCAGGTGGAGTCTTTCCAAGCATGTGATAGCACAAGGCTCTGCTCTGGATAGTGGGAAACAACTTACCCCCTCTTTGAGGAGATTAGATGGGAGCCCGGAAAGGTCTGTCACGGAATAGACTATAAAGTTTGGCTAGTTGTGTGAGACTCACAGGACAACACGGTGATCATTAAAAATGAAACAACCAGATGGAACTGAAAGTGAAAGTGAACTGCTCAGTACAGTGAAATGTGTGGAAGTTATTTGCCCGTTATCTTGAGTATATAGTTGTTGATGAGTAAATGTTGAGTAAAGTGATGTCGTTTGACGTAAACTGGTGGTCTCCTTGTTAGTTCGAGTTGTCATCCGGTCCTGGCCAACCAAAGCCAATGGCAACTTATGGTCTAGACAAGCGTATCGCCCACACCTGAGTCCAGACACCCAGCCAGGACCATGTCCTTCATGTAGTGTGTCAGTACATCAGGAATCAACACCTCGCCCACAACTATTGACCTGTGCCCCTCTACATTGTAACTGATCCCTTTATGGAAGTTTTCCGCAAATTTTTTTTCGGGGGGGTCATGAATCTGCCTAGTCCTGCACCCAAGGTTCCATAGTTCCTCAGAAATGAATGGTCATTTATCTAATGTAGGCTGCTTATAGAGTGTTACTATTATACAAGTATTAACCATCTCTAATGGTACCTTTACACGCCGCTACAGAAGGTTAGAAACAACAGGGTGTCTCACGTGCACGAGCACGTTCCAACGGTTGCAAACGGTACCCGATACCGCCTTTACACGCCGCTACAAAGTGCTCTACAGAAGGTTTTTTCTATCCCTGGATGCACCGCCGGGTGCTCAAGTTACCCTCTGTAGAGCACCGTCCCTCATTTACACGCCGCGACAGAAGGTAATATGGGAGGACCTGGGCAGCAGGGACAACACATAGGCGTGCCAGAGTTGTGGATTACGAGACGCTCGTACGGTGATTGGACAAAGCAATAGCATCATGATTGGCCAGCCAGCGCAGGAAGGCTAGCTAATACATCACGCTATTGCAATTGTGTAGTGTGACTGGTCAGCTCCTTAAATATGCCGCCCTATGCAGGACAGCCAATCGTAACGCAGGAGCTTCCCCAATGATCGCTGAAGGGGGGTGGTATCCCGGAGGCTGTGTCACGCCCCAGGGAGTTAACTAGGTGTCGGAAAAAACCTTCCTGTACCTCATTTACACGCCGCTACCATTGGGTTGAAACCAACCTGTTTTTGAGCAGTGCTCTGAAAACAGGTGTCGACAGTGACGGGTGGCAACAACCTGATTTACACGCCGCAACCTCGGGTTGTTTCGACGATGCAAGATACATTTGTCTCCGACACCCAGTTGTTTCTAACCTGTACGGCGTGTAAGGTACCATAAGGTACTTTACACCGGCTACATTTCTAGGGTGGCTACAGTAACTTAATGGTTGCAGTGAATCATGGAGACAGTTCTATCTTGTTGCTGTGTACAAATGGAATAATCTCTCCATGATTTCACTGCAACCAGTAAGTTACCTGTAGCACTAGAATGTAGCTGCGTGTAAGGTACCTAAGAGTCAAGTCAGGAGATAATTGTTCAACTCCTTGATATAGATTCCAACCAAATTGGTCCACTGGTAATTTCACATCGGCAAAGTGTAATACAAAAGTTTTGTGGTCTGTTATGTCAGCGATCATGTAGTCAAAACCATAACATGAAGAGGTTAAAAAGTTCCAGGGACAAATGTAGATAGATAGTCCTTCCGACACTAGCTCAAAAACATCTCTCGGATCCACACTTTCCTTGACCACGACACCGCTAAAACCCTTATTCACGCTCTCATCACTCCCAACTTGACTACTGCAACCTCCTGCTCACCGGCCTCCCCGCTACCTCCGTTTCACCTATCCAATCTATCATGAACTCTGCTGCCCGCCTAATCCATCTGTCTCCCCGCTACTCCCCTATCTCCCCCCTCTGCCAAGCCCTTCACTGGCTCCCTGCTTCCCAGAGATCCCGGTTTAAAACACTAACCATGACATACAAAGCCATCCACAACCTGTCCCCTCCACACATCTCTGACATGGTCTCCCGATACCTAACCTCATGCAACCTGCGATCCTCCCAAGAACTCCTCCTCTACTCCCCCTTCATCTCCTCTTCGCACAACCGCATACAGGACTTCTCCCGTGCATCACCTATACTCTGGAATTCGCTGCCCCAACACATCAGACATTCTCCTTCCCTGGGAACCTTCAAAAGAAGCTTGAAGACCCACCTCTTCCGCCAAGCCTGCAACCTGCAATGAGACCCAGTCCATCGCACCGCCTCACGACCGACACCTCCCCCTCCTACTGTATCCCCACCCGCCCCTCATAGACTGTGAGCCCTCGCGGGCAGGATCTTCTCCCCTATTGTATCTGTACGTTAGAATTGTCCGCAGCCATTGTTACTTGTATTGTTACTATGTTACTTGCCCTAGTCTGCCCTCTTAACATGTAAAGCGCCATGGAATATTAAGGCGCTATATAAATAAATAATAATAATGATAGAATGTAAAAAAATATATAATTTAAAAAACAGCAACAACACTGTAATATGGGAAAATAAAATATACATTGATAATATAGTTGGATCCACAACAACTCACACAATAAAATGGAAATATTGTCAACAGCACAAAAAAAATCATTACAATCATGATGGGATTGTTGTCTTTTGTTCATCCCAGTGTAACATGTTGCGGGGTTGTAGCAGCAGGGGAAGAAGTCATCTCTTGGGCCCCGGTTACGCTACATGAAGTTGGGCATCCTGGTGAAGTCTGTGGACCTGTAATACCAGGACATTATGCCCTTGCAGACCGCATGATGCTGATGGCTTCGACTGGACAGGACCAGATGTTGTAGAACACAAGGAGGAAGACCACCAGTTCTTTGCAAACAGTGCTTTACTGAACAGCCATTTGATGTCAACTACGTACAGTAGATACAGTAGATAGAGGGTGCGGTTACCGGATTTGCCAAATTGTCCGAGCTTAGCTTCTAGCTTGCTGACACTTAAGGAGCTCCCATCCGGGGAGCCCACGTCGTCTCACGTTCACTGGTCCGGACTCCTGGCCCTGCACCTCTCTGAGCTGTAGACTCTAGATGTGTTGTCTCCAATCACTCATTCTGCACTTCAGTCAGTTCTTTCTATTGGTACTCTGGATCTCACTATCTTTTCTTCGGTTTCTTCTAACGTCAGCGATACCCGCGTCACATGGCTCTGCTCACTTTAGGTTCATCACTATTGCATGCTGGGCCCTATCTACCTTCCTGACAGGAAACCCTCACTGTTCCCTCACTCTAGCCCCTCCCATTCAAGGCTAGTCCAAACATCAACCCTGTTGTCAAGTAATACACACTTCAACATCATTAATGCATTTCACAGTTCACTTTACAATAACACTGGTGTCTTCAAGGGGGGAACATGGGCACTATGTCCATCCTCTTACATTTCCCCCTCCTTTTGCAATGGGCGTCCTTGACATCTGGAAACCTGGAAAACACCAAACACTACACCACACACATATATAAAGTTGACCAACATGAAGAGTCCTTTCTTTTTTTCTCCAGAGGTAACACAGGCCCGGTACTACTTGGTTTAGGACCCTGAAACTGTAACAATCCAAGTCCAGTTTTGTCTCTCACCTGGAAACAGTCCCTCAGGTCAATTTGGCCCATTTTAGCATGGGCCCTCAAGTCAATTTAAGGGTAGACTTTTGCGTCAAATGCACAGTCCATTGTTCCATCATCAGTCCCAAAGACAAGGACGGAGTCTTTTTGTGTCATTCCGGTCCATGAAACAGGCACACAATCCCTTAGGGGAAACATTAGTCCTGGATTGGACTCCGGCCTTAATTGAGGGTGTAGGACCCTCCAGCCACTAGAATGCATCTCAATCCAGCTGAGGGAAAAAACAACAGGTTCACCCATCTGTGGTAATCTGATCACATGCCTCTGGGGGGGCAACAGGCACAGATTTAGCTCCACCAGCTTCTGGCACTCTTGTTGCACATCTCTGATCTTGCTCTTTGCTCTCATTCCAGAAGCCAAGTGGTCTTTGCCAGATCTTCAAGCCACACTTCACCATCAGGCCGCAGGACTCAGGCCTTTCCAACCCCAGGACAGGGGCACCATTATTGTACACGGTACCTCATGCAGCAGCATCAGTATACCACATGCCATGCAAGTCATAACTCTCTCTACCACGTCATTTTGTAACTCTCATTCCATCTACTCCATCAACTCATGCAAATGACCACATCCTTCTCAAACAACTGACTGCGCACTGGATGCGAGGCCTACCTCCGTCTCGTCTCTGGAGTCACTGTCATCTCCGGTTACTACTCCCTGCCCATCTTTACCTTGCGCTCTCTTGGACACATGAATTACAAAGGCCAGTTGTTGTCCTCTCTGACTTCATCCTCATCCATCCAGTGCATCATAGAGTTACTCTTAGGGTACCTTTACACACCGCAACCGCGGCGATAAATTTTGACGGCGATATGTCGCCCTGGAATTATTGCCTCCAAATTGCGGCGTGTAATGTGGGAATTTGGCGGCTCAAAACTGGATCAGCTTTTCAAAAAAAAAAAGTATCAGAAATGTGACGCCCCCGCAGCCAGGCTGCCACAATGAGTACTGCATGTAATCCAATATGTAGAGTCATGCCTGGAGGTAAGTGGAGAACACACTACTGAGACATCCACATACATCCAACATATCTGAACTCCAATCAGAGGGTGCATGGTGGAAGAGACCCACGATAGAGCAGTCCCCACCTTTGGTTGGAGGGTGGAGTTAGGTAAGGGGGAGGGTGGCAATTAGGAGAGTTCCAGTCTAGAGAAGTACTAGGCCAAGGGCCAGGCAAATTACATCGGCAGCCAGCTTTGAATAGCTGGGCCGTGGAACTAGCTGCAAGGAGGGGAATCAGCCCCAAACTCGACCAGGGATCTTCAGGACTGGTCGTGAAGCTGGAAGGCACTGCGTCTTTTTGTCCAGTGGCTACCTTTGTGGACCTTCCAGAGGTTCACAGAGCTACCAAAGGGTCAGATGACCAGTCATCTCTCATAGGACCGGAGCTACCTGCCTGGCAGGGAATGGATCCACGGACACTGAGGAGAAGACAGGAGTACAATAGTGTCAAGACAGTGGGAAGTGAGCAGGAAGGCCTAATACCCTGTGACTTAGCAAAGTGGACTCCAACTTACTCTGGGCTAGCCAGGCTGAACTCCTGGTCTACACTGTACCTCAGCTGGACTATAATCACCTACTTCTACAATTAAAGGGTAAGAACTGCAAAGACTCTTGTGTTGTTTGCTCCTTTCTGCGCCAACCTGCACTACCACCGTCATCCTCCTTCTCCTCTCACACCATCCACTATACCATCTATCTACTACCCCTTCCATGGGATTTGCCCTGGCTGTAGAGGGCATTCCACCTGGCTACTTCACTATCTCCCCTTGGAAGTGTGGCGCCCCTGCGACCAGGAGGCCACATAGGGAATTGCAGCCAGGTAAGAAGGGAAGACAGTTTACACAAACACCCTCACAGACATCCCACACAAGAGTGTTGTAGCATTTGACACGGTAAAGGGTCTGGAAGGGTGGTGTAGCCCCTAAGCAGATACACCCGTGGACTAATGTACATAGTTAAATTAATGCAACGTTACAAGAACCCGTGCCTCCTTAACTGGAAGAAGAATGCTTAATGTTTAATGTTTGAATAAAATAAAATGCTTTCAGGGGGATCCATGCCGGACGGCGTGGGGACACGCCGGTTTAACTCCGGGGGAATGTGGCGCCCCTGTGACCAGGAGGCCACATGGGGAACTGCAGCCAAGTAAGAAGGGAAGACAGTTTACACAAACACCCTCACAGACATCCCACACACCACTAGGAGGCAGCACCCAACCCGGAGCCCGGAACTCTAGGCGTGCAAGGGGTGGTGGGTTTAGAGGACAGTGGGTGGGACAGAATGCAGGTCAGGTGACAGAAGGTAGAAATAGAGGAAGGGGAGGAGGAAGGAGTTAGTAGGCCGAGGTAGGCTGAGCAGTAAAGACAGAAGCACATGTTCTGGAAGAGTGGGGTTGATGGAGTGCAGAATCCAAAGCGCCAGAGAAACCACGGAGAGAAAGTACATCCATAGCCAGCACCCCATGACTGTGAGGAAAGAGAGGACCAGCAGCACTGGGTCCTAGTAATACAGCTGAAACGACCGACTACCGGCGGAGTAGCCTTCCATATTGAAACCAGAGTCACACGGGTCAGGAGGGAGCCTGATAGAGCCTTGCAAGGAAAGGACTATTGGCTAGAAGCAGAGTGTCGGCTCTGAAGGGGACCGACGATTTACCCGTTTTCCTCAGATTCACAGATGGGGAGCTCTAACTCCAAGTTGGAGTTCCTACCCAAAGGACAGGCAGCTCAGTGGCGACCAGGAGGACCCACAAGCGTCCGCTATACTGTCTGGAGACACACACAGAGAGGGAGAGAATAAAGCCTGGAAAGGACGAGAGAAAGAGTGAGGGGTCACAGAGTAACAACCTGGCTGCAGGGAGTAGAAAGGAACCCGGAGGGGAACGTTTGTAACCCGTGTAAGAACTGAACTGTAACTGAACTGCTGTACTGGAAGAACTGCAAAGTAAACACGGTGAACCCTGCCTCTGACTCCCTTGCATGATTATCTGTGAACAGAACCTAATGATAACTTTGCTCCCTTGCCCGTGAATGATTCCTTCCAGCAGGACACAGAAAGTTCCCACCTGGAGAGCCACAGCCTGTCAGCTCTGGACACTGGCTGGAGGAAGGCTGCAGCAGCAGAAACGTAAGTGAACTGTACTTATCACAACCAACATCATACACTTTAACATCACTGCCCCGGGGAACCTAGCTTTACCCGCAGAGAGCTATTCCATCTAGAGCTGCCTAACATCGTCCCCGGAGGTTCTGCGGCAGCAGTGGTCCCATTACTGACCACAAACCTTGGGTGGCGTCACGACAAACTCTAATGCCTTGTAAATATTCCCCTTTTACTTGTGTGGGCCCGGGACACAGTCATGACCAGGACCTCCGTGACATCCCCAGCAGCGACCCGGTCCGGTACCGAGTACCTCGTCCCAGTGGGCTCGACAAAAGCCGCCACAGCAGCCCCTATGGTCAGAACTCCAGCTGGCGTCACAAACTATTAACCCCTGTAACAAGTGTCCGGTCAGGGCCATGACCTCAGGGGATTAACACTGTGATGTAGAGACTGTTGCTCCAGATAGTCGAGTACCTCGGTCCTTGCGACCGCGACAGAAACGCATCTTCTGTTTTTGATCTGTTTTTGATGCGTTTATTGCTGGTGCATTTTTTTTCGCCCATAGACAATGGTTTTAATAGAAAAAGCAGATCTGGAAAACGAATCAATAATTCACATGCTCATTCTTCTTCTTGGTCTGTTTTCTGCCCATAAAACGGACTACTTCAAAACGTTGTGTCTGAATCCCAAATTTTGAAAACTCATTGACTTAGTTGGGAATCTCAGAAATTGATCCGTTTCACTGCACTTTCACTGCAAAAATAGATGTTCACCTGGGGCTGGCTGGCTGATCTGGCCCTGGGTTGCAGTCCATGGATGGGCCAGGTGAGGAGCGGGGGGGAGGGGGTGCTACTGGAGACAACTGAGAAGCAGGGGGGTGGGGGGGTGCTACTGGAAGCAAGTGAGGAGCTGGGGGGGTGGGCCTTCACTCACATGCTGGCTGTCCGCAGCCTCCGCTACAATCACTCTGCTACATGCGGCCGCTCTGACTATCTGGGCGGCCCTATGACAGGACTGAACCACCGGCCTGGGGGGCAATTGCCACACTGTCACCTGGGCCAGTCCGCCCCTGATGTTCGCAAAGCAGATCAAAAACACCACGTGTGAATATATCCTAATCATTAGAAAACACAGATCCAGCAGCAATCCGTTGTGCAGACACAACTTTTTCGTCCGTTTTTAAAAAATTGATTTTTGCAGGAGTCCATGGAGAGCAGATCCAGTACCTAATCACTATCTTCCATTTTAAAATATTCCAGTAAGAAAAAAATGGATCATTACAAATGATGAAAAGAGAATAACAAATGGCTAAATAGCGATCAGTGAACAGATTTGAACTTTTCTAGCAGATCATTACTGGACATGTGAGCTTAGCCTTGAAAGTGTTGCGGGGCTCAGTGCCATTCAGGCCTTTTTGAGCAGTTTGCACCCTAGCCACCTCCACAGTGCAAAGGGTTTGTTCACAGTTACATTCTCTCAGGGACGATTCAGACAAAATATTGATTTTCAGCAGTCTTTCACTTGAATGGTCATGAAACATCAGCCAAGCAGAGATATGAGAGGCACTAATCTTCAACATTACAGAGGTTCATATAAACTTGACAGGTACCGATACCTCTGCTCTTACTGTAGCGTGGTTAGCTTCGCCATCTAACACTGCAGGTACGGACGGGGGCCCAAGTAAGCAAAACCTCCCGCCACCGGAATCCGGACCGATGCTCCTGTGATCTTGGACCTATTTTGGGCTGAGGTACCTTCTTGTGGCGCTAACGGCAACCCGGTGATTATGGGCCCACAGTTCGTCGGTATGCAGCCAGAGATAAACTGCTGACCACCTCGGCTTCCCGTGTTGCCGGTGTTCCCCCAGACGTTACCAGCCGGCTCCAACCGGTTCAGGTCCGTTTCCTTCTGTCCTGGGCCCCCTCGTTAAGATGGGGATCCCTCCTGTCAGCGGCACTGTCAGGCACGTCCTCCCTGACTGCCTTTCCAGCACCAACTGAACTGTCACTCAACTCTTTCTGCTCTAAACTTTTTGAACCTACTGAATAATCAGTCCCTTTACTATAAAGTGGCCTACTGTTGTGCGTAAACTGAGACTCCACAAGTTAACCCCGAACCCACAACTTAAAGAGATACCACACATATTTACTAGATGCAATACCTCTCTGTGGCGCCCAGTCAGAGGGGCGCCACACAGGGAGCTGTACCATCAAGGCCGCTATACCACCACCCTGCAGAGAACTACTGAAGCGGCGCTGGTGCTCCATCACCAGAAGCTGCGGGTGGTGTCATGTGAACTATATTATAAACTTTATTTTCCCTGTACATATATTCCCCCTTTTTAAGTACGGTCTCCAGGGCCACGGGTCCAGGCAGGCCACCAGTGACATCTCCAACTACAGCGGCAAGGGGCCCGGATACCCGAGTCCCCACTACCCCGGGCGACTCAGCAGCATTACCCATTTAACATTGTATGCCTCACGTAGCCGGATCCCTGAGTAGCTCTGAGGGTCTGTCCAAATTAATGTAACTGGGTACTCAGTGGTGTAACTTCAGGACCAAGGGCCCCGATGCAAAAGCTCCAACGGGGCCCCCAAATATTGCAAAGCTTTAATAGTATTAGTTGTTTTTTATAGGCCAGATGGACTTTTGGGGCTTCCCTAGGCTGCAGGGCCCTGGTGTGATCGCAACCCCTGTACCTTTTGTAGTTACGCCCCTGTGGGTACTCATTTTTCTGCCTATAGCAAAATGGCTGCAACTTTTTTCTAACTCCTAACTCTACCCCTAACGGGTGTTCTGACAAATTTAACTCTTTCCCTACTTGAGAGGACCCCGGAAACAGTCTCCAACCCGGCTGCTAGGTGGCCACATTTCACATCTTAACATTACAATTTTGCATTTTGCGCAAAATATAATATACCGTATATACTCGCGTATAAGCCGAGTTTTTCAGCCCAAAATTTGGGCTGAAAAGTCCCCCCTCGGCTTATACGCGAGTATATAAAAAATACCGCAGCAGCCCCGGAGGTATACAGGCCCCCCATCAAGTTCCAGGGCCCCCCCCCCCCTTGCGCGCCAGCCTGTAAAGTAAAATCATACTTACCAGTGTCCTGTCGCGCCGTCCGCAGCTGCCGACACGCGATCCCCGGCTTCATTCCGCGTCTTCCGCATTTCCTGTAGTCGCGGGCAATGACGTCATTGCCCGCGACCACAGGAAGTCGGAAGCCAGAAGACGCGGATTGAAGCCCGGGATCACGTGTCGGCAGCTGCGGACGGCGCGACAGGACACTGGTAAGTATGATTTTACTTTACAGGCTGGCGTGCAAGGGGGGGGGGCCCTGGAACTTGATGGGGGGCCTGTATACCTCCGGGGCTGCGGCTGTATACAGCCCCGGGGCTGCGGCTGTATACAGCCCCGGGGCTGCGGCTGTATACAGCCTCGGGGCTGCGGCTGTATACAGCCCTGGGGCTGCGGCTGTATGCAGCCCTGGGGCTGCTGCTGCTGTATACTACCTAAGGGCTGCTGTATATACCTATGGGGCTGCATATGGGGCTGCATATGGGGCTGCATATACCTCTGGGGCTGCATATACCTCTGGGGCTGCATATACCTCTGGAGCTGCATATACCTCTGGGGCTGTATATACCTCTGGGCCTGCATATACCTCTGGGGCTGCATATACCTCTGGGGCTGCATATGGGGCTGCATATACCTCTGGGGCTGCATATGGGGCTGCATATACCTCTGGGGCTGCATATGGGGCTGCATATACCTCTGGGGCTGCATATGGGGCTGCATATACCTCTGGGGCTGCATATACCTCTGGGGCTGCATATGGGGCTGCATATACCTCTGGGGCTGCATATGGGGCTACATATACCTCTGGGGCTGCATATGGGGCTGCATATACCTCTGGGGCTGCATATGGGGCTGCATATACCTCTGGGGCTGCATATACCTCTGGGGCTGCATATACCTCTGGGGCTGCATATACCTCTGGGGCTGCATATGGGGCTGCATATACCTCTGGGGCTGCATATGGGGCTGCATATACCTCTGGGGCTGCATATACCTCTGGGGCTGCATATACCTCTGGGGCTACATATACCTCTGGGGCTGCAAATACCTCTGGGGCTGCATATACCTCTGGGGCTGCATATGGGGCTGCATATACCTCTGGGGCTGCATATACCTCTGGGGCTGCATATGGGGCTGCATATACCTCTGGGGCTGCATATACCTCTGGGGCTGCATATACCTCTGGGGCTACATATACCTCTGGGGCTGCATATACCTCTGGGGCTGCATATACCTCTGGGGCTGCATATGGGGCTGCATATACCTCTGGGGCTGCATATACCTATGGGGCTGCATATACCTCTGGGGCTGCTGTATACTACCACTGGGGCTGCTGCTGTATACTACCACTGGGGAGGCTGCTGTATACCTCACTGCTGGGGGTTGTATACCTGTGCTGGAGTCCACCCTCGGCTTATACGCGAGTCAATAAGTTTTCCCAGTTTTTGGGGGCAAAAGTAGGGGGGTCGGCTTATACACGGGTCGGCTTATACACGAGTATATATATATATATATATATTAACATCAGCACAGGGTACCTGAATTTACCAAGTATCCTCCAGGGCACAGGGTGGAAGAGCCTAACCCTCCCCTACAAAGGCTCCTAAACTTGGTGTTTGCAGGGCATCCTCCGATCAAGTCACAGAGGAAACCCTCAACTTCTGTTTAACCACGATGACAGAAGCACCTGAGGGATTAACTGTTCAGGATACAGTAGGTACCTGCAAGTGGGTACAGTTCTCATGCCATATAATAATACTACATAACTTTCAGAGCAGTACCTGTTTACTTACCTTTCCACTTGGTACCACATATCCTGAGCTCAGTGGCTCAAGATGAGCAGCTTAAAACTGAAAAAAAAAATTGATTTCTAGACACTCTGCTGGGAGAGGTTTAAGCTATATGTGTGTTTATGTGGCCACCTGGTGGTTGTAATGTGAATTACAGCTTGTTAAAAGGTTTGTCCCGCATGTCGCCATAATGTATTGTATTTAGGGTCCATAAATGAATTCAAGAATAAGTAATGGTGGACACATTTGTATATCACAGTGCAGCAAGGGGTTAAACCAGGGTTACTCGGATCCCCAAGTCTGTGTTTTCGAGCACTTGGTAAAGGACATCTCTGTAGGATATTATTTAATTAGGACGCCTTGTGCCACATTCCATTAATTCCTGTATCCCCAGTTACTCTCTCCATAAGACCGTGGAGATGAAACCAGAGATGGCCGCATACAAGAGTCAAACCGTAAGGGACGGTGTGCCAAACATCCTTGTAAGATAAAGTTATGCTGGCGGCTCACATACCGTAGCGGCTCCTCCTGTCGCCTGGATCTATCTTTGCCCTGTGAGGTGTTTTCATCTCCAGTCTCAGGTTGGGGTGTCTCATGGATAAGACATCTCTAGACTCCATGCCCTTGAATCTGGTTTCAGACAGCAGGTCATATGTTGCAGATATCCCAGTCGGTGCCACCAGCTAATTTGGATTGCTAAGAAGATACTTAAGAGTCAGCAAGACCGCATGGCGTCTGACAAGACAGCTGCCCATCAATTGCTACCTCAGAGGAAATGTCCGCCAAGAATATTAAAACGCTCCCCATGCTGTGCTGTTTATTTATTTTTTTTAAATAATAATATAAGTAGTAGACAGGCTTGGACTGGCCCACGGGTGGACAAGGCTATCCTCTGGTGGGTCCACAGGTGGACAGGGCAATCCTCCGGTGGGTCCACAGGTGGACAGGGCAATCCTCTGGTGGGTCCACAGGTGGACAGTGCAATCCTCTGGTGGGTCCACAGGTGGACAGGGCAATCCTCTGGTGGGTCCACAGGTGGACAGGGCAATCCTATGGTGGGTCCACAGGTGGACAGGGCAATCCTCTGGTGGGTCCACAGGTGGACAGGGCAATCCTCTGGTGAGCTCACAGGTGTACAGGGCAATCCTCTGGTGGGTCCACAGGTGGACAAGGCAATCCTCTGGTGGGTCCACAGGTGGACAGGACCATCCTCTGGTGGGTCCACAGGTGGACAGGGCAATCCTCTGGTGGGTCCACAGGTGGACAGGGCAATCCTCTGGTTGGTCCACAGGTGGGCAGGGCAATCCTCTGGTGGGTCCACAGGTGGACAGGGCAATCCTCTGGAGGACCCACAGGTGGGCAGGGCACTTTTTCCTTTGGGCTGCCAGGTGAACAGGGCTATCCTCCAGTAGGCCCACAGGTGGACATGGCAGTCCTCCAGTAGGCCCACAGGTAGACAAGGCAATCTTCCAGTGGGTACACAGGTGGACAGGGCAATCCTCCGGTGGGTCCAGAGTTGGACAGGACAATCCTCCAGTGGGCCCACAGGTGGACAGGGAAATCCTCCGGTGGTTCTACAGATAGACAGGGCAATCCTCTAGTGGGTCCACAGGTGGGCAGGGCAATCCTCTGGTGGGTCCACAGGTGGGCAGGGCAATCCTCTGGTGGGTCCACAGGTGGGCAGGGCAATCCTCTGGTGGGTCAACAGGTGGACAGGACCATCCTCTGGTGGGTCCACAGGTGGGCAGGGCAATCCTCTGGTGGGTCCACAGGTGGGCAGGGCAATCCTCTGGTGGGTCCACAGGTGGACAGGGCAATCCTCTGGTGGGTCCACAGGTGGACAGGACCATCCTCTGGTGGGTCCACAGGTGGACAGGACCATCCTCTGGTGGGTCCACAGGTGGGCAGGGCAATCCTCTGGTGGGTCCACAGGTGGACAGGGCAATCCTCTGGTGGGCCCGCAGGTGGACAGGGCAATCCTCTGGTGGGCCCACAGGTGGACAGGGCAATTTTCTGGTGGGTCCACAGGTGGACAGGACCATCCTCTGGTGGGTCCACAGGTGGGCAGGGCAATCCTCTGGTGGGCCCGCAGGTAGACAGGGCAATCCTCTGGTGGGTCCACAGGTGGACAGGACCATCCTCTGGTGGGTCCACAGGTGGACAGGACCATCCTCTGGTGGGCCCACAGGTGGACAGGGCAATCCTCTAGTGGGTACACAGGTGGACAGGGCAATCCTCTGGTGGGCCCACAGGTGAACAGAGCAATCTTCCGGTGAGCCTCTTAGCAGTATTATGTCACATACACCCAAAACATGATCAGTAGTTGTCACAATACACTTGTTTCACTATGTACAGAAAAAAGGAATCATCTCATCATTCATTTTACAATCTGCCCAGAATATTATTATATAAAAGCATTGGTAAACTTGTAAAAGTAATATTTGCATGTAGTTGATTAGCGGAACCCAGAGTCAATGTTACCGGAGTGTCCCTGCCACACCAGTCTGGCACTGGATGTAGGTCACGCTTGTGGTGCACAAAGTAGAGGAGGCTGCACAGAGAGCCGGTCACGTCTGCCGTTGTCCATACCAATCAATCACAGCCTGTATGCTATCCAACTTTGTAAGAACAGAAAAAGAATCAAACTATGCTTCAAATTTTGATTATGCCCCAACCTAAAGATGAAACCAGAAGTTTAAATACATTCTAGAAAAAGACACATCTGCATTTTTTCTCACTATCTGACATGATTTTCGGTCAATTTCCCATTTTCGGTCAATTAGGATTACCATAATTATTAATAATTGACAAATGAAAGAAAGATAATGTTTTAAGATATTTTTATTACTTTCAGTAAAGTCACAAGCTTACATACACTAATATTACTATGCCTTTAAACAATTTGGGACAGCCCATATGATGATGTCATACGTTTGGAAGCTTCTGATAGGTTTATTAGTAACATCTGAATTAATTAGAGACACACCTGTGGATGTATTTTAATGCACACCTAAAACACACTACTTAGTGTAGAATCATGGGAAAGTCTAAAGATATCAGCAAAGATATCATGAAGATAATTGTGGACTTGCACAAGTGTGGATCATCCTTCGGTGCAATTTCCAGACGCTTGAAGGTGCCTCATTCATCTGTACAAACAATTATATGCAAGCACAAACAAGATGGGAATATCACACAGACATACATATACACACACATACTGTACATACGCACATCTACACACACACATGTACATATATACACATGTGCACCTACGCGTCCTCCATCTTTGGCCACTCGGGTATTCAAAGAAGGTGGCGCATCACACCACCCAACTGCAAGATTACAGTTATTACAAGATTACGTTGGACACGAATTTGGTGGAAGCTAATAAAATGGATAACGAGGTGTCTCTGTCTATTAGGTTTGTAAACAAGGATTTCTATCGGTGATGTTTTTTTTCTCTTTACTGAAAGTATTGCTAATGGCTGGCTGTCATACTGATGGCTGACATTAGCAATAGGGCTTGATGTCAGCTGCCAAAAAAAGCTGACATCAACCCCTTTATTACCCAGTCTGCCACCACTACACGGCAGCTGCAAGAGCAGGGTAACCGCTGGTTTTGGTGTCTCTCTTGGAGGCGCCAATTATGGGGTGGCTGCTGGCTGCCGTTTTCAGCGTGGGGGGCCCAGAACGCTTGGGCCTTACTAGGCTGAGAATTCCAGCCCTCTGCTGCCTGGGTTATGACGGCTGGCAATAGAAAATACAGTGAAGCCCACGCCAATTAGTTTTTTAATTATTTATTTAAATAAAAACAAAATAGGGCTTCCCTGTATTTTTCATTGCCAGCGAAGGTAACACCAGGCAGCAGGAGTTGGCAGCCAGTAGCTGCTTGGTCTACCTGCACTGGCAATAGAAAATACAGTGAAGCCCTACATGTTTTTTACCAGGAAATTAAACACTTTATAACAAAAATAAACACAATAACAAGTTTTTAAGTAAAAATACATTTACATACATTACACACATGGAGGAAAGTGCACAGGAGGAAGAAGACAGCTCAATGGAGAGAGCACATGAGGTCTCTTAGAAACATCTGAATTAATTGGAGACACACCTGTGGATGTATTTTAATGCACACCTGAAACACACTGCTTCTTTGTGTAGCTAGCATCATGGGGAAAGTCTAAAGAAATCAACCAGGATATGAGAAAGAGAATTGTGGACTTGCACGAGTCTAGTTCATCCTTGGATGCAATTTCCAGATACTGGAAGGTGCTTCATTCACTTGTACAATTATATGCAAGTACAAACAAGATTGGAATGTCCAGCCATCATACCACTCAGGAAGGAGATCGATACTGTGTCCCAGAGATGAATGTGCTTTGGTCCGACATGTGCATAAAAAGCAAAAAACCTTGTGAAGATGATGGCGAAAGCTGGTAAGATTGTGTTTTTATTCACAATGAAACGAGCACTGTATTAACATGGGCTGAAAGGCCACTTTGCCAGGAAGAAGCCATTACTCCAAAAGAAACAGAAAAAAAAAACAGGTTAATTTTTGCAAATGCACACAGGAAAAAAGATATTTTCGAGACTTGTCCTGTTGTTTCAAATACTAATGAAATGTATGTCAACCTGTGACTTTGCAGAAAGTAATAAAAATGCTTTAAAACATTCTCTCTCGTTATACTGGTACTTGGCAAGAAATATTAATTATTGCAATCCTAATTGACCTAAAACAGGAAAGACTTATGGCCACTTTACACACACCAACTTATCTGTCCAACTTCTGAACAACTTACTGGTTGCAGTGAAATCATGGACACATTGTTCCATTTGTACACAGCCACAAAATGGAGCAATGTGTCCATGATTTCACTGCAACCAGTAAGTTGTTCAGAAGTTGGACAGATAAGTTGGTGTGTGTAAAGTGGCCCTTAGGGCCACGTCACACACACAGATATTTGTGCAGATATTGTTCGCAGATCTCTGGTTGCAGTGAAATCATGGACACATTGTTATTTGTACACATCACAAAATGGAACATTGTGTCCATGATTTCACTGCAACCAGAGATCTGCGAACAATATCTGCACAAATATCTGTGTGTGTGACGTGGCCCTTATTCTGATTTCATGTCAGATAGTGAGAAAACCATGCAGATGTGTCTTTTTATAAGTGAATGGAAACTTCTGGTTTCAACTGTAGCTCTCAGAATACAGCAATTCAAAACAATAATTTTTTTCAATAAAATTGACTTTATTGTGTAAAAGCAGCAAAACATAAAAAAACAACATAACATAAATTTGGTATTGCTGTAATCCTACTGGCCCTAAAAGCTGTCCTGTTAATTTTACCCCATGGTAAATGGCATAAAACCCAAAAAAGAAACAACTCTTGATTTGCTGTTTTATGTTCATTCTGCTTCCCAAAAACTGAAATAGAAAGCAATCAAAATACATTATGTGCCCGAAAATGGTTACAATTAAAACAACAGAATAAAGTTCAAAAAACAACTTACGATGGCCAACTAATGCTATGCACAAGCTGGGTGCAGAGAACTTCCCAAGATAGAGATGGGGTCAGCGCTGCAGATGGAACAGCCACTCACAGCCTTTTAATGAAGGTGAGCAGCTGCTTGTATAATGCACCCTAATGCTGCATAGGGAGTCTGTCTTAGGCGGCCGTCACACGCTGAGATATCCTTAGCGATATTGTAAGCGATCACGTGCACGCGCAATCGCTTACAATATCGCTCACATCGCTGGTGAGATGTCACACAGACAGACTCACCAGCGATGCGGAGCAGCGATCTCACTCGTTACTATGGTACACATCGGGTAACTAGGCGCCGCGCGTCGCTTAGTTACCCGACGTGTACCATAGTTACCATCTCCCAGCATAGACGCGGTCGCTGGGAGATGGATCATCGTGGTGTCATACACCACGATGATGCAGATCGTTGCATCGTTCATCGCTAGATCTGAGAACCGGAGCTCAGATCAGCGATGTCACGATCAAGCGATTTCACATCGTGAATCGCTTGTTTACATGCAACGATTTCTTGCCCGATATCGCTTAAGCGATCAAAAAGGAGATCGCTTAAGGCGGCCGTCACACGCACAGATATCTTTAGCGATATTGTAAGCGATCACGTGCACGCGCAATCGCTTACAATATCGCTCACATCGCTGGTGAGATGTCACACAGACAGACTCACCAGCGATGTGGATCTGCGATCTCGCTGGTTACTATGGTACACATCGGGTTGCTAGGCGCCGCGCGTCGCTTAGTTACCCGACGTGTACCATAGTTACCATCTCCCAGCATAGGCTCTGCCGCTGGGAGATGGATCATCGTGGTGTCATACACCACGATGATGCAGATCGTTGCATCGTTCATCGCTAGATCTGAGAACCGAACCTCAGATCAGCGATGTCACGATCAAGCGATTTAACATCGTAAATCGCTTGATTACATGCAACGATATCTTGCCCGATATCGCTTAAGCGATCAAAAAGGAGATCGCTTAAACGATATCGGGCAAGATATCGTTCCGTGTGACGGCCACCTTAACGATATCTGGCAAGATATCTCAGCGTGTGACGGCCGCCTTAGGCCTCTTTCACACATCCGTACCTTGGGCACATGTGTGATCCGTGCTGACAGAAGCCGGAGGCACGGACATACAAAGACACATGGTGCTGCATAGGGAGTCTGTCTTATTGATAGGTGAGATACACACTGTCTGAACAGGAGCCCATTAGTTACGCTAGTTGCAGCAGGCTACTTAACACTGCATGACTATATGCACCATGTCTGAACAGTAGCCTATTTGTGACACCCAGTGTGGCAGGCTAGTTAATACTATATGAGTATATCTCACATAACAGACTCACCGGTTTACCATCTAAACTGATAAAGCCTGATTAATACACCCTGCAAAAAATGTATAAATGTGCATGAACAATGTTAGGTATTAGTTGATATTTTGGCCAAATAAGGAAGCTTGCAGTCCATGTGTCAAGGGTCCTCATGCTTGCAAGTCCCTATCAACAAAAAATTCAAAAAGCCACATTCAGCGTCCGCATGTTTGGCATTTCTGTTCTGAAGAAACTAACTTAATCTACATTGTGCGGTAGGAGTAGCGGTGACATGGTGTCCGTGCTTTTTGGGTCATGTTGTGTCAGGTGTCGACAGTACCGCTGGTGGTACTGCGCAATGGGTTCATCAATTGGGTGTGAAATATGGCTGCCGCTGGCACGTGATGCGAGGTCAACCAGATGGCAGTTGATGTCAGACGCCACAAGGTATACAAAATATATAAATAAATTTTTTCATTTTTTATGTTTTTACCTTTTTTTTTACATTAGATAGGTTCTCATGTTTTTCTGACTATAGCATGTGCTCCATAGGCCTCCTGTTTGTACAGGGTGGGCCATTTATATGGATGCACCTAAATAAAATGGGAATGGTTGGTGATATCAACTTCCTGTTTGTGGCACATCAGTATATGGGAGGAGGAAAACTTGTCCAGATGGGTGGCATCCATGGCGGCCATTTTGAAGTCGGCCATTTTGGATCCAACTTTATTTTTTTCAACGGGAAGAGGGTCATGTGACACATCAAACTTATTGAGAATTTCATAAGAAAAACAATGGTGTGCTTGGTTTCAACATAGCTTTAATCTTTCATGAGTTATTTACAAGTTTAGGACCACTTATAAAATGTGCTCAAAGTGCTGCCCATTGTGTTGGATTGTCAATGCAACCCTCTTCTCCCACTCTGGACACACTGATAGTAACACCGCAGAAGAAATGCTGCACAGGCCTCCAGGATCCGGTGTGTCAGATGCTGCACATCTCATATCTTCACAGCATAGACAATGGCCTTCAGATGAGGGATGAGGGAAACTTTTTTGTGAATGGTGAAATTAACCAACAAAACCCAGCGCTATTGGTCTGACACTAACCCACAGTGGATAGATCCCTCCAAGACTGCTGGAACACAAACATTGATGGTATGGTGTGGTATATGGGGTACAAAGATAGTGGGGTCATTCTTCATCAACAGAAACCTCAATGCCACTAGATATCTGAAATTGCTACATGATGACGCGTCATGTGAGCCTCTGCGTCACGCAGGTCCTTTCAGAGCAAGGGCATAAATCCTGATTTCGCTGACAGGACCTGCGCGACGCTGCGGCTCCCCACACACACAGCGGCGTACAGATGTGGCAAACGCTGAGGCTGCGCAACAGTTGGGGTGATGGAGGTGGTGGAGGCGGCAGAGGAGGAGTACCCGGACCCGGGGGTGAACATCTGCATGCAGCCAGCATATTGACACATCAGTCGGGTGTGCCAATATGGCCACCATTTTTTTTTCTGTTGTAGGTGGAACAATCCAGCACCGCCTCCACCTCTTCCTGCTATAATACAGCTCCTATGTACAAGAATATAACTAATATAATACACATCAACCAACCACATCCGCTTGCCGCTGTGTATGGGGACTCGCAGCTCACATGAGCTGGCGCGTCACGCAGGTCCTTTCAAAGCAAAGATCTATGTCCTGGCATTGAAAGGACTTCCAAGACATGCCAGGTCACGTGAGCGGCGAGTCTCCACACCCACACAGCGGTGGGCATATGTGGCAGGGACGCATACACAAATATATTCACATTTACACACAATAAACGCAAATACATACACAAACGCACGTATACACAGCTAGACATACATATACACACGCATACATACATATACACACACATACATACACATACACACACATACATAGTAAATACATATACACACATACATATATACACACATACATACGCATACAGACATACACATACAAACACACACATAACCGTACATATACACATATACATACACACACATACGTACACATATACACACGCATAGACATATTTACACACAGACATATGTGGCGCCCCACTAAGAGTGCGTCACAGGAGGGTACTACACCCCTGACTGAAGGTGTCGTATTCTCTGTTCTAGTAGTGAGTAGGATAATCCTGAAGCTCCATCCACCACATGCAACACCTAGTGTTAGAGGACCAATTAGGCACCCGTTCCTAGGGTAACCGGTCCTGGTGGGAGGAGAGACTAGGGTATATAGCAGTGGGGAAAGCAGCAAGGAGTTAGTTGAGAGAACACCAGGAAGAATAGTGCAGAAGTCAAGTCGTGACAGGAGAGAAGAACAGAAGCTGCACAGAGCTGCGCAGAAGATGTAGCAGAGTAGAAAAAGAACAGAAAGAGAACGGAGGCAGCTAACAGGGAGGGCACCGCAGTCTGGTGGCCCAGAAGAGACAGAGAGGGTCAAAGTTAGAGCGGGTGATTCAAGACCCGAGCCCAGTCCACAGAACTCGGAGTTCCGGCTCCGACGGGGTCCAGCAGGTCCACCCCTGAACCACAAAACCCGGAGTGGTCGTAGGCTTTATAGGAGCTCGACTCACAAAACACCAACTACCGCAGCTATACCGGGAGCACCCACCATTGAAGGCCAGGGGCCGTGAGTGCAAAGCGGTGACCCAACCGAAGGCCCTCAGTGTTCCTAATTGGGTATACAGAGCAGCGAAGAGAAGGGACAGACAGTGATAGAGAAAGACTCATATGGAGCGTCATAAGGACACTAATCATTGCAGGAACCACCCGGTTCACTACCCGGCATTAAGAACTGTGTTACTCTGTATGCTGCAGAATACCCGAGTAAATACCCGTTCAGAGTGAGCAACGTGTCAGAACTTTATTCCAGAACTGTCATTCACGTGCATTGCTTTACAGAAACGACCGAGCTGCCCTATTCCACCATCGCAGCACACAGCTCCAGGGAACCCGCTCGTCCTGTAGGAAGCGACTCCATCTTACTGCCGCCCATCACCCCGGAGGATCCAGCAGCGCCGGTGCCATCACCGGAACCTACAGGTGGCATCACGAACAAGACTTTATTCCTGTTTATTATTTTATCTTTTTCCCCTTTTATTGACCACCGGGCCCACAGCCTCAGGCACCGAAACCGTGACCTACAGACTGCGTCTGAGAACTGAGTCTCCTGGCCCACAGTGAGTCACATACATGTACATATACACGTACATATACATACACACATACATATACACACAGACATACAAATACATACATATACACACATAGATAAACATATACACATACATACACACACCTACACACATATACATGCATACACATGTACATATACACACATACATACACATATACATACACACACATGTGCACTTATGCGGCCACTCAGGTATGCAAAGTAATTACAGGATTACATCGGATGGGAACTTGGTGGGAGCTAATAAAATGGATAACGAGGTATCTCTGTCTATTTTGTATGTAATAAAGGATGTCTCACTGTTGTGTATTTTTTCTTTTTACTAAAAGTATTGCTAATGGCCATTTGTCGTACTGACAGCTGACATAAGCAATAGGGCTTGATGTCAACTGCCCAAAAAGGCTGACATCAACCCCTTTATTACCTAGTCTGCTGACGCACACCAGGGGCCAGGGTTACTCCCGGTTTATACAGGCGATTCTTCTCCTTCCTTGTCACGGGTGGACCGCGCCTGCCGGTAGTGGGGCCCGGTGTAGTGCAGATCAAAATGAGGACGTCTTACGGGAACAGATTAAAGGGGGGTTTAATTTGTTTTCTTCGTGACGCCACCTATGAGTAGATTCGGTAAGGGCTACCGACGCTGCGGAACCTCCCGGGGTGATGGACAGCAGCAAGATGTTACGCTCCCCACAGGCTGAGCGGTGATCCCCGGGGGCTGGAGCTGCTCAAGATGTTGTGCGGCAACTGCGGTTACCTTTAGTTCATGACGGACAGTTCATAAGGAGACACGGACACAGTTAGTCTCTGCAACGGTTCTTTACTGTAACCAGCAGGCAGTACATGGCTTACAGTGGTTGAGTAGAAGACCGGGTGGACTCAGCAGTGATAGTGCTCCTCAGAGATCCGCAGTGTACCTCCTTTCTACCTCCTTAGCTTCTCTTGCCAGCGTCGCCCAGGAATACCAGATCGGGTACGGGGAGGCTGCTTCAATGCCCTATCCATGTTGTACGTTCTGGATTCTTTGGGGAGCCTTGGGTCCCTCAGTGGGTACACCGCTGGTTAGACGACTGGAAACTGGCTGGTGGTGGGGTGCTCCTATAAAGCTGCTCCTCCACGGGGCTGGTTCGCGTGGCAGAGGTGAACTGCTGCCAGCTTCGGTACCAGTGAACCGGCTGTGAGTTGTGGGCACGGGAGTCTTTTGGGAACCCGTGTAGAAATGCCCATTCCCGGTAGTTAAGGCCTCAGGTGCTGACACCCGACCGGTGACGGCCCAGGGGCCCGCACGGAGTGCGGAGCCCCCGCTCCTCTCCAAGTTCTGTGTTCTAGGCTCTAGATTCCAGACTAGACTGTTCTAGACTATTGTGTGTTCTACTTCACTACCCTAACACTCCACCCACCAGGACCTATGATTGGTCCTCTGTTCTAGGTGTTGTATGTTGGGTTGGATCTCTGAGTTAACTATTGCACTGCTTTGTCTAGAGAATATTGCGGCTGCAATACTCCCTTGTGACGCACTCGTTGCGGGGCGCCACACTCCCCCTTGGTTAAATCAGCTTGTCCCCAAGCGTCAAACTACTCACATTACAGAGGTTTTTACATTTTTTATACATATATGACACACTTTTATTAAAATAGAAAAACAGGTAAAGATATGCTTTGGTGATGTAAGCAAAGAAACAGGTAATCACTTTGTGCGGACCCGGCGGGCGGTCGGCTGTACTTTAACTAGAGTCCAGGCTGTAGCCGCAAGATCACACGGTCAGTGATTAACGGTAACAGAGTCATTGATGAAAGTTCAAGTTTTTAAAGTCACTGGCTCTGAGGGTGATGGCGCACCCGGATAGCGAACCACCCATCTGCACAAGCATAGCGCTCGTAGGTGATTATATCGCCCCGGTATAGGTCGCGATCGGGATGTCCTCTTGGCAAGTTTGACTCAACGTCCCGGCGCCCCACAAACACCTCCTCATTCAAACCCACCTCCCAAGCGAACCCCCACCCGGTATTTAAGCTAAAGGTGGAAATTCTACCTTCACGGCGGAGTTCATCAGGCAGCGGCGGCTGGCGGCGAGCCTCGGCACGGGCCTCCATGTTGGCGCGTTCTCGGGCTTGCCACTCCTCTCGTCGTCTCTGGCGTATATCTCCGTCGTTACGGCTCGGGGTGTAAAGATGAGTATTGGAGCTGGTGGTTTGGCGGGAAGCTTGAACTTGGCGGGCTGTCTGTATCGGAACCCGGTGGAACGGCACAGGGGAAGGTGTCGGCAGTGCACCCGACCAGTGTACCCGAGCTGTGTGCCCGGAAGGAAGTTCCTTGCTGTCTCCCCAAGCGAACCCGGTGTCGAAATCCTCAGCGGTGCTGTGGGTCTCGTAGTCATCCTCTCCGACCTCTTCCTCGATGACCACATCAGGCTGCTCGATGGTGAAAGACGTTAAAGCTTGTTCCGTTGTACAACAGGGCGGTGGTGCTGCGGATCCTTCCGTAGGGACGTCCTGCAGGGCTTCCAGGCTGCCTGCCTCTTCATCTGTTTCCGCAGGTAAAGGTGTTTCAATCCCGGTTACTCGGTAGGCCTCGGCAATGGCAAGGGAAGCCTCCGGTACGGGGACAAAACAGGCGACTGTCTCTGTAGTGGTGAAACATGTCGCGGGTTCCTCAGTGGGAACCTGGTAGAGATCTAATTCTTCCATGGAGCGTGTTATGAGCTCCGGCTCAAGAACGGAATCGGTTGCGATGTTGGTCGCTGGAACGGGTCGAGTTGCGGCCTCCACCGGAATGACACAGTCTATTGGCTCAGGTGACGGAGCAGGACAGGTGGTAGGCGAGGGTGAGGCGGTCGAGAAGCTGGTGACGTCGTCTGGGCTTGGAGAAGCTGCACCCGGTCGGCTCTGCTGCATCGCATGGTGTAGTCGTCTGCCTAGGGTCGCGCTCCAGCTACGGATCGTCCATTCCACTGTCTCTAGTAACCGCACCCGGAGGTCTTGTAGAGCCTCTAGCCAGAAGTCGGGACTGCCGTCTATGGTAAGGGCAGAATCCGGACTCGGTTGGCTGATGGCTGCTCTGGCCTCCGCCTCGACCTCCCGCATCAGGTCTTGGAGTCTCATGCTGGCCATTCTTCTTTGGAGGGAAACCACACCCGATCAACCGGTAAGACGTTCTGGTTGAGCTGGTCAGGAATTCCGTCTGTGTGTCTATGTATGACACTCCCATCTCCTCTGGGCTTTTGTAGTCCAATCGTGGGAAAAGTCTTTGGGGTCCGCCCCCATGGTTGATTCGAGCAATCAGGGCGGACAAAGAGTTTGGCGCCTTTTGTCTTTAGCCCTCCCACAGTGAGGGGGGGGTTGACTCACTCCTGGGCTTCACGTGGCGGCTTCTTGTGGCGGGAACGCCATCTTGGGCGCCATCTTGACCCAATGGTGTAAAGGCGGGAAAGTTCTTTTAGGGACGAACAAAGTCCAATTGTAGACAATAAAGTCCAGTTTAAGCACAATATACCCGTTGGGTAACGGGCCTGCTCGTATCCTGTTCGTGACGCCATTTTCTGACGCACACCAGGGGCCAGGGTTACTCCCGGTTTATACAGGCGATTCTTCTCCTTCCTTGTCACGGGTGGACCGCGCCTGCCGGTAGTGGGGCCCGGTGTAGTGCAGATCAAAATGAGGACGTCTTACGGGAACAGATTAAAGGGGGGTTTAATTTGTTTTCTTCGTGACGCCACCTATGAGTAGATTCGGTAAGGGCTACCGACGCTGCGGAACCTCCCGGGGTGATGGACAGCAGCAAGATGTTACGCTCCCCACAGGCTGAGCGGTGATCCCCGGGGGCTGGAGCTGCTCAAGATGTTGTGCGGCAACTGCGGTTACCTTTAGTTCATGACGGACAGTTCATAAGGAGACACGGACACAGTTAGTCTCTGCAACGGTTCTTTACTGTAACCAGCAGGCAGTACATGGCTTACAGTGGTTGAGTAGAAGACCGGGTGGACTCAGCAGTGATAGTGCTCCTCAGAGATCCGCAGTGTACCTCCTTTCTACCTCCTTAGCTTCTCTTGCCAGCGTCGCCCAGGAATACCAGATCGGGTACGGGGAGGCTGCTTCAATGCCCTATCCATGTTGTACGTTCTGGATTCTTTGGGGAGCCTTGGGTCCCTCAGTGGGTACACCGCTGGTTAGACGACTGGAAACTGGCTGGTGGTGGGGTGCTCCTATAAAGCTGCTCCTCCACGGGGCTGGTTCGCGTGGCAGAGGTGAACTGCTGCCAGCTTCGGTACCAGTGAACCGGCTGTGAGTTGTGGGCACGGGAGTCTTTTGGGAACCCGTGTAGAAATGCCCATTCCCGGTAGTTAAGGCCTCAGGTGCTGACACCCGACCGGTGACGGCCCAGGGGCCCGCACGGAGTGCGGAGCCCCCGCTCCTCTCCAAGTTCTGTGTTCTAGGCTCTAGATTCCAGACTAGACTGTTCTAGACTATTGTGTGTTCTACTTCACTACCCTAACACTCCACCCACCAGGACCTATGATTGGTCCTCTGTTCTAGGTGTTGTATGTTGGGTTGGATCTCTGAGTTAACTATTGCACTGCTTTGTCTAGAGAATATTGCGGCTGCAATACTCCCTTGTGACGCACTCGTTGCGGGGCGCCACACTGCCACCGCTACACGGCAGCTGGGAGAGCGGGGTAACCGCCAGTTTTGGTGTCTCTCATGGAGATGCCAATTCTGGGGTAGCTATTAGCTGCAATTTTCAGCATGGGGGGTCCAGAATGCTTGGACCTTACCACGCTGAGAATTCCAGCTCCCAGCTGTGTTACCTTGGCTGGCAACAAAAAATACAGCTAAGCCTTACATGTTTTTTACCAGGAAATTAAACACTTTATTAACAAAAATAAACACAGAAACAGGTTTTTAATTAAAAATACATTTATTTACATACATTACACAAAGGGAGGAGAGTGCAAAGGGAGAATACATCTCAATGGAGAGAGCACACAAGAGAAGAAGACAGCACATGGGGGAGAAGAGGAGAAGACAGCTCAATGGGGAGAGCAAATGATGGGAGAAGACAGCACTGGGGGAGGAGGGCAGAAGACAGCACACTGGGGGAGAAGGGGAGAAGACAGCACACTGGAGGAGAAGGGGAGAAGACAGCACACTGGGGGAGAAGGGGAGAAGACAGCACACTGGAGGAGAAGGGGAGAAGACAGCACACTGGGGGAGAAGTGGAGAAGACAGCAAACTGGGGGAGAATGGTAGAAGACAGCACACTGGGGGAGTAGTGGAGAAGACAGCACACTGGGAGAAAGGCAGAAGACAGCACACTGGGGGAGAAGGGGAGAAGACAGCACACTGGGGGAGAAAGGGAGAAGACAGCACACTGGGGGAGTAGTGGAGAAGACAGCACACTGGGAGAAAGGCAGAAGACAGCACACTGGGGGAGAAGGGGAGAAGACAGCACACTGGGGGAGAAAAGGAGAAGACAGCACACTGGGGGAGTAGTGGAGAAAACAGCACACTGGAGGAGAAGGGGAGAAGACAGCACAATGGGGAAGAAGGGGAGAAGACAGCACACTGGGGCAGAAGGGTAGAAGACAGCACACTGGGGAAGAAGGGGAAAAGACTGCACACTGGGGGAGAAAGGGAGAAGACCGCACACTGGGGGAGAAAGGGAGAAGACAGCACACTGGTGGAGAAGGGGAGAAGACAGCACACTGGTGGAGAAGGGGAGAAGACAGCACACTGTGGAGAAGGGGAGAAGAAAGCACACTGGGGGAGAAGTGGAGAAGACAGCACACTGGGGAAAAGGGGAGAAGACGGCACACTGGGTGAGAAGGGGAGAAGACAGCACACTGGGGGAGAAATGGAGAAGACAGCACACTGGGGGAGAAGGGCAGAAGAGGAGAAGACAGCACACTGGGGGAGAAGGGGAGAAGACAGCACACTGGGGAAGAAGGGGAGAAGACAACACACTGGGGCAGAAGGGCAGAAGACAGCACACTGGGGGAGAAGGGGAAACGACAGCACACTGAGGAGAAGGGGAGAAGACGTCACACTGGGGGAGAAGTGGAGAAGACAGCACACTGGGGGAGAAGGGGAGAAGACAGC
Organism: Allobates femoralis; assembly: GCA_033576535.1. Lineage (NCBI taxonomy): Eukaryota > Metazoa > Chordata > Amphibia > Anura > Aromobatidae > Allobates > Allobates femoralis. The sequence continues at coordinate 844,571,922 of JARQOC010000003.1, read as the reverse complement.
ACACTGGAGAGAAGGGGAACAGACAGCACACTGGGGAGCATGGGAACAGACAGCACACAGGGGGAGAAGGGGAGAAGACAGCACACTGGGGGAGAAGGGTAGAAGAGGAGAAGACAGCACACAGGGGAGAAAGGGAAAAGACAGCACACTGGGGAGAAGACAGCACAATGGGGGAGAAGGGGAGAAGACAGCACACTGGGGGAGAAAGGGAGAAGACAGCACACTGGGGGACAAAGGGAGAAGACAGCACACTGGGGAGAAGACAGCACAATGGGGGAGAAGACAGCACACTGGGGGGGAAAGGGAGAAGACAGCACACTGGGGGACAAAGGGGAGAAGACAGCACACTGGGGAGAAGGGGAACAGACAGCACAATGGGGAAGAAAGGGAGAAGACTGCACACTGGGGGAGAAGAGGAGAAGACATCACACTGGTGGAGAAAGGGAGAAGACAGCACACTGGGAGAAGGGGAGAAAACAGCACACGGGGGAGAAATGGAGAAGACACCACAACGGAGGAGAAAGGGAGAAGACAGTACACTGGGAGAAGGCAGCACACTGGGGGAAAAGGGGAGAAGACAGCACACTGGGAGAGAAAGGGAGAAGACAGCACACTGGGGGAGAAGAGGAGAAGACAGCACACTGGGGGAGATAGGGAGAAGACAGCACACGGGGGGAGAAGGGGAGAAGACAGCACATTGGAGGAGAAGGGGAGACGACAGCACACTGGGGAGAAGGGAAGAAGACAGTGTGGCGCCCTGCTCACGCAGGTAGCCACAGCCTTCCCTACTGCACAGCTGGGTTTCCACAGCAGGTACCTTCTACATGCAACACCTTCCACCCCGGCAAAGTAGGGGGAGCTAGCCTCACTGACTTTAGGTGAGATCCCCTATAAATACTGCTGCTGGGGGAGGAGTTATTCAGAGTGTGCAGACGTTAGGAGAGCTGCGAAGACGTCCTGGTGATCGGTGCCGCGGTTAGGCCCGAACCAGTGACGCAGAGTGGCCCTTTTGCCGTTAGCCAAGCCTAGGAGTGGGACAGAAGGCAAGGAGCGAGGAGCCGGTAGAGGTTCACCCAAGACATATCGGACTTCGGGGATCCACACCTGCAAGAACACTTTAGGACTGCAGAAAACCCTGGCACACCGTGGAGACTTCAGTCCCCCTTTGTACCCAGAGAGAGGGAGCCAGATACCGTAGTGTGAAGTAGCACCACAGTGATCAGAGAGGGTAACCCGTGAACCGCGCAGGAGGAGAGCGTAATGTGGCACCCCACATGGTCAGGCATCACAGTGGGGTATTGCACTCTTAAAAGTGGTGTAATTTTCCCCAACTGCAAGTGAATGCTGGGCTGGTGGGTGGGACCCAATTCTGCACTCCCACACTGGACTAGTGGTGGGAGGTTACCTGGGAGGGATCTAGCACCTCTTGGGAGAGTGAGAAGTAGTTGGAGTTGGAGAGGAGTCGAGGAGGAGTGTGGAGCGAGGCGGAGGTCTAACTGGACAGCTCCAGGCTGATCCTGAGGGAAGATGAAAGGTGATCCTGAGGGGATCCTGAGAGAGGGTGCCTGGCGCGTGAGTCTGGGCCCGAGAGAGAAAGGGGAACCCCAGCGTGGAGTGACCATACTCCAGGGAATTCCCCAGTCCACCACAGGAAAGCCAGACCCGAGGAAATGGCCAGAGTCCACCTCTGAAGTTGTCAACCAGCTGGTGCGTTCTGTTCACTGGCTGCGGCACCCTGCCAGACAGAGCTTTCTGCCTGCTTCTTCACTTCAAGGAGGGGAGCCCCAAGACTACCTTCAAGGAGTAATTGGGTATAGACACAGGTTCATCAACTAGGCATACCACGGGTACCTCCATACCACCTGGCATCCACTTGCAGCCACCCATAGAGCTACCAGTTCCTTTAACAACTTTTGCTGAACTGTGGACTTGTATGCTGATGACTGTTTACAGTAAAGTACCTGGGAGAGTGACTTTGCCTCCGTGTCTTTGTGCGATCATCAACCTGTTTGCTTACAGGAACGCTGCCCCGGAAGACCAGCTCCACCTGTAGGGAGCTTTGCCATCCTTGCCGCGATACCAGCGCCCTCCGGGGGACTGTGGCGGCACTGGTGATCCCTCACCAGGTACTACAGGTGCCGTCACGCGACAACAACAAACTCTTATCTCCTGTACATAACCCCTAATGGTACCTTTACATGCCGTTACAGAAGGTTGGAAACAACCGGGTGTCGGAGACAAATGTATCTTGCACCTTCAAAACAACCCGAGGTAGCGGCGTGTAAAGTAGGTTGTTCCCACCCGTCACTGTCGACACCTGTTTCAGAGCAGTGCTCTAAAACAGGTTGGTTTCAACCCAATGGTAGCGGCGTCTAAATAAGGTACGGTAAGATTTTTTCGCCACCTAGTTAACTCCCTGAGGCGTGACACAGCCTCCGGGAAACCGCCCCCCTTCAGCAATCATTGGTGGACGCTCCTGCGTTACGATTGGTTGTCCCTGCACAGGGCGGCATATTTAAGGAGCTGACCAATCACACTACACAATTGCAATAGCATCATGTATTAGGCAGCCTTCCTGCGCTGCCTGGCCAATCATGATGTTATTGCATTGTCCAATCATCGTACGAGCATCTCGTAATCCACAATCCTGGCACGCCTATGTGTTGTCCCTGCTGCACCAGGTCCTCCCATATTACCTTCTGTAGCGGCGTGTAAATGAGGGACGGTGCTCTACAGAAGGTAACTTCTGGCACCCGACGGTGCCTCCAGGGATAGATTAAACCTTCTGTAGAGCACCTTGTAGCGGCGTGTAAAGGCGGTATCGGGTACCGTTTGCAACCGTTGGTACGTGCTCGTGCACATGAGACACCCGGTTGTTTCTAACCTTCTGTAGCGGCGTGTAAAGATACCATTATTGAAGTGTCACCCAGGCCATGGGCTCAGGCGCTGCCACCTGTGACATCCCCGTGAAAACTCCACCGAGCCTGATACCTGAGTACCCCAGGGCCTGGGGCTCGACAACAGCACACTGGGAAAAAAGGAGAAAAGACAGCACCCTAAGGGAGAAGACAGCACACTGGGGGAGAAGGGGAGAAGACAGCACACTGGGGGAGAAGGGCAGAAGACAGCACACTGGGGAAGAAGGGCAGGAGACAGCACACTGGGGGAAAAGGGGAAAAGACAGCACACTGGGGGAGAAGGGCAGAAGACAGCACACTGGGAGAGGAGGGCAGAAGACAGCACACTGGGGGAGAAGGGGAGAAGACAGCACACTGGGGGAGAAGGGCAGAAGACAGCACACTGGGAGAGAAGGGCAGAAGACAGCACACTGGGAAAGGAGGGCAGAAGACAGCACACTGGGGGAGAAGGGGAGAAGACAGCACACTGGGAGAGGAGGGCAGAAGACAGCACACTGGGGGAGAAGGGGAGAAGACAGCACACTGGGGGAGAAGGGGAGAAGACAGCACACTGGGGGAGAAAGGGAGAAGACAGCACACTGGGGGAGAAAGGGAGAAGACAGCACACTGGGGGAGAAGGGCAGAAGACAGCACACTGGGAGAGGAGGGCAGAAGACAGCACACTGGGGGAGAAGGGGAGAAGACAGCACACTGGGGGAGAAGGGCAGAAGACAGCACACTGGGGGAGAAAGGGAGAAGACAGCACACTGGGGGAGAAAGGGAGAAGACAGCACACTGGAGAGAAGGGCAGAAGACAGCACACTGGGAGAGGAGGGCAGAAGACAGCACACTGGGGGAGAAGGGGAGAAGACAGCACACTGGGGGAGAAGGGCAGAAGACAGCACACTGGGGGAGAAAGGGAGAAGACAGCACACTGGGGGAGAAAGGGAGAAGACAGCACACTGGGGGAGAAGGGTAGAAGACAGCACACTGGGGGAGAAGGGGAGAAGAGGAAGACAGCTGAAAGCAGAGAGCACGACGGAAGAAAGAGCAGACAGGGGGAGAGCGCACGGGGGGGGAGAGACGGTTACCATCCCCAGCACCACAGAGCCCGCCCCCATCGTGACACCACCACCCTCCCGATGTAACAGCATCAGGCCTTTATCTAGTTATGCATAGTTATCCATTCTTTTTTCATCACTAAAATCATTTAAAAAAAAAATAAGTACAATTTTGGTATCGCTGCAATAGCACTGACCTGCAAAATCATGTCGCCAGGTCATTTTTACTGCAAACTGAAAATTGTATTAAAAAAATAGCGGAATTTTTATTTTTACCATTTCATTTCACTTGGGAATTTTTTTTCTCATTTTTCAGTACAATATAAGTCCTGTGAAAAACAAGCCAATATGTGACTGTGTTAATGAAACAATAAAAAAAATGATGGCTCTTGGAAAAAAGGGAAGAAAAAAATAAAGAGCAAGGATGGAAAAGGAGTTAAGTGAGAACTATAAGAATCGACGTGAAGAGAGCGCCACCTGGTGGTGAGCTCAGTATTGGGTAACCAGACCCATAGCCCCTTCTGTAAATATATTAATCAGTGCAAAATTTTGGATCTAATGGAAATTGCGCTAATTAGCGCGCCATAAATATTTGTAAGTTTTTTATATTGCGTGAGAAACAAAATATTTATAGAAGCAAACAGGTTTTGTAATGACTCCTTTACCTCTAAATGTGCAATCTGCAGTATTACATATATGAGAGGGAAATACATGAAGGTAAAGGGTCTGATTGGGATTAAAATGTATTATTCATTCTATCTCTATGGGAAAAATTTATAGAAAAAGCCAGAGTGATTGATTTTAGAACAATGATGCCCCCTAGTGGAAGGATTACAAAATGCAAGCAGCATTACTTTACTGCAAGGTAAGGATGGTTAATTTTTATTTCATTTTATTTTTTTAAACACTCCTCCTAGTAATGCTGAAAGGATGATTCACAAACTGGTTTGGTGAAATGTTCTCCCGACTGGATGGGAGACTGTTGTCGGACCAGGGCATTCCTGAACACTTAAAGGGAACCTGTCAGCTCGTTTTTACCTCCAAACCTATCACTACCTGTCCCTGCACGTTCCTAGCACATCCCTAAGCATACCTGTCTGACCTAAAACTGTCCTATAATGTTTGTAAAAAAAATGATTTTGATGCTTGTATCCCATACCAGAGACACCTGAGACAGTGGTAGACCCACAGAGTAGGGGTCGAAGGCAGAGAAGAGAAACGTGTACAAGAAGGGGGCAGAGGAGTCATACCGACTCACCCCAGCAGAGTTCCGGTCACTGGGTCCAAGCTGCAGGGACATAGAGAATAGGCCCCGCAGAGAAGCCGGCACCACAAGGAGGTTTAGCTTCCAGGACACCCGCAGCACCAACAATTGAGAGCCAGGGACCGTGAGTACGGATCCATACGGGAACCCAATAGAGAGCCGGCTGTGGAGAGTCACAGAGAGAGAGAGAAGCAACAGTCTGGTCGGGTTCCAAGCCTGCCAGACTCCAAACAGAGTAACTGAGACAAGGAGGCCTACAACCCTACTCGCTGTGGAGATCCTAAGGTGTTTCCCTCAACTCCGGATGAGTGTACCAGTATAGAACACCAGTAAAGGTACCAAAAGACTTTTATGCGTGCGTGTCCCTCCTTCCATCTGCACCACACTGACCGCGCTCCCCTACTCCCACCTTGCAAAGAAACGACTGTGCTGCCCTATTACCCTCACTCCAGCCTAAAGCCCCGGGGACTCCGCTTGTCCTGTAGGGAGCGGTTCCACCTTGCTGCCGCCCATCACCCCGGAGGCCCAAGCAGCGCCGGTGCCATCACCGGAACCCTACAGGTGGCGTCACGAAAGACATTTTTATTATTTTCTCTTTTCCTCATTTTTCATCTGCATCCCCCGGGCCCACGGCCTCCGGAACCGCTACTCGTGACTTCCCCTCCAGACCGCGCCTGAGTGACCCGAGTACCCCCAGGGCCTGGGCCGGACACGATCATTCATCCTGAAGTGCGATCATTCATCCTGAAGTGCGACCATTCAATCAGGAGTGCGATCATTCAGTCAGGAGCGCAATCATTCAGTCAGGAGCACAATCATTCAGTCAGGAGCACGATCATTCAGTCAGGAGCACGATCATTCAGTCAGGAGCGCAATCATTCAGTCAGGAGCACGATCATTCAGTCAGGAGTGTGATCATTCAGTCAGGAGCGCAATCATTCAGTCAGGAGTGTGATCATTCAGTCAGGAGCGCAATCATTCAGTCAGGAGTGTGATCATTCAGTCAGGAGCACGATCATTCTGTCAGGAGCGCGATAATTCAGTCAGGAGCACGATCATTCAGTCAGGAGCACGATCATTCAGTCAGGAGCACGATCATTCAGTCAGGAGCGCAATCATTCAGTCAGGAGTGTGATCATTCAGTCAGGAGCACGATCGTTCAGTCAAGAGCGCAATCATTCAGTCAGGAGCACGATCATTCAGTCAGGAGCACGATCATTCAGTCAGGAGCGCGATCATTCAGTCAGGAGCATGATCATTCAGTCAGGAGCACGATCATTCAGTCAGGAGCACGATCATTCAGTCAGGAGCGCGATCATTCAGTCAGGAGCACGATCATTCAGTCAGGAGCGCGATCATTCAGTCAGGAGCGCGATCATACAGTCAGGAGCGCGATCATTTAGTCAGGAGCACGATCATTCAGTCAGGAGCGCGATCATTCAGTCAGGAGCACGATCATTCAGTCAGGAGCGCGATCATTCAGTCAGGAGCACGATCATTCAGTCAGGAGCGCAATCATTCAGTCAGGAGCACGATCATTCAGTCAGGAGCGTGATCATTCAGTCAGGAGCACGATCATTCAGTCAGGAGCGCGATCATTCAGTCAGGAGCACGATCATTCAGTCAGGAGCGCGATCATTCAGTCAGGAGCACGATCATTCAGTCAGGAGTGTGATCATTCTGTCAGGAGCGCGATCATTCAGTCAGGAGCACGATCATTCAGTCAGGAGCGCAATCATTCAGTCAGGAGCGCAATCATTCAGTCAGGAGCACGATCATTCAGTCAGGAGCGCGATCATTCAGTCAGGAGCGCAATCATTCAGTCAGGAGCGCAATCATTCAGTCAGGAGCACGATCATACAGTCAGGAGCGCGATCATACAGTCAGGAGCACGATCATACAGTCAGGAGCGCGATCATTCAGTCAGGAGCACGATCATACAGTCAGGAGCGCGATCATTCAGTCAGGAGTTCGATCATTCAGTCAGGAGTGTGATCATTCAGTCAGGAGCGCAATCATTCAGTCAGAAGCGCGATCATTCTGTCAGGAGCGCGATCATTCAGTCAGAAGCATGCCCGATTCATGCACAGTGTACATTCCAAAGCTGGGGCATACATCCGATAATCCCTCATACTGCGAAGGACCGGAAATGATGCACAGTCAACGCGTCATACCCGAAAGGAGAAGCAACAATTTTGAATCGGGCGCACTCCTGACTGAATGATGGCATTGCTGACTGAATGATCACACTTCAGGATGAATGATCTTGCCCACTGGCGTGTGATCCCAGCATCAAGGGGAGGAGAATGCAGCCGTGGAGAACGCCCAGTCAGACTACATATGTAGTCCAGAAGACTAATTACCTTAGGGAGATGTAAGTGTGGAACCCACTGGGACGGGGTACTCGGTACCGGACCGGGTCGCTGCTTGGGATGTCCCGGAGGTCCTGGCCCGGACCGTGTCCCAGGTTCTCACAAGTAAAAGGTGAATATATATAAAGGATACAGTCTGTCGTGACGCCACCCACGGTGTGTGGTCAATGATGGGACCACCGCTGCAGCTCTTCTTCTTCTGCCAGGAGGATGGATGGGCTGCAGCCAGATGGATGAGCCCGCCGCGGGTCGGGCTGCTCCTGACAGGAATGAAAGGTAATAAAACAGTTCTTTATCCCTGGAATCAGACACGGACACACAAGCAGGGTTCACCGGGTTTACTTGTCAGTTCTCTATAAGCAGTTCACAGTAGTTCTCAGTACAGTTCACTTCTTAACACGAGTTACAGGCATTCTACTCCGGTTTCTACTCAACTCCTGCAGCCAGGTTGTCACGCTCCGACCACTCACTCTCCCTAGTGTCCTTTCCAGGCTGTATTCTCTCTCTCTCTGTGTCTCCCGACAGTGTAGCGGTAGCTCGGACCCTTGTGGGTCCTCGTGGTTGCCACTGAGCTGTCTGTCCTTTTGGGTAGGAACGCCAACTTAGAATTGGAGCTTCCTGTCGGTGAATCTGGGGATACCGGGTGAATCTTCGGTTCCCCGTCAGAGCCGACACTCTGCAGTCTGCCTAGCCTCCAATAGTCCTCTCCCACAAGGCACTATCAGGCTCCCTCTGACCCGTGTGATTCCAGTTTCGGTAGGGAAGACTACTCCGCCGGTAGTTGGTCAGTGCTGACATATTCCTAGGACCCAGTGCTGCTGGTCCGTCTCTTTCCTCACACTCCAGGGGTGCTGGCTATGGATGTGCTTTCTCTCCATGGTTTCTCTGACTCTGTGGATTCTGCGTCTCCATCAGCCCCACTCCTCCAGAACGTGTGCTTCTGTCTTTTCAGCTCGGCACCCTCTGGCCTACTAACTCCTTCCTCCTCCTCTTCCTCTACTTGTACCTTCTGTCACCTGACCTACATGCGTTCCCACTCACTGTCCTCTAAACCCACCACCCCTTGCCCGCCTAGAGTTCCGGGCTCCGGGTTGGGTGCTGCCTCCTAGTGGTGTGTGGGATGTCTGTGATGGTGTTTGTTGTGCAAACTGCCTTTCCCCCCTACCTGGCTGCAGTTCCCTATGTGGCCACCCTGGTCGCAGGGGCGCCACAAAAGCACCAAAATCATTTTTTTACAAACATTATAGGACAGTTTTTGATCAGACAGGGATGCTTAGGGATGTGCTAGGAAAGTGCAGGGACAGGTAGTGATAGGTTTGGGGGTAAAAACGAGCTGACAGGTTCCCTTTAAATGTGCAAAAAAAGAACAGTTATTAAAAGTGCGTTGAAAAAGGGGGAAGCATGCCATGTATTTCAATCGTAATCCCATATGGGAAGTGGGATTGGATGATTTTACTCTATAGACAACAGGTGATTTAATGTGTTTTTCTTGCTTGGAACTTGCACTCACTCGCTGTTATAAGTAATATTTTGTATATTTTTGTAGTTTTTTTGTTTGAAAATCAATAATTAAGCTGACTTAAAAAAATAAACACTAGTCCACCAGTACCAGTACTTTTTTTAAGGGATGGAGTGGTGCTTTAACCTAAATACTTTCGGCTAGGCTCAGCCTTGCAGCTAAATGGAAGGGGATGTCTCTTCCCACCATGAGAGAAGTGGTGGACAAAATCAATATATATTGTCAATATGAACAAATTCTGGCGCACTCGTCAGTTACCAAGGAAAGGGTTGATCGAATATGGGAACCGTGGTTACTTAGTCAGAGGTCTGCCCCCTTTGCATTGATGATATATGTCTTTTCATATGCTTTTTCGTGCAAATGTCGATATGTTTTCTGTTTTATACATTATGTCAATCTATATGTATGGGAGAGGGGGTTTATGGGCGCACCACAATGAAGAAATTATTGGAAGAGGGTGCTCACCGTGCCAAGAATGAAGAGAACAATGCATATGGGGAGAAAAGACAAGGCACATTTAAGGGAGCAACACCAAAATAATAGGGATCGGTTATTGATTCAGAAAGAATTTATTGATGTACAAATGTGAGGAACATTTAAAAAACTTAAAACCATAGGGGGCCCCCAGGTCAAGAGACGGCATACAATAATGGCAATATTACTATGGCAGGAGACACAAATATAACCTCAATTAATTTGGCGGTGGTGCTATGAAGGTAACAATCAAACACATATGTTAACAATCAATCTGATCATACTACAGGAGATAATCACAAATGGTGTAATCTGTATGGTCTTGATATGTACCCTCCAATTGGTCAGGACAGTTCATGGGCTATATGGTATGACAACTGATAGGATTGTGGAAACCACAAGAGTAATGGAGCCTATAAGATACATGCACATTTGGCAATGCTAATCCTCGTGGTGGAGGTTCTTCAAGGAGGTATATGACATTACTGGGAAGGTCCTATTCTAATATAACGAGGCTTGAACGAGGCCACATTGAGGCCAGAACGAAGCCTGAATGAGACCAGTTTGAGGCCAGTAAGAGACCAGAACAAGACCAGAATGAGGCCAGAACAAGGCAAGAGGAAGGCCAGAATGAGACCAGAACAAGACCTGAACGAGACCAGAATGAGGCCAGAATGAAGCCTGAATGAGACCTGAACAAGGCCAGAATGGGATCTGAATGAGGTCAGAACTAGGTCTGAATGAGGCCAGAATGAGACCAGAATGAGACCAGAATGAATCCAGAATGAGACCAGAACAAGACCAAAATGATATCAGAACAAGGCCAGAAAGAAGCCTGAACGAGACCTGAACGAGGCCTGAAAGAGGCCACAACGAGGCCACAACGAGGACAGAATGACATCAGAACAAAACCATAATGACACCAAAACGAGGCCTGACCGAGGCCAGAACAAGACCTGAACGAGGCCAGCACGAGGCCTGAATAAGACCAGAATGAGGCCACATGAGGCCAGAACGAGACATAAACGAGTCCAGAGCGAGACTAGAACCAGGTCAGAGCAGTATTATTCATGGCATGGTATTTTTCACAATTTGTATACTATTTTTCCTTAGGTTTAGTCTGTTTGGTTGTCAATGTGAACATGCTCTTACTAGGCATGTATACTTATGTCTGCTTTGGCTCAGTTTTTTTGTGTATTTAGTTCAGCCCCTTGTATTAGTCCAAGATAGGGAGTGCCCCACCCCTTCTTTAGTGAGCGAAGCATTTATTAGGCTGGGAAGATCCATGGTTATTTGGTCCTTTCCAGCCTAAGCATACTAGCATACAGGGGCACTAGAATCAGCACATCACATTAGATGTACCAATTCTCGCACTCTGTCTGGGTGTTCCTGATTGCCCTGATGTGGCGGAAATCAGGGTGATATTTTTGGGGGATTAATGTCAGCTGTGTAATGATAGCTGGCATCAAGCCCAGGGGTTAGTAGTGGAGAAGCGTCTATTAGACACCTCCATTGCTAACCCAGTAAGTGTAAAATTAAAAAACACACACACACAGGAAAAAATTGTGTGTTTGCATAAAGACTCCCCACACTATCCCTTGTCAATTTATTATGAATAATGTTCTCATGAAGCTCCGATATAATCCATGATCCATGTCTGCAGCTCTGATGACTGTGAATAGCAGAAAAGTACAGCTATTCACAGGCACTGGGTAATGACTACAACTCTCATCAGTGTCGCTGCATCTCATTGCACACAGCATTGAGCCTGGAGTTCTTTGAACAAGGTTCCATAGGTTAGAGTATAGATTCAGTGCATGTCGCAGGACTTGTACACCATGGATTACATTGGATCTTCATAGCCTTTTTTTTAAAATAAATTGGTGAATGAGACTAAGGGCCACGTCACACACACAGCTAATTGTGCAGATATTGTGCGCAGATCTCTGGTTGCAGTGAAATCATGGACAGATTGTCCCATTTTGTGGCTGTGTACAAATGGAGAAATCTGTCCATGATTTCACTGCAACCAGAGATCTGCCAACAATATCTGTGTGTGTGACGTGGCCCATACTGTCAGGGAGTCTTTATTCAAATAAACTATCTTCCGTGTGTGTGTGTTATTTTAACTTTTCAGTTGCTGGCTTAATAATGGGGGTGTCTAATAGACCTTCACCATTACTAATGACACGCCCCTCCAGGACCTTAAGATACTCAGAACCGGGCTTTTTTGAGGTTCATCACGGGGATCACAGGGACCGAGACCCGGCTCCGTGACCCTGGCGGTGTCATTGAAAGTTCGGTGTGGGTGGCTCTCTCTCTTAGGGAAGGGCATCTGGCATGAAGGGTTCATTTTGGAAGGGATAACTGGACCTGGGGATACTTGTTAATTTTACGTGATGCCACCCGCAGGTTGCAACTATAGATGGCTGCCGCTGCTCAACAGTTCTCCTAGGGGCCAATGGTTGGGAGGCAGCAATGTTCTTAAGCCTTTTACGAGTAGGGCTGACCCCCAGGGCTTCCAGAAGTACCTGAGTGAGTTGGTTGCTGTTTTTCTGGTGCTTTTGATGCGTACGAAAGTTCCCAGACACAGTGGGTTGCAGTCTTCAGATCTTTTACTCACAGTCTTTGTGCAACAGCCTGCTAAGCACTGGGTTCTTGGAGACAGGGATCCAGCTACTCCTGGGTAGTAGGATAGTACGTAACGGGCACCCCTTCTCTGTCCTTTCTCAGCCCCTTTACACTGCGCTTGTGTGGCACCCTGCAAATGCAGGCGTCACAGAGGGGTATTACACCCGTAAAAGAGGTGTAAATGCTCCAGCTGCAAGTGGACCCAAGGATGGTGGGTGGGACCCATTCCCAGCACTCCCACAGTAGTTTAGGGTGGGAGGTTACCCGGGAGGGAATAAATTCACCCCTAGGGGGAACAAGGAGGTCTTCGGTCTTTTGCCTGAAGTCTCTCGGCTGAGGGACCAGGGGGAGATGGAGGAAGAGCAAAGATATTAGGAGGATTGAGCTAAGTGGAATGAGGCAGAAGGTCACACCGGGTCGCTTACAAGCCAAACTGGAGGAAAGAAGAAGGGGCCTTGAGGAGGTCTTGAAAGAGGGCGTCCGATGAGGGAGTCCGGGCCCTAGAAAGAAAGGGAGATCCTCAGAGTGGAGCGTCCATACTCCACGGCATACGCCAGTCCACCAGGGGAACGCCGGGCCCTGGGATCCGGCCAAAGTCCAGCTTTGCAGTCGGAAACCGGCTGCTGTGGCTTGTTCATCAGCCGCAGCACCCTGCCAACGGAGAGGTCTGCCTGCTTCCTCACCAACGAGGGAGGGGACTCCCGGTACTACCTACACGGAGCTACTGGGTATAGCTCGATCCAAAGCGCGGAAGAACGGACACAGGTTAGTTAATGAAGGTACACCAAGGGTTCCACCATACCACCTGGGATGCACTTGCAGCCACCCGTTAAGCTACCTGTTCTTGTAACATCTAAATGCTGAACTGTGAACTATAACTGACGCTGCTACACGTTAACAGTAAAGTACCCGGGAGAAAGTGACATTGCCTCTGCCTGTGTTTCTTCTGTATCAACCTGTTCCCTCTGCAGGAATGCTGCCCCGGAGGTCCAGTCCTATCTGTAGGGGACTTTACCAACTAGCCGCATTACCATCTACCTCCGGCGGACTGTGGCGGTACTGGTGACCCATCACCAGAAGCTACAGGTGGCGTCACGTGAACTGTATATAGAATCCCTTGTAAATATAACCCCTTTTTGAAGTGTCACCCAGGACACGGGATCAGACGCGGTCACCACCCCCCGTGACACAGCAGACTCTACCCCTGGAGCCTGATACCCGAGTACCCCAAAGCCTGGGGCTCGACATATCTTTCTGGCATTCACAAACAGGATATCGTGTCCGGTTTTACCGGGTACTGTGCGCCTTGGACTTGTGCTTTGAAACAAACTTTTCCCGCCATTGCTTGGCGCCAAAAATGGGTACCCGCCATTACTGCAGGAGGACCCAAGATGGCGCCGTAGCCATATACTAAACGCCATGTGCAGGCCCGGGGGTGTGCCTCAGCCCCTAGAAGCAGGAGGGCCAAGATGGAGGCGCCAAAAAGTGTGGCCGCCCAGATTGCCATCAATCAATCAGGGGGGCGGCCCACAAGAAGTTCCCCGGGAGTGGCCGCCCATAAAGAGACAAACTGGAAGAGAAAGACAGAACATCCAAGGCTCCTTTGTACCCGGCAGCATGTCGGCACCCCGTTGGAGAGATGTACTGCGTGTGCTCGAGGAGCATGCCCGAGCCGCACAAGGCGACCCGGCAGCGGCGTCCCTCTTAACACTACAGGGAGATGCTGACTACTGGAGGGACGCGTTTGGACGACTCCGCCAGGACATAGAAGAAGCCCTGACGTGGGTGTGCCGACGGTGGAGTGCGGAGCGGGCCTATGAACTGTCGTCAATGAGAGAAGGCCGTGAAGCGCGAGAGGCAGCGGTAGTAGAGATAGCAGTTGTGGAGTACCGTGCCTAGTTAACACCTGTACCACCACCCGTCCAGACCCGGGACACGGGAGTTCAGACCGAACCCCCAGCAACACTGCCATCCCGTACCAGCAGCTACCTCCGGCTGGAGGCAGCGCGGACATCCCCTACTGACCCAAACGTCATCGTCGAAGCAGAGTACAACGAGACAGACTTCGAGGAACCGGAGGACGTCGAAGGAGCATCGGGAGGGAGCACCCCAGAAGCTGCATAGTGGACCGCATGGCAGCGGCAGCAGTGAGGTACCCCCGCCATACTGAGCTTAGTGGAGATAAGAGTGAACTCCAGAGTCCCAACCGGCAACTCACCACACCCACAGTACCAGTCACCCCAGTCGTCTCAATCATCTTTGAACGAAAGAGACCAAGTGACTAGACAACGACGATGAGAGGAGTGGTTCCAGCGAGAGCAGGCAACAAGGCGACTACGGGACGAGGCAAGATCGCAGCCCCCACTTCCAGTAGAACTACGCCGCCAAGGAACCGTCATCTCCGTGTACCAGGACTAAGGATGGGAATTTCTTAGAGATCCCGGACTTCAGGACGATGTATTTTTCGCCAGACGCGATGTAGAGTCATACCTGCGGCGAGACAAACCGGAGACTTATACCGAGGTGAGCAGATCACTTTTGAGCGTTACCTCGGCGCATTAGGCTGGTTCGCCATAAGAATATCCTGCCAGCGATAGACTCCCAATGTAGAGTCATTGCACTGTACATAGCCCCTTTTCCCAGCAACCATGCCCTTTCATTTTTGCCTTTCCTTTTTGCAAAACCCTGAATGAAGAGTGTGCCCCCATATGTTTTCTCCCTAATCTGAAGAATCAGAGACTTTTATTTTTGACTTTTATTTCCCTACTGTTGATGATGTGTGCTGAGTGAGCAGCGACCCACCGGTGATTACTCACACTAGACTGTGCTGGACAATACATTACTGCTGGGCCCGCGTAGTTAGTACCGGTCCCCGTTGGGCTGAGTTAGATCATGTCTTTTATGCAGATAGTCATAGCCGGAGAGTAACAACTTTGCCAACAGATGACCCGAGGATCGTGGGGTCTAATATACTAACTTACTAACTACTGCATTGTCTATATGTGTGTACCGTTTAAAGAAAAGTGCCTCCTAGCAATAGGAAGAAATCTAAATATTCTTAATTGTATATAGTTTACCCATTGATTTTGAATATAAAATGAAAAATACTTTTTCACTTCCCGGTAACAGGTACAGATACTCGCGGATGAGTATATTCCATCAGGGGCGCATGTGGTACCCCGCAAATGCAGGCGTCACAGAGCTGTATTACACCCGTAAAAGAGGTGTAAATGCTCCAGCTGCAATTGGACCCTAGGATGATGGGTGGGACCCATTCCGAGCACTCCCACAGTAGTTTAGGGTGGGAGGTTACCCGGGAGGGAATAAATTCACTTCTAGGGGGAACAAGGAGGTCTTCAGTCTTTTGCCTGAAGTCTCTCGGCTGAGGGACCAGGGGGAGATCAGGGGGAGATGGAGGAAGAGGAAAGATATTAGGAGGATTGAGCTAAGTGGAACGAGGCGGAAGGTCACACCGGGTCATTTACAAGCCGAACTGGAGGAAAGAAGAAGGGGCCTTGAGGAGGTTCTGAAAGAGGGCGCCCGACGGGGAAGTCACCCAGGACACGGGATTAGGCGCGGCCACCACCCTCCGTGACACAGCAGACGCTACCCCTGGAGCCTGATACCCGAGTACCCCAAAGCCTGGGGCTCGACATTTGCCTCGCCTTCCTGCCTTGCTCCTCGGCATACAGAGCTCTGAGCCAGTGACTGTGGGCTTCTCTTAGTGGTAAACCTACAGTATCTCCCCTTAGCCCTATGTTTGCCACCTTTTCAGCACATGTGCGCGGAAGTCGACTGTGTCACTAAAGAAGTACCACAGTCTCTAGGAATGCTAGTTGAGCCTTTTCTGTATTCTCCACTAGTCTTGGGGTTCCCAGTGCCCCTGTTCTTCGGCCTAGTCGCTCCACTGCCTGCGCTTGACAATGGATACGAGTCCCACGGGTGGAATAGTCACTTCCCGTGTCTCTAGGACCCCTTCTTTCTCCTGGAGCCACCTAGTCCTCCTTTGCTGGTCCTCAGTCTGGCCTCCGGACACTTCTCTAAAGTTCTTTTCCTTCTGTGACAGGCTTTCTTTCTGTAACTTCCCTCCAACTCGACTCTAGCACTTCACTCTCCTCTGTGCTGTTCAGCTGTTTCTCCTTCTGCTGTATAACTGTCTCTCCTACGTTCTTGATCTTTCCCGCTCTATTTATACCCTCTGTCACGTGCCCCACATCATCTACGTGTGTTCTTCCTGGCCTCACTCCTCCCAGGTGCTCCCTCTAACTACTTCCTTCACCACCCAACCCCACTACAATGGTTCATTGTGTGATCTGGGTGTCCCAGTACCCGTCTGTACCCCTCTTACCCGTGAGTGGGATACTACACCCTAACAGGGTGCAGTACCTCTGTGGATCTACAGGGGCGCAACACTAACTCCTGGGCTTAATGCCAGCTGACACTACACAGCTGACATCAGTCCCAAAAATATTATTCCAATTGCCACCACACCAGGGAAATCAGGAAGAGCCAGAGCAAAGTGCCAGAATTGACTCAATTAATGAATGTACCAATTCTGGGGTGGCTGTGAACTGGTAAATTTAGGCTGGGAAGGGCCAAATAACCATGGATATTCCCAGTCTGATAACACCAGCCCTCAGCTGTCTCATTTAATTTGACTGGTTATCAAAAATAGGGGGGTCTACTGAATTCTTTAATTATTTAATACCTTAAACTAGGCTAAAAATACCCTTTAGTGCCACATGAATGGCACTAAAGTGTACCAGGTTACAGCCCTGCCTGTATGCCTTCTCTAATCTAATCTCTCCCTCCTAGATCACCTATTCCTGAACTGCAGTGTGCCGAGCATCGCACCGCCCGCCAAGTCTCAAATAAGACCTGAAGATTTGATGCGGCCAACTAATCACAGTAATGCCAGTTGCCAAAATTGCTACTGCATTACCGTGTATGGCAGGCAGTCCCCACATGTTAAGAGGCCAAAAAACAAGCTTGCGCTTCTTACTCGCCTAACAGAAAAGCGCCGGGGTTGGGTCAGGAGACATAAAGACCCCACAACTGCCCGGTATTGTGGTTGGAGCGTGGAGCGTCTTGGCCATCTCAGAGTCGGCACCCTGGTTTCTGCTCCATCCTTCAGCTTTCCCGCTAATTCAGGTACACAAATGGATTGCTCACTATCTGTGCCCTTTGGACTCCTTCTGTCTCTCTTTACGGTCTGCAGCTCGGGACCTGGACAAGCCTCATGGTGGCACAGGCTGCCAGGTTCCGTGTCCTTTCAGTCCTGTGTAGTGATGGTTTTCTCTCCTCTCCGTCTGGCTGAACTTGACTCCTGGACTTGACTAACTGGCAAACTGAACAACTTCCTGTGGTGTTTTCTGGTTTTGTTTCCCTCCTTCCTGACTGTTTTCTGTCTAACTTCCCCACCCTCCACTTGTCTCCTCCCACCATCCCGTTGCTGGGCATAGAGTCCCTAGTCTTGGGATTGGAGTGTGTTGGGTGTGTGTTTGGGTGACTGGACTTACCGATCCCGATTAATGCACCTTCAAGTGGCGACTGGTCCGTAGGGGTGCCACACAGGTGTTACCCGCATCCTCTCAGATTCGCCCGGGCCACCCCTGTACCAATATAGTCACTGATCTGTCTCACGGTGGGGTAGCAGACAGTTTCTTTCCAGCTCTGTACCTGTTTCTGCCAGATCAAATGACATGTCCCCTAGGGGGCGTATCATTTAGAACTGCATGCACAATTCCAAAACCCGGATCTGGTGGTCCGGATCCAGCGGGATCTGGAGTCTGCCAGATCCAGGTTCCATTGGGCACTTAGTGATTTTACCCATGGTGCCCCGGACCTGGGTGCCTTTGGGTTTGCTCACGGAGACCAATATGCACCAAAATGCCTTTTTGGTCTCAGTGAAAAAATCGGGAACACCTGGCTCCAGGAAAAAAGTAAAGAACTGGATGCACCCGCAAGTTCATTCAGCCTTATTAAAAGTTAATGGGGGTAAAAACTGATATAGATGCATCCAGTTCAAGCCGGATTCATATGGATTCCAAAAAACACCAGTGTGAAACCAGCCTTACAGTTTCAGATACATGCAACTTTTTATTCCATGTTTACTTTAAGCGTTTTTACCCAGTGACCCAGTGGGAGTGGCTTGAAGGATCCTCAGGGGTGTGACTTTAGGCTGCTTTGCTTTATTACCCTGTGAGCCAAAACCCCTTTGTAAAGTCCATAAATATTAATGTTAGATAAAAATGCCCATATCCCTGGAACTGTATGGCAGATTTAAAAATAAGAAAAGAGCAGAATATTTAGGAGAGCAGCGGGGAGAAACAAAAGAGCAAAAACTGACCTGGTGTCAGGTCCTTTTTAACAGTCAAAGACACCCCTTTAAAGAATGAAGCTGGGCCAGTGGTGGATGATCACTGGTTTCAGGTGGAATTTGTGCCTCTACAGGACAAGTATGGTATTACATGTCCATCTAAATAAAACACGTAATACCTGGAGGGGTCAAGTGCACCAGAGTTGCACAGCCCACCCTTGCCAAGGGGGCATCATATATGAGGTATTCATCCTTCATTACATCCATTTACACTATTAGTGTGACGTATTAACTGCCTTTGCAGTTCTGGAGTGTTGCTGATGTGCTATTCAATTGAGTTTTTTTTCCTTAGTCTGCTCTGCGGCTCTGCAGGTGGTGGTAAAGGTGAATAAAGGTGAAGGGGTGTGTTTAAGCTTTCTGTTGTCCACCCCCTCAACCTTAAGTAGTTCTGCTTCCCTCCACCAGATGTTTCAGATTAATTTCATTCTAATCTAGGACCCGTGCTGTGCAGACGTGCTGCTGGCGCAGCTGCTGTCGTTCCTTTTCTTTAGAGTGATGTCTTTTTTCTGGTCTGTGGGTGGAGGTAGGGCCTCTTAGCAGGGGCGCACCTACCACGAGGCGACAAGAAGTGGTCGTCTCAGGCAGAGCTATATAGGGGGTGGCAATGCGGGACACACACGCTGTAAGAGACCAGACCTGGAAAAGACTGGACCTGGAAGAGACCAGACCTGGATGAGAACAGACCTGCAAGGAGAGAGGAGGTGAAAGGAGCTGTAAGGAGAAAGGGGGTGAGAGGAGCTGCAAGGAGAAAGGGGGTGAGAAGAGTGGCAAGGAGAGAGGGGGTGAGAGGAGGTGCGATGAGAGAGGAGGTGAGGGGAGCTGCGAGGAGAGAGGAGGGGAGAGGCGACGGGTGAGAGGAGCTGCAAGGAGAGAGGAGGTGAGAGGAGCTGCAAGGAGAGAGGAGGTGAGAGGAGCTGCAAAAAGAGAGGGGGTGAGGAGAGCTGCAAGGAGAGAGGAGGTGAGAGGAGCAGCAAGGAGAGAGGGGTGAGGGAAGCTGCAAGGAGAGAGGAGGTGAGAGGAGCTGTGAGGAGAGAAGGGGTGCGAGGAGAGAGAGGGGTGTGAGGGGAGAGGGGGTGTGATTAGATAGGAGGTGCGAGGAGAGAGAGGAGGTGCGAGGAGAGCGGAGGAGAGAGGAGGTGAGAGGAACTGCGAGGAAAGAGGAGGAGAGAGGAGCTGCGAGGAGAGAGGAGATGAGGGGAGATGCAAGGAAAGAGGAGCTGCTAGGAGAGAGGGGGTGTGAAGAGAGAGGGGGAGGCAGGGGGTGCAAGGAGAGAGGGGCTGTGAGGTGAGAGGAGTGGCGAGGTGAGAGGAGCTGTGGTGAGAGAGGGGGTGCGAGGAGAGGGGAGGTGTGAGGAGAGAGGAGCTGAGAGGAGAGAGGAGCTGAGAAGAGAGAGGGGGTGCGAAGAGAGAGTGGGTGCGAGGAGAGAGGGGCTGCAAGGAGACAGGAGCTGCGAGGAGAGAGAGGTGGTGTGAGGATTTAGGGGGTGCGAGGAGAGAGGAGCTGCGAGGAGAGAGGGGGTGCGAGAAGAGAGGAGGTGCAAGGAGAGAAGGGGTGCGAGGAGAAAGGGGGTGTGAGGAGAGAAGGGGTGCGAGGAGAGAGGGGGCACAAGGAGAGAGGAGGTGGGTGAGTATCCTTTTATTCTTTTAAACAGTGTCAATGTGCATTATAATATAGGAGGATTATAGGAGTGCTGTCATGTGTATGGGGTAATGTCATGTATATATGGGGTAATGTCATGTATATGTGGCACCCTGGCACCTGTTGGGCACCACAGAATTCCTTAGGTACAAATGGAGTAAGTAACAGCACAGCAAAAACCAACAACACAACAACACCTTAGAACACCTGGTTTCACCCCGAGCCTCTAGGGGGAGCTACACTGGTGACTTTGAGCCAGTTCCCCCTATAAAAAGAGTCTTGGAGGGAGAAACTTCAGAGTGTGCAGATGCTACAAGAGCTGCCAGCCTGTGTGAAACCTCCACCCTATGAGGGACACACTAGGCCCAACCAGCCTGTTAGCCAGTGGAGATCCCTGCAATTGGGATAATAGGAAGAAGGAGATCACCTCTCAGGAACACAGAGTTAACCAGACTCTTTCCAAATTAACCGGTTACTGGAACCGAAGCTGTGAGAGCTGCCCAGCCATCACAGAGAACCAGCACCAATAACAGGAGGTTTAGCCACCTGTTCCGCCTGATGCACCCATCCACGAGAGCCCAGGGAAGAGTACTGATCCTGCTCAGACCCTTTTACAGTGCCCTCAGTGCTGACAACCAGGTGAAGCAAGTTCCATCATTGAACAAACTGCCCGGTCCGGCTGGATTCCACATCCACCCGACCTTAGCACCAGAACTAGAGAAAGGAAGCCTAACACTGCTTGCTGTGAAACTCCAGAAGTGCCAACTTCACTATCCCGGTCCGAGTGTACCTGACTACCATCCAGTAAAGGTACCTAAAAGAGACTTTGTGTGGTTGTGCATTATTCCTGGATTCAGCGCGCAG
Organism: Allobates femoralis; assembly: GCA_033576535.1. Classification (NCBI taxonomy): domain Eukaryota; kingdom Metazoa; phylum Chordata; class Amphibia; order Anura; family Aromobatidae; genus Allobates; species Allobates femoralis. Next base: position 844,550,822 of record JARQOC010000003.1, on the reverse strand, counting down.
CATCCCGCAGCTGCCTCACAACATCTTGCGCAGCTCCCGGCTCCGGGGACTCCCGCTCATCCTGTGGGGAGCGTTCCATCTCGCTGTATAACATCCCCCGGAGACCCGAACAGCGCTGGTAAGGTTACCAGAACACCCGCAGGTGGCGTCACGAAGACAAATCACCCCTACTGTTCCGCCATTCCCCTATTGATCTGGACCACCGGGCCTACACCACCGCAGGCGCGGTTCCGTGACTGGAGGAGAAACAACGCCCGCTACGTGTACCCCCGGCTACGGTGAGTCATATATATGGGGGTATTGTCGTGTAAATGGAGGTAATGTCCCCTATATATGGGGGTGTTGTCATGTATACGGGCGGTGCTGTCATGAATATGGGGGTGCTGTCATGTATATGGGGTGTGCTGTCATGTATATATGGGGGGTGCTGTCATCTATATTGGCAGTGCTTTATAGTATATGGAGGTTTTTGGGGTGCATTATTCTATATGGAGGGCTATGAATGGTGCATTATAATATATGGAGGACTATGGGGAAGCATTATAATTTATGGAGGACTTTGGGGAGGACATTATACTATAGGATCCTTTAGAGGAATTCACTTTGGGCTGATCATACAGTGTTTTTGGGGTCACTTTTGTTGGTATTATACTTTATGGGTGTAATAAAAAAATGAAAGAACTTCCGGCACCGGCATGGCTGCAAAGTGGGGAGGGAGCTCCGTGCACCAGACCGACTGAATCAGACCACCGGCGTTAACCGAGTGCCCACGCGATGTCCACCGTCACCGCTAAGCAACAAAGCATCATGGACCGCTGGCTCCACAGCCCAGCAGTGGGGAGAAAGCCGCCGGAGATCAAAGAAGCGCCGCGGAGATCAGCAAGATGGGGGCATCGGCACAGAGTGGGAAGAAGAGAGACAAGGGGCCGCCAGACACGCTGAAACTGAGCAGATCAGACCAAGGGGAAACAGGAGGACCACGCACAAACCCTGGGGGGACCCCCACTCTGATGCAGCTAAGACTGGAGGGGCTGTTACAGAACCTGCGCTCTCTGGGCACCGCAGGCTGCTGGCAAGGGAGGTAGCTGAATTCCTCACTGGAGATATAAAAGATGCAGTGAGAGAGGCGGTCAGAGATGCATTAGAGGAAATACATGAAATATCAGCCCAGCATGCCGGCAGGCTAGAATATCTGGAACAAAGAGTATCAGATATGGAGGATAGGATGGTTAAACTGGAGCAGGAGCTGGAGACATCCCAGAAACAGAACGCCTGGATGAGGGATAAAATGGAAGACCTGGAGAACAGGTCACGGAGAAACAACCTCCGGATTGTGACTCTGCCAGAATCCATCACGTACCAGCAGCTCAATGACATTTTTGAACATAAATTTCCCAAAGCCCAAGGAATACAGGACAAATGCAGAGTGGAGAGGACACACAGGGTGAGATCTCCTGGTGGGGGAACCCCAAGGGGCCAAAACCCAGATGGCAAAAGACGGGATGACCAACACCCCCAGAATCCCAGACAGGCTATAGCTAAATACCTGAACCTTAAGGACAAAGAAAAGATATTACACTTTTTCAGAGCCAGGAGGCAACCGCTTATGCTGCAAGGCAACAAAGTTGTCGTTTTTAAGGACTTCTCCGCAGTAGTAACTAAAAAATGTAAAGCCTTCAGCTAAATCTGCAGCCTCTCCTACAAACGAGGCGTCCAGTTCCAGCTCCTTTACCCAGCCACTCTTAAGACGAGAAATACGAATGACTCCTTTAAAATTTGGAAGGATTCCGGGCACACGTTAAGGGCATCCACGACACCTTCTGCAAACTCCCCCCATGGACATCGTGACAACGTGAGGGAGTCTGAGGATAGCCATACTCAATCAAGCCAACGGATGGCATGAGAGTCTCGTCAGGAAGGACCCTGTACATTGTCAACATCTGTCATCTGATTCAACAGACTGACCGTGGCGGAACACACCCGATTTTCAGCTCCAGATGATTTTATGTGACAGACTCGAGATACTTCTACGCCTCATTAAGACTGGGCGAGCGTGTCGGGCCCACTGGGACGGGGGTACTCGGTACCGGACCGGGTCGGCTGCTGGGGAAGTCACGGGTGGTCCTGGTCCGGACCGTGTCCCGGACTCGGCAATAAAAGGGGGATATTTACAGGGGATTGTCAGTCGTGACGCCACCCACTATATGCGGCCAGTGATGGGGCCGCCGCTGCTGCAGAACCTCCGGGGATGATGGAATAGCAGCGTAGAAGGAATAGTTCCAGTGGGTAGAACTGTATTCCCCGGAGCAGTAAAGGTACCTTTACACGCCGCTACAACAGGATGGATACAACCCGCTACAGGCTACGATTGTAGCTTGCGTCGTCAATATAGCCCGTAGTAACGGCGTGTGAAGACGGTAGGAGGCAGCCGGCAACAGATACATCTGTTTCCGAGCACTGCCCTGAAACAGGTGGCTACAAAGCCGATAGTAGCGACCTGTATCGGCGTGTAAAGAAGCTACAGAAGGGATGTCTATACACCAGGCGATGTACCTGGTATGTAGCTGGGGCGTGACACAGGCTCCGGGTTACCGCGCCCCTTCAGCGATCATTGGAGGAAGCTCCTCCATGACGATTGGTAGTCGCTGCATAGGGAGGCATATTTAAGGAGCTGACCAGTCACACTACACTCGAGCGTCATGTATTAAACAGCCTCCTGCGATGCCTGCCCAATCATGATGTTCTTGCTTTGTCCTATCAGCGTACGGACGTCTCGTAATCCACAATTGTGGCACGCCTATGCGCTGTCCCTACTGCACCAGGTCCGCCCATATTAGCTTGTTGTAGCGGTGTGTAAATGAGGTAAGGTAAGCTACAGATGGCTACTTGAGACACCCGGCGATGTATCTAGCTATAGATGTAGCGTAGCGTAGCGCACCTTGTGGCGGCGTGTAAAGGTGCTGCGTTTCCCGTTTGTAACCGTTTGGGCGTGCTCGTGCACGTGAAGTAGCGGGTTGTATCCATCCTGTTGTAGTGGCGTGTAAAGGTACCTTAAGGGTTAAGTCTATTGTGGAATGTTCAGTACACTTACTGTGCAGACGCTGCAGGGATCTCTCCTCAATGCTGGTGCTGACAGGCTGTGCTGTGGCTCTGCAGGTGGAGGGCTTACTGTATCCTGTATGGAAGAAATAGCTTTCACGCAGAGACACAAGGGAGGCAGATTCAGGGTTTTCCGTGTTTACTCTCAAAGCTCTGCAATACAGCTCACAGTTGGTTACAGTTCTTTACAAGTCTCAGTTCTTAGGTCACGGACTCACTCTCCCCTCCGGGGTTCCCTTAATCTCTGCAGCCAGGTCTCTCTCTGTGACCCCTCACACTGTCTCTGTGTCCTTTCTGGGCTGTTTACGTTCTCTGGTTTACTTCGTTGTGTGTGACACCGACAGTATAGCGGTGACTCGGGCCCCTGTGGGTCCTCCTGGTCGTCACTGAGCTGCCTGTCCTTTGGGGTAGGGACCCTAACGTGTAGCTGTGGTCCCACGTCGTGTTGTTTGGGGATTCCGGGTAAACAACGGTCCCCTCTAGAGCCGACACTCTACTCAGCCCAGCCTCCAGCAGTCCTCAAGATGTGAGGCTCTACCAGGCTCTTTCTCTCTGCGTCTTTCAGTATTGTAGGAGGGCTACTCCGCCTGCAGTCGGTAGCTTCAGCTGTATTCCTAGGGCCCGGGTATCACCATCCCTCTCTTTCTCCTCACACTCCTGGGATCTGGCCTCGGACGTGCTTTCTCTCTCCTCCGGCTCACACTGGCTCGGTACAGATTCTGCGCTCCTATCCTTCACTCTTCCAGGATGTGTGAGCCTGTCTTCCTGCTCAGCTTTACTCAACCTTCTGTTGTTCTCTGGCCTGTTCTTGGTCTTTGCTGCTCAGCACCCTGGGCCTACTGAACTCCTTCCTCCTACCCCTCACTATTTCTACTGTCAAGTCACCTGACTACGTGTGTGCCCAACCCACTCCTCTAAATCCACCACCCCTCGTTTGCCTAGAGTCTCCAATCTCAGGGCTGGATGCTGCCACCTACTGCACGTGGGTTGTGTGGGCTGTGAGGGTGTTGTTGTGCAACAATTGTCCTACCTGCCTGGCTGCAGTTCCCTTTTGTGGCCTCCTGGACGCAGGGGCGCCACAAGCGCTTTCATTGAGGCGTGCACCATTATTTTTCCTGGTCCCCCCCCATCCCGTTCCCATACCTTTTTCCTCCCCTCTTTTTAGCCTCCCCGTTTTCCCCCCTTCCTCCGCCCCCCTCCTTTTCCCCTTTTCCCCTCTTTTTTTTTTTTCTCTCTCTTCTCTCGACAGGTTGCCCTCTGGCCGATCCCCTACAACATTGTGCCGGACACTGAAGATGACCGAGGTGACTGCTATGGTCTGACACCATAAACTCCTACGAATACGTAGATATATATTTGTTGGTTAGTTCTTTGCTATGAGAATCCACCCCCTCAAAGCAGCCGGCAAAACAGATGTGACATTTTCGTCGGGCTGGTGAGAGGGAAATGGACAGTCACGCTGGAAAAAATGGAAATGATTGTAAAATTTGTGAGTCAGGGGGTTGGGGAGGGGAATGTTATCGTTATTTCCCATGTTGGGATAATTGGCTTGTGGTTAACTTTATGTCTGTTTAATGCTCATCGACATGCTCCAGATGCTATATCCAGGTCAAGCTATATATTTCGCAACGCACTTCATAACGTCCAATGGCCATCTCACTCACCACCACGTACACTGACTAAGCACTTCACGTTGAGACATACCATCATCATATATGGTTAAGATTGTATCATGGAATGTAAAAGACCTTAAAACCCCTGAAAAATGTTCTCTAGTGCTCAGACACCTCAAAAGACTGTGGGGCGACATAGTACTACTCCAGGAGACACACCTATCTCAACAAGACATGTTTTGCATGCCCGGACTCTTGGTGGGAGGGGTGCATGGAGCAATGGGAGGCAGGCGGGTGTAATCACCTTGATTAACAAGGCACTCCCGCACAAGTTGATCACCTACCAGCATGACGACCAAGGCCGACATGTGCACGTGGTCTTGGAGACCCCTAGCGGAACCCTAAATATTCATAATATTTACGCCCCCAATTCCACACAGGAACTATTTTTCCAAACACTAAGCACTTCAATATTGTCCAAAGGAACACGTAATCTGATAATTGGAGGGGACATGAATGAGATCATGATGGACTCTGAGGACAGATCACAATATGGGGGGGAGGGAATAGACCTGACCTAAGAGGAAGGACATCACCACTATGAGACTTTGCTTCTGACCTAAGAGTTCGAGATGTATGGAGAATTCATCACCTGGTTGAGCGTCAATATACCCACTACTCACACCCACACAACACATGGTCTCGCATTGACCTGTTCATGGTTGGTCAAGGACTGCCCTCGAAAGTAGAAGACTCTGATATAGAAAACTTAGTAATCTCAGACCACAACCCAATCACTACAACATTACATGACACATACCCAAGGGGTTCAGATATCATAAGGAGGTACCCTCACATTCTACAACCGACAAAGACTTCGCCAAATTAATGAAGGAATGGTGGACGGAGTACTTAGATCATAACCAACAGTCAACGCCTGATCATGCTCTGTTATGGGAGACGGCCAAGGCTGTACTCAGTGGCAAAATAATAGCACATACCTCAACACTAAAGGGATGCTGAACTATATAAATAAGGGGACAAAGCAGGACGCATGCTGGCCAACTTGGCAAAAGGACGACAAAGAGTGACCCAGATAACAGCTCTTAAACGAAAGGACACCACTATAACGACCAACCCACGGGAAATAAATAACATCTTGGGTGGATTCTATGCTTCCCTTTATAGACCTCGACAATCCGACCCAGAACCGAGACCGAGGTGCCTGGATGGGATTAATCTCCCAATAATCTCTGGGGATGACCTAGAAGACCTGAACAGGGAAATAAAATAGTAAGAGATATCTAGGATGATTGGAGATCGAAATATCCACCAGGCTCCTGGCTCGGAAGTTTATACAAAATTCTGAAAGACCAGATTGCCCCACCTGAAAAATTTATACAATGACTTCTCGAAGGGTCGGACTATTCCTGACTATATGAATGTGTCATACATAAAGTTTCTCTCCAAGAGCGACAAACCAACGGATGACCCCGCCAATTTCCGACGGGTCCCTGAAAAATGCCCACAGGAAAATTGCCCACACAGAAAACTGCCCACACAGAAAACTGCCATTTGTAGCATCACAAAGTTTCAGATCTCTGATATTTGAGGTGCAGATGAGGATTCCCATGATCTGTGATCATCTTGTGAATTACAGTGACCTAGTGCAGAAATGCTGAAGATCTGTGGTTTGTAGCAGTCAGTCATTATCTGCAATAGATAGATCCAGTCTGCTCTCATCTCTCAGTGATTCTGCCTTACTCCTCCCTCCCACCCACCAGCCCAAAACAGCAGAACTGAACCAGCAGCAGATTCAGAGGAGCCATCACTGCTATCTGTACTCACAGGAGTATCACTGGATTATCTGTGGAGTTACATGGGACTGCAGGTCTAATACATTATCATCCTAGTGGGCAATTTCCGCTGACATTCTTCTTTGCTGCACAGCATCTCACCTATAATTCTATACCATTTTTCTGCCTGACAGAACATCTCACCTATAGGGGACAGGCACACTAAAGGCCCCGTTACACATAGCGATGTTTCAACGATCCCACCAGCAATCCCACCTGGCCGGGATCGCTGTAACATGGCTATGTGATCGCTGGTCTGCAGTCACACTGGGTGATCCACATACCGATGCTGCGTCCCCTGACGCTCACTGGGATCGCTCAACGTCTCGGGGCCAGAATGGGGATCACTGGTTGTTGCCCCTGTCACACATGCCGATGGATGCTGGACAGCGGGAGACCAACGATGGGAAAATGGTCACGGCCATTCCGCAGTTAGCGAGCTCATCGTTGATTGCTGCGGCATGTCACTCGCAGCGACTTCGCTAGCAAGGTCTCTGCAACGTCACAAAACCTGTGACATTGCAGAGATATCGTTAGCGATATCGCTGTGTGTAACGCTGCCTTAAGGTATGCATTATCAGAGGGATTTTGATGATTGACAGTCGCGTGAGTGCTTTCCGTATGGTCATGCGACTATGGTACGAGTGTGATGCAATTATGCATTTTTTTATCAGCTACCATCAGTGTGACATCCATGTGACCTATACCTCTATACTATCCCCCTGCCCTGCAGAGCATCTCACCTACACCTCTATACTATTCCCTTGTATTGCATGACATCTCACCTATACCTCTATACTATCCCCCTGCCCTGCAGAGCATCTCACCTACACTTCTATACTATTCCCTTGTATTGCATAACATCTCACCTATACCTCTATACTATCCCACTGCCCTGCAGAGCATGTCACCTACATCTATACTGTTCCCTGTTCTGCAGAGCATCTCACCTACACCTCTATACTATCCCCCTGCCCTGCAGAGCATCTCACCTATAATTCTTTATTATCCTACCCTGTAAAGCATCTCACCTACAATTCTATGTTATTCTCCTGCCCTGGAGAGCATCTCACTTACACCTCTTTACCATCCCCCATCTTGCAGAGCATCTCACCTACACCTCTATACCATCCCCTGTCTTGCAGAGCATCTCACCTGCACCTCTATACCATCCCCGTCTTGCAGAGCATCTCACCTACACCTCTATACCATCCCCGTCTTGCAGAGCATCTCACCTACACCTCTATACCATTCCCTGTCTTGCAGAGCATCTCACCTACACCTCTATACCATTCCCTGTCTTGCAGAGCATCTCACCTGCACCTCTATACCATCCGCAGTCCTGCAAAGCATCTCACCTACACCTCTTTACCATTCCCTGTCTTGTAGAGCATCTCACCTACACCTCTATACCATCCCCTGTCTTGCAGAGCATCTCACCTGCACCTCTATACCATCTGCAGTCCTGCAAAGCATCTCACTTACGCCTTTATACCATTCCTCGTCTTGCAGAGCATATAACCTAAAATTCTATATTATTCTCCAGCCCTGTTTTCATGTTGGCATTCATGTCTGTGGGCATTTTTCACATATCAGCTGAACATCCTCACTTTGCACCTCAAATATCAGAGATCTTAAACCTTGTGATACTGCAATTAGCAATTTTCTATGTGGGCAATTTTCCGTGTGGGCAATTTTCCATGTGGGCAAATTTCCGTGTGGGCAATTTTCCATGTGGGCAATTTTCCGTGTGCGAAATTTTCCATGTGGGCAATTTTCTGTGTAGGCAATTTTCCGTGTGGGCAATTTTCTGTGTAGGCAATTTTCCGTGTGGGCAATTTTCTGTGTGGGCATTTTTCCTGTGGGCAATTTTCCTGTGGGCTATTTTTCCTGTGGGCTATTTTTCCTGTCGGCATTTTTCCTGTGGGCTATTTTCCTGTGGGCTATTTTCCTGTGGGCATTTTTTCTGTGGGCTATTTTCCTGTGGGCTATTTTCCTGTGGGCATTTTTCCTGTGGGCTATTTTCCTGTGGGCATTTTTCCTGTGGGCATTTTTCCTGTGGGCATTTTTCCTGTGGGCTATTTTCCTGTGGGCTATTTTCCTGTGGGCATTTTTCCTGTGGGCATTTTTCCTGTGGGCTATTTTCCTGTGGGCTATTTTCCTGTGGGCTATTTTTCCTGTCTGCATTTTTCCTGTGGGCTATTTTCCTGTGGGCATTTTTCCTGTGGGCTATTTTCCTGTCGGCATTTTTCCTGTGGGCATTTTTCCTGTGGGCATTTTTCCTGTGGGCTATTTTCCTGTCGGCATTTTTCCTGTGGGCTATTTTTCCTGTGGGCTATTTTTCCTGTCTGCATTTTTCCTGTGGGCTATTTTCCTGTGGGCATTTTTCCTGTGGGCTATTTTCCTGTGGGCATTTTTCCTGTGGGCTATTTTCCTGTCGGCATTTTTCCTGTGGGCTATTTTCCTGTGGGCAATTTTCCTGTGGGCATTTTTCCTGTGGGCTATTTTCCTGTGGGCTATTTTCCTGTCGGCATTTTTCCTGTGGGCTATTTTTCCTGTCGGCATTTTTCCTGTCGGCATTTTTCCTGTGGGCTATTTTTCCTGTCGGCATTTTTCCTGTGGGCTATTTTCCTGTGGGCTATTTTCCTGTGGGCTATTTTTCCTGTCGGCATTTTTCCTGTGGGCTATTTTCCTGTGGGCATTTTTCCTGTGGGCATTTTTCCTGTGGGCTATTTTTCCTGTGGGCATTTTTCCTGTGGGCTATTTTCCTGTGGGCTATTTTCCTGTGGGCTATTTTCCTGTGGGCATTTTTCCTGTGGGCTATTTTCCTGTGGGCATTTTTCCTGTCGGCATTTTTCCTGTGGGCTATTTTCCTGTCGGCATTTTTCCTGTGGGCTATTTTTCCTGTCGGCATTTTTCCTGTGGGCTATTTTCCTGTGGGCTATTTTCCTGTGGGCATTTTTCCTGTGGGCTATTTTCCTGTGGGCTATTTTTCCTGTCGGCATTTTTCCTGTGGGCTATTTTTCCTGTCGGCATTTTTCCTGTGGGCTATTTTTCCTGTCGGCATTTTTCCTGTGGGCTATTTTTCCTGTGGGCATTTTTCCTGTGGGCTATTTTCCTGTGGGCTATTTTCCTGTGGGCTATTTTTCCTGTGGGCTATTTTCCTGTGGGCTATTTTTCCTGTCGGCATTTTTCCTGTGGGCTATTTTCCTGTCGGCATTTTTCCTGTGGGCTATTTTCCTGTCGGCATTTTTCCTGTGGGCTATTTTCCTGTCGGCATTTTTCCTGTCGGCATTTTTCCTGTGGGCTATTTTCCTGTGGGCATTTTTCCTGTGGGTATTTTTCCTGTGGGCTATTTTCCTGTCGGCATTTTTCCTGTGGGCATTTTTCCTGTGGGCTATTTTCCTGTGGGCATTTTTCCTGTCGGCATTTTTCCTGTGGGCTATTTTCCTGTCGGCATTTTTCCTGTGGGCTATTTTTCCTGTCGGCATTTTTCCTGTGGGCATTTTTCCTGTGGGCTATTTTCCTGTGGGCTATTTTTCCTGTCGGCATTTTTCCTGTGGGCTATTTTTCCTGTCGGCATTTTTCCTGTGGGCTATTTTTCCTGTCGGCATTTTTCCTGTGGGCTATTTTTCCTGTGGGCATTTTTCCTGTGGGCTATTTTCCTGTGGGCTATTTTCCTGTGGGCTATTTTCCTGTGGGCTATTTTTCCTGTGGGCTATTTTCCTGTGGGCTATTTTTCCTGTCGGCATTTTTCCTGTGGGCTATTTTCCTGTCGGCATTTTTCCTGTGGGCTATTTTCCTGTCGGCATTTTTCCTGTGGGCTATTTTCCTGTCGGCATTTTTCCTGTCGGCATTTTTCCTGTGGGCTATTTTCCTGTGGGCATTTTTCCTGTGGGTATTTTTCCTGTGGGCTATTTTCCTGTGGGCATTTTTCATGTGGGCATTTTTCTGGTCACCATTTCCGACCTATCTCCCTGATCAACCAGGACTTAAAGATCTTGGCAAAAATCATGGCAGATAGATTGGCAAGGGTAATTCCCAAACTGCTGGGCCCGGAACAGGCGGGATTTGTTAGCGGAAAGTCAGCAGTGGGGAACATACGAAGATCTATGATGGTCCTGGAGGCGGTGAGGCTGGGGGGGCCATGCCAGGGGAGAGTTCCAGCCATGGTCATGCTTGATGCAGAAAAAGCCATTGATAGTGTGGGGTGGTCATGATTGGAAGAAGTACTGGACAAATTTGTCATGCACGGAGAGTTTAGAAAATTCCTAACATCAATATATACTAACCCTAAAGCGAAGGTGCATATGCCAGGCATTTGTCTGATATGATAAGCTTGGGGAAGGGAACACGGCAGGGTTGCCCCCTTTCACCACTCTTGTTCAACCTCGCTATAGAACCGTGACTCACCATGGCCGGGACTCCAGGGGAAAGGCGTTTGCTTCTTCCTCCTTGTCACGGGGTGCCGCGCCTGCGAGTAGTGGGGCCCGGTGGTACAGATCAAAAAGAGAGACGTCATGGTTTGAACAGTTTAGGGGTTAAATTGTTTCATGGATCCACCTATGAGTGTTCCGGTAACTTTACTGGCGCTGCAGGGCCTCCGGGGGATGGAATGCAGCAAGATGGAACGCTCCCCACAGGCTAAGCGACGATCCCTGGAGCCAGGAGCTGCACAAGATGTTCTGAGGCAGCTGCGGTTACCTTAATATGCGGATAGACAGTTCATAAGAAGGCACGGACACTGTAAGTCTCTGTAACGGGTTCTTTACTGTAACCAGCAGGCAGTACATGGTATACAGTTACGGGTAGTGGACCAGGTGGACTCAGCAATGACCAGTGTTTCTCAGAGATCCGTGGTGTCCCTCCATTCTAACTATTTATGTTGCCGTTGTCGCCCAGGAATGCCAGATCGGGTACAATGAGGCTGCTTGAATGCCCTATCTGGGGTATACATTCCGGATGCTTTGGGGAGCCTTGGGTCCTTTGGTGGGTACACCGCTGGCTAGACGACTGTGTGTGGCGGTGGTGGGGTGCTCCTGTAAAGCGGTCCCTCCACTCCTCTGGTTCATGTAGCAGTGCTGAACAACTACTAGCTTCGGTACAAGCAAACCGGCTGTAGATGGGCACGGGATGATTTTGAACCCGCATGTTGATGCCCGTTGATCGGTTGTTAAGGCACCGGGAGTAATGGTGCTCAACCGGGGTGATGGCAGGGAGATGGCCGGTAGAAGATGGCCAGGGGGCCGCACGAGACTGTGCAACCCCCTCTCCTAGGTTGCAGAGCTGATGATCCTGCTTCTTTCTCCTATGTTGCCAAGTCAGTTCTCCTTTCTTGCACACTACTCTACACTCCACCCACCAGGACCTTATTGGCCCTCTATTCTAGGTGATGCATGTAGGGTATGGATCTCTGAGTTAACTGTGTCATTGCTTAGTCAGAGAATATTGCTGCTGCTGTCTTGGCTGCAATACCCTCCTGTGACGCACTCGTTGCGGGGGCGCCACAACCGCTTTCCAGGTTCATTAATGAGGGCTATGGCTTCCAGGGGATAAAGGTGGGAGACAGAGAGATACGGTCCAGTTTTTTCTTGGATGACATTGTTCTATATATGGCAAACCCAAACATAGATTTACCGGGACTACTTAAAGAACTGGACACTTTTGGGGACATATCAGGGTTTAAATTAAATAAATCCAAATGCGAGGCCATGTTCCTCATTCAGGGGACTACAAGACACAGGATTAGAGGAGTGTAAGACAACCTACACCGAATACCACTAGCAAACAAAGCGTTAAAGTACTTGGGGATTTACTTTCGAAGAGACATGAGGGACATTTATCAACTGAATTATACCCCCATCATACATAGAATAGAATAGAACAGGAATTAAAAAGATGGAAAGACCTGTCACTGTCGCTCTTGGGGAGGAACTACCGTGTTTCCCCGAAAGTAAGGCCCCCCCGATTGTAAGGCCGCCTGGGGGTAAAGGGGGGGCCTGCTAATGTAAGGCCTCCCCCGATTATAAAGCCTTACAACCGGGGGGGCCTAATGTAAGGCCCCTAGCGGAGGGGGGGGGGGGAGCGGGAGCGGGTCGCACGTCACGTGCGCCCGCTCATTACATATGCACTGCATCCCCCTGTCAATCAGCGACAGGGGGAGCAGTGCATTATACGGTATATATGGGCCCCCTCCTGCTGGCACACTACCCCCCTGTTCTGAGGCCCCCCCTGCTGCTGCTGCAGACATCTTACCCTCCAGGGTCTTCTTGAAGCAGCCAGCGCATCGGTCCTCCGTACTCGGCTGTCTCCCGGATCATGTGACCGGCCGGTCGCAGTCGCGATGACGTCATGCGCTGCGACGGGTCACATGATCCGGGAGACAGCCGAGGACAGAGGACGGACGCGCTGGCTGCTGCAAGAAGACCCTGGAGGGTAAGATGTCTGCAGCAGCAGCAGGGGGGGGCCTCAGAACAGGGGGGTAGTGTGCCAGCAGGAGGGGGCCCATATATACCGTATAATGCACTGCTCCCCCTGTCGCTGATTGACAGGGGGATGCAGTGCATATGTAATGATATGCAGTGTCCCAGCAGGAGGGGGCCTGTAGGCCACACTGCTGGGGCACACAATATAAGACCCCCCCCCCCCGAAAGTAAGACCGGGGGCCACTTTTGGCCCCCAAAAAAATGTAAGACAGGGTCTTACTTTCGGGGAAACACGGTATTTAATGAAAATGATTAGTTTTTCACGTCTGCTGTATCCTCTCCAGGCTCTGCCTCTTTTTCTAAGACATGTTGACATGAATAGACTCAATAGGGCCTTCACTGACTTTCTTCAGAGAGGTGGAAAGTGCAGAATCAGCAGACGCACCCTGATGCACCCCATGGAGGAGGGAGAATTGGCACTACCCAACATTAAAGGCTACAATTTGGCTTGTATTATGAGGCATATAATTGATTGGCTTAGACATACCAGTAAACACTCAGATTAGTCTTGTTGGCAGAATTGTGCAAACCCTGGGACTTAGTAGCGATTTTGCACTCAATGAGCGCAGTATTGGATCCGAAGGTGAGAGATTTGGTGATCTTCCGTGACACCAGAGGTGCATAGAAAGCCATTAGATGTAAATTAGGCATGTCATGGAGGATATCTAAATATCTGACTTCGTGGTACCACCCTGATTTTCCCCAGGGCAAAGACAATGCTCTATTCAAATTTTGAAGAGAGAAGGGTGTGAAAAATCTGGGCAACTTAATGCGGACTCAGGAACATAGATGGATGACTGCGGACGAGGTGTTTGACACATGGAGACTAGATCCGTCCCCTAACTTACAATATGCCCAATTACGCCAACACGTATTTAATCGGTTACCCAACATTCACAAGGAATGCCACCCTTCAGAGTCAGAGAACCTTTTAACCTGACATACCTCAGACAAACATTTCAACCATATATTCGGCTCTGAGACGGATCCTGTTACCATCAAGCCCACATTCATTATTTAAGGGATGGGAGGCTCGATTACAGGACGCGGAGATAGAGGATGTGATCCTATCTGGGTGGAATGACCTACGCAAACATGTGCATAACGAAAGATGGAGGGACACATACTGGGCTTCAACCTACCAGTCACGCAAGCTTACCAAGATAGAAGGCAAACATGGCCAAAATGTTTAGGCATTCAGGAATAACGTTTCATGGATTATGGGAGTGTGACCGTATACGTGTAAAATGGGAGGAGGTGAACGATTGGGTGATCGGTCTGATGGGCACCCACGTGTTACTAGACAAGAATCTGTGGGTATTTCATAAGATGAATGACTTAGGACTGACAAAACCGAAGGTTCGATGGTTACATACAATAGCGATTATCTACAAATGACTCATTTTTCGACAGGATAGCCCTACGCCAGTTACTGTCGGAACTGAGGAGGATCATGATACTCGAGAAGACAAGCCGAGAGCGACAAGGACAATAGAACATCAAAATTCTTTACAAAGTGGAAGGATTCTATTATAGAACTCACTAGAGACGAAATCCATAGACTGGTTTCACCTTTCCGCAATACGCCCTGGTATAGCCTAGAAGCCCTACAAGTCACACTGGAGGAACTACGAATGAGGGACGGATCCCACTAAGGAAGTGGCAGACATGGGTTTGGGCAGAGAGACGCCATATGTATCAATCAATGTCTAGACAGTGGACGTAAGACCTATAGAAGTTGTCCATAAGAAAGCGAATTGAATAGCATCAATTGAATGGGAGGGAGTTATTTTGTTACGGTTTGCGACCAGAGTCGTGGGCGGTATTGATACTATTTGTACTGCAAGTAGAATTTTGACGACTAGAAATGCTATACAGTTAGGGCCAGAAATATTTGGACAGTGACACAATTTTCGCGAGTTGGGCTCTGAATGCCACCACATTGGATTTGAAATGAAACCTCTACAACAGAATTCAAGTGCAGATTGTAACGTTTAATTTGAAGGGTTGAACAAAAATATCTGATAGAAAATGTAGGAATTGTACACATTTCTTTACAAACACTCCACATTTTAGGAGGTCAAAAGTAATTGGACAAATAAACATAACCCAAACAAAATATTTTTATTTTCAATATTTTGTTGCGAATCCTTTGGAGGCAATCACTGCCTTAAGTCTGGAACCCATGGACATCACCAAACGCTGGGTTTCCTCCTTCTTAATGCTTTGCCAGGCCTTGACAGCCGCAGCCTTCAGGTCTTGCGTGTTTGTGGGTCTTTCCGTCTTAAGTCTGGATTTGAGCAAGTGAAATGCATGCTCAATTGGGTTAAGATCTGGTGATTGACTTGGCCATTGCAGAATGTTCCACTTTTTTTGCACTCATGAACTCCTGGGTAGCTTTGGCTGTATGCTTGGGGTCATTGTCCATCTGTACTATGAAGCGCCGTCCAATCAACTTTGCAGCATTTGGCTGAAGCTGGGCTGAAAGTATATCCCGGTACACTTCAGAATTCATCCGGCTACTCTTGTCTGCTGTTTATGTCATCAATAAACACAAGTGACCCAGTGCCATTGAAAGCCATGCATGCCCATGCCATCACGTTGCCTCCACCATGTTTTACAGAGGATGTGGTGTGCCTTGGATCATGTGCCGTTCCCTTTCTTCTCCAAACTTTTTTCTTCCCATCATTCTGGTACAGGTTGATCTTTGTCTCATCTGTCCATAGAATACTTTTCCAGAACTGAGCTGGCTTCTTGAGGTGTTTTTCAGCAAATTTAACTTTGGCCTGTCTATTTTTGGAATTGATGAATGGTTTGCATCTAGATGTGAACCCTTTGTATTTACTGTCATGGAGTCTTCTCTTTACTGTTGACTTAGAGACAGATACACCTACTTCACTGAGAGTGTTCTGGACTTCAGTTGATGTTGTGAACGGGTTCTTCTTCACCAAATAAAGTATGCGGCGATCATCCACCACTGTTGTCATCCGTGGACGCCCAGGCCTTTTAGAGTTCCCAGGCTCACCAGTCAATTCCTTTTTTCTCAGAATGTACCCAACTGTTGATTTTGCTACTCCAAGCATGTCTGCAATCTCTCTAATGGATTTTTTCTTTTTTTTCAGCCTCAGGATGTTCTGCTTCACCTCAATTGAGAGTTCCTTTGACCGCATGTTGTCTGCTCACAGGAACAGCTTCCAAATGCAAAACCACACACCTGGAATCCACCCCTGACCTTTTAACTACTTCATTGATTACAGGTTAACGAAGGAGACGCCTTCAGAGTTAATTGCAGCCCTTAGAGGCCATTGTCCAATTACTTTTGGTCCCTTGAAAAAGAGGAGGCTATGCATTACAGAGCTATGATTCCTAAACCCTTTCTCCGATTTGGATGTGGAAACTCTCATATTGCAGCTGGGAGTGTGCACTTTCAGCCCATATTATATATATATAATTGTATTTCTGAACATGTTTTTGTAAACAGCTAAAATAACAAAACTTGTGTCACTGTCCAAATATTTCTGGCCCTAACTGTATATCACTATTGTTTGAAGTATATGTTTCTTGTATACTACTGAAATAGCAATAAAAAGGATTCATAAAAAAAAGAATGAAAGAGGAATCCAGGGGCTCCAATAGGAGGAAAAGTGCTTTGTAAGGGCTGCAGAGTTGTGAGATTTTTACCTATGTGACCCAGCCAAATATTCTTTTCTTTTTGTTTGGGGGGGGCCCAATCAGAATGTCTGCTATGGGGCCCCATGATTTCTATGTAGGCCCCTGGTGCAGGATGCATTGTCCCTCTGCTGCAGGACTGATTGGCCATAACTTACACACCAGGTCCAGTGCCGCCCCTCGATACATACAGGCATCCAGTCATGTTTCTCCTGAGCCGTGGTTGGTCGGTGGCGCTCGTCCCCCTTCCCGCACCCACATCCCTCACTCAACCCAATTGGAAGGCACCTGCTGTTAACTCCGGACAGCCCTGTGTGCAGCGCTTCTGATTGGCTAAGCATTCCGGGAGCAGGTGTGGTCTGTTGAGGAAGAAGCGCCAGCTTAGTGCTGCATGGTGTGTGGACGGTGCTGGCTACACCTGTGGTGTGTGGACAATGCTGCATGGTGGACATGTCTGACTAGTCAGTGCCAGGCAACCGCCACATTGGAGCTTCCAGGAGTCTTGTAGCCAGAGATAATAGTTTGGCAATCAGCAGTGGCGTAACTTCAGGCCCTGGGGCCCCGATGCAAAAGCTCCAACGGGGCCCCCCAATTATTGCAAATCTTTAATAGTATTCGTCTTTTTCTATGGGCCAAAGAGACTTTTGGGGCCCCCCTAGCCTGCAGGGCCCAGGTGCGATCACAACCCCTGCACCTGTTGTAGTTACGTCCCTGGCAATCAGAGCTGCCTTCCGTGCTATAAGGATGCAGGACTGTGTCTGCCTACAGGACCACAGCTCTGCTGCCATCATTGTGTGTCTGTATTCTTGTGCCAAGCCTGCCATTGTCATTAATGATCCTTGTTCTGTATTGTTCTGTGTGGTACTTCTATGTGCGTGTAATTGCGCTGACATCCTTGTGTTTGGAGGGGGTGCACCATTTTGTAGTTTGCCTCAGGCAGCAGAGAGGCTGGTTTCACCGCTGGCTCTTAGCTGAGGGCAGGTTGAGGATTTGAGGGATAGGGTGGTGGCCTGAACCTCCTCACCTTCACCTTCAGGAACAGGGCTAGTCTTGGACCCTAAGTCCCAGTCGCCCTTGCCCGTAATCCATTCCTGCTCCATTCCCCTCGTCCGCTTCACTCGTGACAATCAGGCGTATGTAAGGATCCTCAAAAGAAGCAATGAAAGTTTGTGCTTGATCCTGAAGATAAATAATTGTCCATCCTCGTGGATTCCGGTGAGCAGACGTTACCGATCCCACAAGTGAGGGTGCTGCTCTGCCATGTGCTGCAGCCTATAAATCGTCGGCTATAGTCTGAGCCTCCCGCTTTGGCGCTGACATTTCTTCTCTTGATGTTTTGGAACATTCAGATTTGTACTCGGATGAAGTCAAAGTAAAATATTTTTCCAGGGTTTTGGATATCTGAACCTCGTGTGCGGCTGTCATTGGTATCGCTCCTCTACAGAAGACACACTCACTAAATTTACAGCCGCCCTTTTCAATGACGCCATTCACTTTACCATTGAACGTACTGAAAAACAGGGAAATACATTAAATTGTAAAAAAAAAATACTTCAATATTGCCATAGGTTTTGTCTTTATAACATTCATTGAGCAGTAAAAGACTTGTTATTGTGATAGACCGGACTTTTACGGATGCAGCGATACCAATGTTGTTTTTTACGACTTTTTCAATTCATTTATTCATTAAAAGATTGGAAAAGTGTGATGATTTAAACTTTTAGATTTGTTTAATTTTTTTATTCAGTTTAGTAAGTATATTGTGGTATATAGTGTAGATCACAGTCTGCTGTTAAGCTGTACAAATATTGTCCATGGTAGCCAGTGAGCGCGCCGTCTGGGTGATTGTGCTATTTAAGTGCTGCTGTCACTGACTGATAGCAGCATTTAAATAGTTAAACAGCAGAAATAGAGGCTAGAGCAATGGCTGCTATTATAGGCAGATGCTGGAATCAGCGCCTGAGTCCGCTCCATACATGTGCACTCTGGTTATGATGTACAGTTAAGTCAGGTTGCGTGAAGGGGTTAATGCAGGGGCAGACCCACCGTGGTGCAGCTGGTTCAGCTGCACCAGGGCCCCGACCGGCTAGGGGGCCCCTCAAGCCTGCAGGGGGGCCCCAACCGACTCCCGTAACCCGATGTCAGAGGAGAGGAGGGTCAGGCAAGAAGCTTCCTGCTTCCCTTGCCTGATCCCGCCCCTCCTCTCCTCTGCCCCTCTGCAGCCCCGGCTCCCAGGAATGCATGCATTCGGCGCGGCCCAGCACAGGCAGGAAAGCCGCATCACCAATTACCGCCCCCAAACCCCCTGCTCCTCGCCGACGGCCGCCAGCACAAACCGCCCCTCCCCTATGGCCGCCAGCAGCCCCCCCCCCCCCCCCCCCCCAGCTCCTCAGCGACGGCCGCCAGAAACCCCCCCGCTTCTCAGCATGGCTGCACCAGGGCCCTCTGCCACTGGGTTAATGGTAGTCATATTGGTTTCATTCAGCTTTCCAAGTAAAACATATGTCAAAAAATTACTACAAAGCTTTTACAAAATTGATAATCAGTCTATCAAAATGGGATTAGCAAGGGTCTGATTCCCAATCATCATGTTGGCTAGGTTAAGGGGCTATGGAACGCAAAGGGCTGGGTACCCAGAATCTAGGTCAGCAGTCAGTATTCATTGTGGCTGTAGCCCTGGCGAACATTGAAAAAGGGGAGAATAATAACGGAGGAAAATAAAGAAAACAAACATAATACGTTTGTGACGCTAGTTGGGATTTCCAGCCATTAGGTGTCCATCACTGCAGATAATCCCTGGGAGATAGGTTGTGTACCAGTGATGTTAGACCCTTCCTAACCAGGGCCGGGTCCCAGAAGTGATGAAGATGATTGGAGTAGTAGAAGGTGTGAGGGTGCAGGAGGAAAGGATAGTCTTTGAGTTATTTACCTTTATTGTAGATGTTGCAACAGATCCAGGGTACAAGTACCACCATGCTGGTGGTCCAGCCAGTCTGTGAGGAACTGAAGTCCGCTCTGCTGCAGTAAGGTATAATGGCCTTCCTGCTGACTTCTTTAGTGATAAAAGATAGGACTTCTTTACCGTGAAAACTGTTAATAAATGGAACAACCTACCCAGGAGCTGACTCTTTACTGTAAGAGCTGTGATTTTATAAAACTGACTACCTCTGGATCAGGTTCTTTACTGTAAGAGCTATAAATGTTTGAAAAAAGCCTACTTTAGGAGCTAGTTCTTTAATGTAAAAGCTGTGAATCTATAGACTCCAACTCAAAAATATTTCCCGGATCCGTACATTCCTTGACCAAGAAACTGAAAAAACACTTGAGCATTCCCTGATCATCTCCTGCCTCAACTATTGCAACCCCCTACTCTCTGGCCTCCCCTCTAGCTTTATAGCACCCATGCAATCTATACTAAGCTCTGCTGCCTGACTAATCCACCTGTTTCCCCATTATTCCCCAGTCTCTCCTCTCTGCCAAGCCCTTCATTGACTTCCTATTGCCCACAGACTCCAGTTCAAAACCCTAACCGTGGCATAAAAAAGCGATCCGCAACCTGTCTCCTCCGTACATCTGTGACATGATCTATTGTGCCCACCTACACACAACCTCCAATCCTCACAAGATATCCTTCTCTACTCTACTCTAATCTCTTCTTCCCTCAGCCGCAGACAAGATGTCTCCTGTGCTTCCCTCATACTCTGAAACTCTCTTCCCCAACACATCATGTGGCGCCCCTGCGTCCAGGAGGCCACAAAGGGAACTACAGCCAGGCAAGTAGGACGACAGTTGCATATCAACACCCTCACAGCCCACACAACCCACGTACAATACAGGGCAGCACCCAACCTGGAGCCTAGGAACTCTAAGCAGGCGAGGGGTGGTGGGTTTAGAGCAGTGGGTGGGCAAACACGTAGTCAGGTGACAGACAGTAGAAATAGTGAAGGGGGAGGAGGAAGGAGTCAGTAGGCCGAGCAGTACAGAAAGAAGCACATGTCCTGGCAAAGTGGGGTGTAAGGAGCGCAGAATCTGAACAGAGCCAGTGCGAGCCGCAGAGAGAAAGCCTATCCAGAGCCAGCACCTCAGAAGTGTGAGGGAAGAGAGGGACGGTTAAACCCGGGCCCTAGAATTACAGCCAAGACGACCAGACTGCAGGCGGAATAGCCCTCCTATGACACTGGAAGACACAGTGGAGAGAGCCTGGTAGAGCCTCACACGGGAGGACTGCTGGAGGCTGGGCTGAGTAGAGTGTTGGCTCTAAAGGG
Organism: Allobates femoralis; assembly: GCA_033576535.1. Lineage (NCBI taxonomy): Eukaryota > Metazoa > Chordata > Amphibia > Anura > Aromobatidae > Allobates > Allobates femoralis. The sequence continues at coordinate 844,529,835 of JARQOC010000003.1, read as the reverse complement.
GACCGCAGTTTCACCCGGCATCCCCAGACAACCGACGGGGGACCACAGCTACACGTTAGGGTCCCTACCCCAAAGGACAGGCAGCTCAGTGACAACCAGGAGGACCCACAGGGGCCAGAGTCACCGCTATACTGTCCGGAGACGCACACCAAAGCGAACACAGAAACAGAGAGAGTTAACAGCCTGGGAAGGACACAGAGACAGAGTGAGGGGTCACAGAGAAGAGAGACCTGGCTGCAGAGAGTAAAGGGAACCCGGAGGGGAAAGTGTGCCCGTGTACTGAGCTGAACTGTAAGAACTGTACTGAACTGTAAGCTGAACTTGAGAACTTTAAAAGTAAACACGGTGAACCCTGAACACGACTCCCTTGTGTGTCTCTGCCTGAATCCTACTCCTTCCATACAGGTTTGCAGCAGCCCTACACCTGGAGAGCCACAGCGTGCAGGCTCCAACACTGAAGGAGGATTCCTGCAGCATCTGGACAGTAAGTGTACTGCACTCAGCACCAGGCCTGCACACTACATAATAGACTTTAACCATCACTGCCCCAGGGAACACAGTTCTGCCCACGGGAACTATTCCATCTACGCTGCCATTACATCATCCCCGGAGGTCTGCAGCAGCGGCGGCCCCATTACTGGCCGCACACAGTGGGTGGCGTCACGACTGACATTCCCCTGTAAATATCCCCTTATTATTGCCAGGGCCCGGGACACGGTCCGGACCAGGACCACCCGTGACTTCCCCAGTAGCAGACCCGGTCCGGTACCGAGTACCCCGTCCCAGTGAGCTCGACAATCAGACTCTCGCCTACCCTGGAAACCTTCAAAAGGAACCTGAAGACCCACCTTTTTGACAAGTCTACAACCTGAAGTGATCCTCAATCTACTGAACCGCCGCACAACCAGCTCTACCCTCTCCTAATGTATCCTCGCCCATTCCTTGTAGACTGTGAGCCATCATGGTCAGGGTTCTCTCTTCTCACCTACTGAATCCTCACCCATCCCTTGTAGACTAAGCCATCGCGAGCAGGGTCCTCTCTCCTCTACTACTGTATCCTCACCCATCCCTTGTAGACTGTGAGACCTCATGGGCAGGGTCCTCTCTCCTCTCCTAATGTATCCTCACCCATCCCTTGCAGACTGTGAGCCCTCGTGGGCAGGGTCCTCTCTCCACTCCTACTGTATCCTCACCCATCTCTTGCAGACTGCCCATCCCTTGTAGACTGTGAGCCCTCACGGGCAGGGTCCTCTCTCCACTCCTACTGTATCCTCACCTATCCCTTGCAGACTACCCATCCCTTGCAGACTGTGAGCCCTTGCATGCAGGGTCCTCTCTCCTCTCCTACTGTATCCTCACCCATCCCTTGTAGACTGTGAGCTCTCATGGACAGGGTCCTCTCTCCTCCTGTGCGTGTCTGTGCCTTGTATTGCTCATGTATATTGTACTTGTCTATGTATGCCCTCATCACATATAAAGCGCCATGGAATAAATGGTGCTATGATAAATAATAATAATAATAATAATAAAGGACAGCCTACATCTGGAGCTGGTTCTTTACTGTGAGAGGTATGACTAAGTAGAATAATCACCTTGGGAGCTGGTATCATCAGGGACTGTTATGGTACCTTTACACGCCGCTACTGGATGGTGGCAACAACCGGGTACATGAGAGAAATGTATCTTGCACCGCCAATTCAACCCGTGGTAGTGGCGTGTGAAGACAGTTGTAGCCACCCGCCAGTAGCGGCACCTGTTTCCGAGCACTGCCCAGAAACAGATGGCTACCCAGGCGATTGTAGCGACCTGTATCGGCGTGTAAAGAAGGAACAGAAGGGATGTGTCGACACCAGGCGATGTACCTGGTATGTACCTGGGGCGTGACACAGGCTCCGGGATACCGCCCCCCTTCAGCGATCATTGGTGGAAGCTCCTGCGTTACGATTGGTAGACGCTGCATAGGGCGGCATATTTAAGGAGCTGACCAGTCACACTACACAATTGCTCGAGCGTCATGTATTAATCAGCCTCCTGCGATGCCTGTCCAATCATGATGTTCTTGCTTTGTCCTATCAACGTACGGACGTCTCGTAATCCACAATTGTGGCACGCCTATGTGTTGTCCCTGCTGCACCAGGTCCGCCCATATTAGCTTGTTGTAGCGGTGTGTAAATGAGGTAAGCTGCTCGGCAGAAGGTAACTTGAGACACCCGGCGGTGTATCTAGAGATAGATGTAACCTACTGTAGCGCACCTTGTTGCGGCGTGTAAAGGTGGTGCGATTACCGTTTGCAACCGTTTGTGCGTGCTCGTGCACGTGAAGTACCCGGTTGTTGCCACCACCCAGTAGCAGCGTGTAAAGGTACCATCACTGGTTAAAAAAAAGACCTAGCCGGTACTAAGCGCTGCAGTAATCCCGGCCGGCCTGAGTGCAGGGCTTACAAGCTCAGTAGTAAAGGGCTTATAATAACTGCACATCTACTAACATTGTGTGACGATCGCCTTACAAATAAGCAGTAACAGTAAAATACAGTCATGGATGAAAGTTTTGGCACCCTAGAAATTGTTCCAGAAATGTAAGTATTTCTCCCAGAAAATTAGTAATATTCGACGTTTTGTCATACACATGGTTATCTCCTCTGTTGTATTGGAACAATACAAAAAAAAGGCAAATTGGACAGAATTACCCGCCGACGACTCCTCACTCCCTCTCCCCGCACCGATGCCAACAGTCACGGTTGAATAACTATGAGCTATATTAACCCGTTAAGTGCTGCCTCTTTCCTTCTACACAAATTTAAAAAGCAAAAGATATTTGTAGAGTTGACTTTCCTTTTTTTTACAAGAACTATGCAAACATATCCATCAAAGAAGAGGGGAATTATGATTTAAAACACCCCGGTGCAAAATCTGTAACTGGGCCTCCATCTGTCATACGTCCTTTACATTACTAGGGTCTTCACATAGGACCTTACTGTGCTGCAGCCGCCATCGTTAAACTCCTACATTTGGGATAAACAGAATCCAGTGTCAAAATTGCGCATCTGCCTGAAAAAGGAATGAAATACGGGAGGATTCATGTGCTGGTGGTTTGGCCGCCATGCTGTGTTACCATGTTGTCACTTCAAAGGGGTCGCAGAGCTACAGCTGTCATAACAGAACAAGACCTGTCCGTGACGTTAATGATGTCCTGACAGATTAACCATTAAAACCTCAAAGCAAATACAACTTCTGCTGAGAAGGGGAGAAAGAGTAAGACCTGGGCTACATATGTGGGGCGGACTACACTCACTCCCGGGCTGGTATGAGCCTCCCTTCCTAAATTCCTCTTCTATTCAGTCGTTGTAAGGGAAAGCTGAGCAATCAAACAACTAACCTGTTCTCAAATTTGTACAGTATAGGTAGATATTATTTGCTGTCACTGGTGTAACTTGAAGCTCATGGGCCCCGATACGAAAGCTCCAACAGGGCCCCCAATTATTGCAAATCCTTAATAGCATTAGTCTTTTGCTATAGGCGAAGGGAACTTTTGGGGCCCCCTAAGTTCATGGGCCCAGGTGTGATAGCAACCCCTGCACCTATTGTAGTCACGCCCCCGTTTGCTGCATTATAACGCATAATCATTATATGGAGAAAGGTATTAGATATATGTAATAATCCGTAAGTTCCATTTTTTCCTTCAACCCTATTGCCCCCAGAGTATAGATGTAGGGGGGTGTAGGGCACTATCAAACCCATCCCGGAGGAAAAAGTAGGTATGTTTTGCTGTGTTGCAGACAGGCATGTATATTTTATGTAAATTTGGTATTTGTAACTGTTTGTGAAAAGTGTAGTTATAAGTATGTAGCCTTCTAGCAGCAGAAGAAAATACTGCTTCCCGAATACCCTCGAGTTAAGGAAGGAGTTAAAGTTAGTTAGTACTATACACCTGTAACGACACAGCCTTTTTTAATGCGTGTTGTAGATTAATGTTCTTAATTTGTCCAGACGTGTTGTTCTTTTGTTTGTTGACTCATGGAAGTGGATCATTATTTCTTATCAGACTGCTTGGAGCCACAACTGTCTTAACTTGTGGATTGCTAAGTAAATGTAAATTCCCTCTGCCCCCTCTGTGTACATGACTCACCGTGGCCGGGTTCTGCACGTCGCAGGCGTTGACTCTCCTCTTGTCACGGAACCGCGCCTGCGGCTGTGGGGCCCGGTGGTCCAGATCAAAAGGGGGGTTGGCTGAACAGTAGGGGTTAAATGTCTTTGTGACCCCACCTGCGGGTGTTCCGGTGACTTCACCGGCGCTGCTGGGCCTCCGGGAGATGTTAGACAGCAAGATAGAACGCTCCCCACAGGATGAGCGGGAGTCCCCAGAGCCGGGAGCTGCACAAGATGTTGTGACGCAGCTGCGGTAATGCTGCAGTTAGGCCCAGGAGTCAGACACAGACACGCCAAAGTCTTTTAAGTACCTTTACTGGTGGTAATCAGGTACGCCAGACCGGGATAATGAAGTCAGCACTCCTGGAGGTTCACAGCAAGCAGTTTGTATAGGCTTCCTTCTCTCTCTACTTCTAGTGCTAAGGTCGGGTGGATGTGGAATCCAGCCGGACCGGGCAGTGTGTTCAGTGGAACGGATTTCACCTGGGTTGCTGCACTGAGGGCACTGTAAAAGGGTGATGATAATTCTATCTTCTTCCCTGGGCTCTCGTTGGTAGGTGCGGCAGGTGAACAGGGGGCTAAACTCCCTGTGAAGTATGCTGGTTCTCTGTGGTGGCTATGTAGCTCTCACAGCTTTGGTTCCAGTAACCGGTTATTAAGGGAGAGAGTTATGATCACTCTGGTGTCCCTGAGAGATGCTTCTCCTTTTCCTCTAACCCCAATTGCAAGGGTATCCTCAGCGGCTAGATAGGCTGGTTGGGCCTAGTGTATGTCTCATACGGTGGAGATCACACACAACCTGCAGCTCTCCTAGCGTCTGCACACTCTGACGTTTCTCCTTCCAAGACCCTATTTAGAGGGGGAACTGGCTCAATGGGACCAGTGGAGCTCCCCCTAGAGGCTCGGGGTGAAATCAGGTGTTCTAAGGTGTTGTAATTGTATTGTGAGTGTTGCTTTGCTGTTAGCTCCATTCATGCCCCAAGGAGTTCTGTGGTGCCCAACAGGGTGCCAGGGTGCCACAAACATCAATCAGAAGAAAATTATATGGTTGGATTGAAGTGCTGACCAACAGCCTTATCCCACCAATCCTGTAAGAACAAAAGACCCTGCATTGAAGGTTGGGGAATCTTCGGTCTTCGAGTTCCTTCAGGAGTCATTGTTCAGTCTTCGGCATTTAGACATTGGTTTCCTTCTGGAGTCGGTGTTCGGTCTTCGGCATTCAGACATTGGTTTCCTTCTGGAGTCGGTGTTCGGTCTTCGGATTCAGCATTGGTTTCCTTCAGGAGTTGGTGTTCGGTTTTTGGTCTTCGGGTTCCCCCAGGAGTCGTCTTCGGTATTTAGTCATTGGGTTCCTTCTGGAGTCAATGTTCAGTCTTCAGTAGTCGGACATTGGGTTCCTTCAGGAATCGGTGTTACTCAGGCCTTCTCGGAGAGCCGATGATTCACGGGAACTTCCATGGCATTGGCGGCTAAGTCAGCTATAGGCCCAATCTACTATTCACACATTTGCTTCCTTCCAAGTCGTCCAAGTTCCCCTCCTCCTTCTTTGCATTGACCTTTTATTTTAAGTAACTGCGCCAAAGCTGCCACCTGATCTGACATCACCTCCAAACTTTTTCCTCAACGAAACGCCTAGTTTGCCACGTTCCTGTTTGTTCTTTTTGACTAGTAGATGGCGATGTTCTTCCACAGACACTGTAAGATATTGGCTAAGTGCATCTGCTCTCTCTACTCCTTACACCCGCACAGTCTTGTAGGGCCATAGTAGGGACACATATATAAGATTATCTCAGCACAGGAGGATGTGGTATGATCAGTACCATGTCCCTGTACAGTCAGTGACACATCCATTACACAGTACATAGCAGGGACACTAAATATATTAAGTTATCTCAGCCACAGGAAGATGTGATATGATTCAGTACCATGTTCCCTGTAGCGGTCAGACACGCCATTAACAGTACATAGCAGGGACCATATAAGAAATTATCTCACTCAGGAGATGTGATTTTGATCAGTCCATGTCCTGTACGATCAGACACTCCATTAACAAGTACATACAGTGACACATACAGTATATAAGATCATCTCAGCACAGATGATGTGGTATATCAGACCATGTCCTGTACGGTCAGACACATCCATTACATCCAAATCTAACACCAATGCCAGATTTTCACCAGGATATCCCGCCATCTAAACCACTAAAGCTAAGGTATTTTAAAATTCTGCCCATAAGTCAGTGATTTGGCACTGATTGTTGACTGGTCCAAGATTGTAGTTTAAAGTATTTATTTTGGGCATTAATACACAATATTCCAAATTATTATGCAAATGTTCTTTTTCTCTGATTTTCCTAAATGGTCGGTGCAAATGACAGTCAGTGTAATAAAAGTCATCACCTGTTAGAGTATACATCTAATTTTATTGAAGAAACCTCCCAATGATAACAGTATAATCTTCAAAATTAAAAAAAACCCTCTAAAGTGCCCTGTTCCACATTATTAGGCACAGGAGAGTTTCAAAACATTTGATATGTTTTAAAGAACTGAAAATGCTCATTTGTTGAATTTGCAGCATTAGGAGGTCACATTCACTGACATAAAAAGCTATTTAACTCCAAAGCATCCTAACAGGCCAAGTTACATGGTAACATAGGAACCCTTCTTTGATATCCCCTTCACAATTCTTGCATCCAATGAACTTGTGAGTTTCTGGAGAGTTTCCGCTTGTATTTCTTTGCATGATGTCAGAATAGCCTCCCAGAGCTGCTGTTTTGATGTGCACTGCCTCCTACCCTCATAGATCTTTTGCTTGATTATACTCCAAAGGTTCTCTATAGGGTTGAGGTCAGGGAAAGATGGTGGCCACACTATGAGTTTATCTCCTTTTATGCCCATAGCAGCCAATGGCACAGAGGTATTCTTTGCAGCACGAGATGGTGCATTGTCATGCATGAAGATGATTTTGCTCCTAAAGGCACGTTTCTGCTTTTTGTACCATGGAAAAAAGTCCTGTCAGAAACTCTATATATGTTGCAGAGGTCATTTTCTCACCTTCAGGAACCTTAAAGGGCCTACCAGCTGTTTCCCAATGATTCCAGCCCAAAACTTGACTCCTCTACCTCCTTGCTGACTTTGCAGCCTTGTTGGGACATGGTGGCATCCACCAACCATCCACTACTCCAGTCATCTGGACCATCCAGGGTAGCTCGACACTCATCAGTAAACACGACTGGTTGAAAATTAGTCTTCATGTATGTCTGGGCCCACAGCAATCATTTCTACTTGTGAGCACTTTTTAGGGGTGGCCGAATAGTAGGTTTATGCACCACAGCAAGCCTTTGAAGGATCCTACACCTTGAGGTTCGAGAGACTCCAGAGGCACCAGAAGCTTCAAATATCTGTTTGCTGGTTTGTAAGGCCTTTTTAGCAGCTGCTCTCTTAATCTGATGAACTTGCCTGGCAGAAACCTTCCTCATTCTGCCTTTGTCTGCACGAACACGTCTGAGCTCAGAATCAGCCACAAATCTCTTCACAATACGATGATCTCGCTTAGGTTTTCGTGCAATATCTAATGTTTTCATCCCTTGTCCAAGGCATTGCACTATTTGTTGCTTTTCGGCAGCAGGGAGATCCTTTTTCTGTCCCATGTTACTTGAAAACTGTGGCCTGCGTAATATTGTGGAACACCCAGTTTTCCTTTTATTGGGCTCACCTGCCAAACTAATTATCATAGGTATCTGAGATTGATTTTAGTGATCCAAAGACCCCTGAGACACAATACCATCAATGGGTTTCATTGAAAAAAAAAAAAAAAAAACCCTATGACACTTAAAACCAATTTGCATAATAATTTGGAACACGGTGTATATAGTAAGGTTTCAGACAAAATGAATGAGGATAGGTCACAACACAGAGGTACAATGGAGTATGGTAAAGGGAAGGAAGGCCCTTATGGTAGGGAGAGGAGACACCAAACACTAACCTGTGTCTGCACATAAGCTCCCTAACGTCCCTAAGTGGGTTCTTCCACCCCCACCCACCGCCTTTACATATCTAGTTTATGAGCTGTCTCTCAGACTTAAAAAAAGTGAATCCAAGGGATCAGATAAAGGAAATGATGCATCTAACAGAGGCCCCGCATGCCACCAAGGGCTTCACTGGGTAACTGCAATGTATTAGGAGGTCTGGTAAATTGAAGACGTCATTTGGATAATCTCTTAGTGGAGACTTGAGTTCTTCTTGAAGAGTCAGAGATCAAACAGAATCATTGAAGCTACAAAGAAGCAGAATATGAATCATCCTCCTCCATGGAAATCCAAGAGCAGCATGAAGTCACTGGAAGGCGAGGATTAGAAACAAACACAATGTGGGTCATCATGGATTTTTAGTGGTCGGAAAGTCCAAGTGATGACAAGGTGACTTGTTCTCACTTTCTCCTCTCGTTGGAGACCCCTGACTGCAGTGGAAAATGATGTGTCTATAGAAAAATTTGTGGTTGCAAATGCGAAATGGATTTTGGTGTGATTTTATTCTAAATTGCCAAAGAAAAAGAAATATAAGAGAAAACAAAATCTGAACTGATTCATTTAAGGAATACATCCATTAACATGTGTGAGAGGGTGGACATGTAGTCCTGTGCCCCCATGAAGACATCAATGATTTTATTGTATTGCGTGTGATTTCATGACATAGAGTGTATTAAGCAAACTGTAATTACTGCTAAGAATAATGTAGAAGATGTTATGTAGTGGTGTATTATAAGTTATGATGTGTTGCACTGTTTGTAGGTATGATAAGGTGTAGTTTAAGCCATAGATATAGCAGAGCTGGTGTCACGAAATCAGTATGTGACTTGGGGTTGCACCTGCAATGACTAATCTATCTCCTCTCTCTCAATCCAGCACTCGATATTTGTCCTAAGCTGAAAGGAAGCATAAATCACACCCTGACTCAGACAGCGCACCCCGCTTCACACATGCTGTCACCACTCACCGGATTAGGGGTGATGAGTCCCCCTAAACTAAGACTATCAGACAATCAACAAAATCGCACCCTCTCTAGGGTTATGGGTTCTTTAGAGAATACAAGGTTCAAACTTATTAAAGATTAAAACTTTAATATAAAAAGATACAGTGCTTACAAGAATAAATTAAAATAGGCATAAAAAATTACATACAAATATGCAAAACAGTCATAGAATAAAAAGGAGAAACTTACAGAAACCTAAACCTTTGCAGCTTGAATTCTGTAGCTCAATGGGAAGAGCAGAAAATGGAGGTGGTTTACAGCAGTGTTTCCACTGCCCTAAAGTCTAACAACAAACTCTTGACTGGCGTAAGTTCTTATAGGGTCTGGTGTGTAGTGTAGTAGACTTCAACCCTTAATTGTTTGGTGTCCATTCCCTTTAGTATAGCGTAGTAGAGTTCGACCCTTAATTGTTTGGTGTCCATTCCCTTTAGTATAGCGTAGTAGAGTTCGACCCTTAATTGTTTGGTGTCCATTCCCTTTAGTATAGTGTAGTAGAGTACAACCCTTAACTGTTTGGTGTCTATTCCCTTTCTTGTAGTGTAGTAAAGTTTGACCCTTAACTGCTTGGTGCCCCTTCCCTTTCGTGTAGTGTAGTAGAGTTCACCTTTACCTGCCTGGCGTCCATTCCCCTCAAATATATATTTCACTTCAGCTAGTTATAAGCAATTGGTATATTGTAAGCTGATGTAGGAATGTAGCTGAAAGGTGAAGATCTATACAGACTGATTTCAGGAACTAAAAGAGTTAAAGCTGGGACGTGCCCACAAAGGTAGGTGCCAGTCTGTAAACTGAGAGGAGACAGACAAGATTTGAGTCATTTGGGAGTCTACCAGCCAAGAAAGAGCCATGCAGGGGATGGGGTGAGAGCTCAGAGCTGAAGAAGGAGTCCAGTCCCTGGTGCTATGTGGGAAGTTGAGTGAATAGAAAGCAGCAAGTACAAGTAAGAAATGTGTAGGTGACTGAACCTCATATGCTAGAAAGCTGGAGAAGGTTTTGCAAGATGAACTGAGAGAAGGGGAAGTGAGTTCAGTGAGGTGGTCAGGCTTGGGGGACCCAGAAGAAGATAGGTTGCTGCCCGGCTGATGTGTGGCGCCCCTGCGTCCAGGAGGCCACAGAAGGGAACTGCAGCCAGGCAGGTAGGACATTGTTAAACACTAACACCCTCACAGCCCACACAACCCACGTGACAGAGAAGGTTACATCCAGCCCTGAGATTAGAGACTATATGAGATCGGAGGGGTGGTGGATGAGAGGAGTGGGTTGGGCACACCAGAGGTCAGGTGACTGACAGTATATAGTGAGGGGGAGGAGTGAAGGAAAGTAGTAGGCCACAGTGTGCTCTCTGGAAGTGTAAGGCCGAGGAGTGCAGACCCGTACTGAGCCAGTGTGAGCCAGATGGGGGGGAAAGCCCGTCCGACGCTGAAACCACCAGGAGTGTGACAGAACAGAGAAGGACGGTGGAACCCGTGCCCTAGACAGCAGCTGAAGCCACTGACTGCAGGTGGAGAAGCCCTCCTATAATACCAGAAGGAACAGAGAGAAGGAGCCTGGTAGTCTAGTGCTGTGGACTACTGGAGGCTGGGCTAAAGTAGAGTGTCGGCTCTAAAGGGGACCGTAGTTCACCCAGCATCCCCAGATAACACGACGAGGGGTCTGAGTTTCAGATTGAGATCCCTACCTTAAAGGACAGGCAGCTAAGTGACACACTAGGACTCACAGAAGCCCGAGTCACCGCCATACTGTCCAGCGTAGCACACATCACCCGTACAGACGGAGACCGTAAAAGCCCGGAAAGGGACATTAACAGACTGTGTGAGGGGTCACAGGAGAGAGAGGCCTGGCTGCAGAAGGGAGGAAGCACCCGAGTGTTGAGAGCTGTAACTGTGCTGTAAGAACTGCAAATGACTTGTAACCTGCTGAGAGAGAACAACTAAGAGTAAAGCTTTGGAAACCCTGAATTACCTCTCGTGTCAGTCAATGCCTGCAGAAAATTGCTCCCCTCATACAGATCCAGCCTGTCAGCACCAGCCAGGAGGAGAGATCCCTGCAGCCTGCAAGTAAGTGTGTTACACCTGCACCAGAGACTTAACCCTTACTGCCCCGGGGGATACAGTTCTCCCCACTGGAACTATACCATCTCCGTTGCCATTCCATCACCCCCGGAGGTTCTGCAGCAGCGGCGGCCCCATCACTGGCCGCACCAAGTGGGTGGCGTCACCCGTGACAATCCCCTTGTAAATAATTCCCCATCTTTATTGTGAGGGCCCAGGGATACGGTCCGGACCAAGCCACCTGTGACATCCCCACTACCGACCGTTCCGGTACCGAGTACCCCCGTCCCGCCTGGGGCTCCACAGATGCACAAAGGGAGGAAAAGGCCGTGTTGAGCATCCTCCTTCAAGGAATCATTGTCCATGGTGGTATATGTACATGAAGTGAGCCTAATTCACCAGCACCCATACACCAGGGACTCACAGTTTAATGTAGTGTGCCGGTGTGCACCAATCACTGTACTTGCCTATGGCAACCGCCAACTTTATGTGCCCATTGACCTTAGTGGGGGCTTCTTGGCTTTGAGCAATGTCTGCTTATTTCAAGGGTTCCTTGACTTTATGCCCACCCAGTGATCAGCTATGGGGAATCTTGACAACAACTGTTCAATTTCATTGCAGCGCCCCCACAGGAGAGATGAAGTGTTACACAATTCTAATTGAGATCATTGGGTTGTCTGTGTAAGGTCATGTGCCAACTAGAAAATAGTGGGGCAGATGGGAGTGGGGGAGAAAGAGAGAGAGATGGAAAGAGCTTACAGTCTGCAATGACCAGCTGCTGCCTCACAACCACCAGAGTGGCCATTTCACCACCACCACCAGAGCTGATGCCTCACCACAGCTAGAGCTGCCACCTCAACACCACCTACAGAGCAGCAACATCACCACCCCCGTAGTTGCCACCTCAACACAACCTCTGGATCCTTCACCTTACCACTCCCGGAGCTGCCACCTCAACACCACCTCTAGAGGTGCCATCTCACCACCTTCGGAGATACCACCTCAACACCATCTCTGAAGCTGCCATCTCAACACCACCTCCGGAGCTGCCACTTCAACACCACCTCCAGAACTGGCACCTCACCACACCTGGAGCTGCCACTTCAACACCACCTCTGAAGCTGCCACCTCACCACCCCAGAGCTGCCACCTCAACACCACTTCCAGAGCTGCCACCTTACCACCCCGGAGCTGCCACCTCAACACAACCTCCGGAGCTGCCGCTTCACTAACCCTAGAGCTGCCACTTCAACACCACCTCTAAGGATGCCATCTCACCACCCCCGGAGCTGCCACCTCAACACCACCTACGGAGCTACCGCCCCACCATCCCCGGAGCTGTCACTTCAACTTCAACACCACCTCTGGAGCTGCCACCTCACCACACCAGGAGCTGCCACTTCAACACCACCTCTGAAGCTGCCACCTCACCACCCCCGGAGCTGCCACTTCAACACCCCCGGAGCTGCTACCTCAACACCACCTCCGGAGCTGCCACTTTACCACCTCCGGAACTGCCACCTCACTATTCCTGGAGCTGCCACTTCAACACCACCTCTGAAGCTGCCACCTCACCACCCTCAGAGCTGTCACCTCAACACCACCTCTGGAGCTGCCACCTCACCACCCCTGGAGCTGCCACCTCAAAACCACCTCCAGAGCTGCCACTTCACCGCCCATGGAGCTGCCACCTTAACACCACCCCGGAGCTGCCACCTCAACACCACCTCTGGAGCTGCCACCTCACCACTCCCGGAGCTGCCACCTCACCACCCCCGGAGCTGCCAGCTTAACACCATCTCCAAAGTTGCCGCCTCACCATCCCTGGAGCGGCCACTTCACCAGCCCATCTGAGCTGCAGCCTCATCACCACCAGAGTGGTCCCTCACCACCCCTGAAACTGCTCCTCACCACCTTAGGAGCTGCCGCAACCCCCAACCTACCATCTCATCCCCATCATCCTATAGAATGTAAGCCTGTGAAAGCAGGGTCCTCTCCCCTCTGTACCAGTCTGTCATTGTTAATTTGTTTACTGTCACCTATATTTGTAATTTGTGTGAAACCCCTTCTCATGTACACCACCATGGAAATAATGGTGCTACATAAATGATAATAAAAATAATAATCTTTGGATCAAAAAATCATTTTTATAATTATGTTTCATTTCAAATCTTGTACCGTTTGGCTTTTAGAAGTTCTTTATATCCCTACATACTCAACTTTGATGTGGGCTGTGGTCATTAATATAATAAACAGCTACCCTCTGAAACTCTAAGGTATGCAAACATTGAACATAGGACTTTGCACATGCATTACTGCTAAGGAAATATATTTAAAATTGAAACATTGAGACACTTAGCATACAAAAAAGAAAAGTTTAAGTGAGCCCAGCAGCCAGCGACAAGGTGAACCTCTTTGCTGGGTCCCTATGTAATGCCTCTATCCAGGTTAAAAAACCTATCATTTATGGGAGAAAGGAACCTGCTAATAGAAAAACAACCTTCCTGTTAGTGCCTAGGCTATTTTTTTGTTTCAATTCCCTGATATACCCTTTGAATTATGTTGATGATAACTCATAGTTTTGGTTTGTGTAACAATGGTCTCTCTTACTTTGGAGACTTGTGAATGGTTTGGGACCTCTGTCTCTTTTCTTCCTTGAGACTTCATATTAAACGTGTTTCTTTCTTTTGCAGTATTGTTATTAATGTCAGTTTCTGTTGCTAGCAAGCTCTCTAGTTCTCTTTCCAGGTGAGGCTACTTTGTGATCACTCCCATCTCCTTTATATGGTCACATGATCTAGCATTCCTTGCTGGTAATTGAACTCCATTCCTGGCCTGACTACGTGAGGTGTAGGTAGTACTCTGGAGAACTGATTGTTGCCAAACCGTCTGCTGCTGGATCGTGGCAGCAGGTGTGATCCTGCCTTGTTGTTCCCTTGTCTGTCTCCCCTTTCCCTCTTGTTGATTTTAATGCAGCGGTTGGGACTAGTGCTCCTGCCGGCCATCTCCGTATTGAAGGTTTACATCTGGGCCAACAAGGGCATAGGAATCCTGCTCGGCGACGAGGTGAAAAAACATGTATACGGATGGTAGGGTGTTCACTGCACAGTTGCAGGAGGTGTCCTTTCCTCCATTCCCTATTATTATTTATTTATTTATATAGCACCATTAATTCCATGGTCTTATTAGCAGGGCCCCCCATTGTATTTGCCTGTTAGGGTTATGTTTTTTTCACTGTCATCATTGAGAAAGGCCAGGTAATATAAATTTCACAGCATTATTAAAACTCAGCCTCTTCTAACCTTTTGCCAAAAAGCAGCAGCCATGGGTTCTTCTAAACAGCTGCCGAGCACTCTGAAATTAAAATGGTGGAGGGCCACAAAGCAGAAGGGTATAAGAAGATAGCAAAGTGATTTCAAGCTGCCCTTTCCTCTGTTTGAATTGTAATTAAGAAATGGCAGTTCTCTTGAACAGTGGAGGTCAAGATAAGGTCTGGAAGACCAAGCAAAATTTCTGTGATAGCCATTAATAGGACTGCTAGAGAGGCAAATTAGAACTACCGCTTGACTACAAAAGACCTTCGGGAAGATTCAGCAGGCTCTGGAGTTTTGGTACATTGCTCTACTTTTCACAGACACCTGAACAAACAGGGCCTCCATAGAAGAGTCATCAGATGAAAATCTCTCCTGTGTCCTCACCATAAAACTCAGCATCAAAAGTATGCAAAAAACATCTAAACAAGCCTGATGCATTTTGGAAACAAGTCCTGTGGATCGATGGGTTTAAAAGAGAACTCTTAAGCTACAATGATTAAAAGTATATGTGGAGAAAAAGGGCACAGAATTTAAGGAAAGGAACATCTCGCCACACATTAAGCATGGGGGTGGATCAATCATGAATGGGGTTGTGATGCAGCCAATGGCATAAGGAACATTTCATAGGTAGAGGGAAAAATAGATTCAATTAAATTTCATCCAATTTTTTTATGCAAACATAACATCATCTGTAAAAAAAGCTGAAGGTGAAAAAAGATGCCTTCTCCAAATGGATAATAATCCTAAATACGCATAAAAATCCACAATAGACAAGCTCAAAAGGTGCAGGTTGAAGGTTTTACAATGGCCTCACAGTCACCTGATCGGAACATCATTGAAAATCTGGCTAAACCTCAAAAGAGCAGAGCATGCAAGACGAGCCAAGAATCTTATAGAACTGGAAGACGAGCCAGGAATCTCACAGGACTGGAACAGACAAGAATCTCACAGCACTGGAAGACGAGCCAGGAATCTCACAGAACTGGAAGACGAGACAGGAATCTCACAGCACTGGAACAGACAGGAATCTCACAGAACTGAAAGACGAGCCAGGAATCTCACAGTACAGGAAGATGAGACAGGAATCTCACAGAGCTGGAAGATGAGCCAGGAATATCACAGAACTGGAACAGACAAGAATCTCACAGCACTGGAAGACGAGCCAGGAATCTCACAGAACTGGAAGACGAGACAGGAATCTCACAGCACTGGAACAGACAGGAATCTCACAGAACTGAAAGACGAGCCAGGAATCTCACAGTACAGGAAGATGAGACAGGAATCTCACAGAGCTGGAAGATGAGCCAGGAATCTCACAGCACTGGAATAGATAGGAATCTCACAGAACTGGAACAGACAGGAATCTCACAGAACTGAAAGATGAGCCAGGAATCTCACAGTACAGGAAGACGAGACAGGAATCTCACAGAGCTGGAAGACGAGACGGGAATCTCACAGAACTGGAAGACGAGCCAGGAATCTCACAGAACTGGAAGATGAGCCAGGAATCTCACAGCACTGGAACAGATAGGAATCTCACAGAACTGAAAGACGAGCCAGGAATCTCACAGAACAGGAAGACGAGACAGGAATCTCACAGAGCTGTAGACAAGCCGGGAATCTCACAGAACTGGAACAGACAGGAATCCCACAGAACTGGAAGACAAGCCAGGAATCTCACAGAACTGGAAGATGAGACAGGAATCTCACAGAACTGGAAGATGAGACAGGAATCTCACAGAACTGGAAGACGAGGCAGGAATCTCACAGAACTGGAAGATGAGACAGGAATCTCACAGAACTGGAAGAGAGACAGGAATCTCACAGAACTGGAAGATGAGACAGGAATCTCACAGAACTGGAAGATATTTCCAAGGAAGAATGGAGGAAAATCCCTCAAAACAAAATGTAAAGATTCTTGACTGCAGAAAAGGTGTTTACAAGCTGAGATACTTGCAGAAGGGGGTGCTCCTAGACATTAACCATGCACGGTGCCCAAACACTTGCATAGTCCCATTATATGTATTGTAATTTTTAAAACATAAAAGATGAAAATATACATATTTTTTAATCCTAAAATACAAAGGATATGTGTCATCTTTAACTTTATGCCATTTAGAGATAATTTTATCTTTAACTTGCTTATCTGCTTACAATAACAGTAATTTTGACCAGAGGTGCCCAAACTATTCCATGCACTTTAAACTCATTTATTACTGGGCAATATTATAATTTTTCACCTTTTGTCTTTTCCTCTCCTTCTATGAAGAGCTGGAACTTGGCCGCTGAGGCAGTGCATGCGCAGACTGTGAATTGCGGCCATTTTCTGGAAGTCTGGACACTAGAGCATTAATTGTAGCTCAGCAATGCATGCTGCGAAATGGATACAGGTGGCGCCCACCAGACGCTGCTGCAACCCCCCTCCGGCAGATCCGGGCTTTGCCCCCACCCTCTGTGAACCTGTGAAACCTGCCTACTACACTCCCACAACCCACCCTCTGTAAGCCATAACCAGTATGGGGGGGGACTATGTACCACCAGTATGGGAGGGCTATGTACCAATAGTTTGGGGGCTATGTACCACCAGTATAGAGGCTATGTACCACCAGTATGGGAGTGCTATGTGTGGAGACCCGGGGGTCAGTTGGTGCTCTCGTCCACTGGCCCAGCCGCCTTTAGCAAGACAGCGTGCACCAGGGCTCATCCCCAAACTGAACGCCTGAGCTCCTTAACCGTGGGCGGAACACTACTCAGACAACACAGGGTGAGGGAATCACAATATTAAAGCTTTATTGGATCCCCAAACAGTTAACAGCATGTAACACATAACCAGCAAAACACAGCAATGTAACAGGCAACAGAGTCTCACCCTTCCACTGGCTCACCAGGGATCAGAATATAGCACAGCAAAGTCTGTAGCCAGGTGACTGGATTGTCCCAACCTTCCTTATGCCGTCTTTGTCATCACAGCCGAATCCGATAATTCGATGCTGAAGTCTTTGTGGTCTTATAGTCCAGGTTCTGATCCCTTGGTCGGCACCGAAATACCTAGGCCTGGGGTTATGGCTTGCCAATCGGACCGAAGATCCTAGATTAGCTGCCTTTATCAAGTCCAGTGCCACTGTAGCCGGGACCGAAATCCCTAGATTGAGGGCACTAGACAGAATCTAACTCACTCTGGTTAATGAACAGATCTACTTATATACCCTCAGCCGTCATTGCAGGATATTGGGGACTTCACAATTGGTGGAATAAGACTGTCAAGGAGAGCCACATACAGATGGTTCACCTAGCACCTAGCAGGATACATTTACATAGAGTCAACAATCCACATAGTAATTACAATGGACAATTAGCATAATTAAGTTCTCTGGCCTTCTATGACAAGTTAGATAATTAACATTACCATGTTAAAATAAACACCAACAGTCATCTACAAGACTCTAGAAACATCGAGTTGGCCATCACAAGTTTGCAAACCAAAATACAATACTGTCTGGGTTACATAAGAAATCATCATACGTTCTACATTGAAGGAGTCCATTTCGTCACACTATGTACCACTAGTGTGGGGAAGGCTATGTAACCACTAGTATGGAAAAGCTATGTACTTACAGTATGGGGGTGACTGAATACTAAAATATGACTATTAATATAAACCATTAAAAGCAACAAAAACTGTGATGGTGCACAAAAAGTGTAGAAACATAATAAATAGGAAGAGATTTTGTGCTTTTTTCTGGGGTTTTTTTGTTGTTTTTTTTTTTGTGTGTGTTTTTTTGGGGAAGATAAAAATATCAAAATATGTTCTTAGATAATCAAATCAATAAAGTCCCTCTCTGATGTCCCTAAACAGACCAAATCAATCTGATATACAGAGAGAAAGAGAAGGTAATATTTTCATAGATTTTTTGTGGAGGTCTAGTGTCTGGAAAATCTGCAGTTCTAGTGCTTTGATTTTTTATTCCAACATTTACTGTAGGGGTTAATTATTGTATATTTTCATATTCTGGACTTGTACAAACTCATCGATGTCAATGATGATATTTTTTGTATTTCTTTATTCAGTGATTCAAACTTTCATTAATTTATTTTATACATTTTTTCATTCATTACTTGGTCCCCATACAGGTTGGTTCCCTGAAAAATTCCCACAAGCAACCCTAAACTCTATCTCTAACCCTAAAGGCCTCGTCACACCAGTCCACATCGCAGCCAATTACATAGGCGACGTGGGGACGTGGCCTATCGACGGCGACATCGCCCCTGTGTCGCCTAATGTAAAGAGGCGATGTCGGCAGCTGTTGACAGCTCGCCTGGTTTGACATTAGTGATGTGAAACCAGGCGGCCGATCTGGTGATGTGCACACATCGCCCCATGTAACTGGCCGTCGGCGAGCTGACAGGCGATGGAAGCCATAGCTCCCATTGTCCTGCATCGCCGCTGGGGTTTTGAGAAACCCCGGCGGCGATGCCTCCTCTGTGCTCACCAGCCCATCGTCGGAGATGTCTCACCGTGTAAACGGGGGGCGGCGACGCTGGCGGGGCGCCAAAAACATGCGCGCACCCGCCAGTCGCTGCCGACATCTCCGGCGGTGTCGGCAGGTGTAACAGGGCCTCAACACCTAACCTTAACCCTAACACCTAACCCTACCTCTAACCCTAACACCTAACATCTAACACTTAACCCTAGCCCTAATGCCTAACCCTAAAACCTAGCACCTGACCCCAACACCTAATCCTAATACCTAACCCTAACACCTAACTCTAACCCTAAAGCCGGCGTCACACGCAGCAGCCATAGCTGCGATGTCGGAAGCGATGCACGGGTGCGCGCTCGCTTCAGACATCACAGCCTTGGTGTCACACGGCAGGATGTTGCCGGTGAGGCCGCAGCGATGCGGGCGGAGCCCTCGCTCGCTGGGCTGGTATCAGCCCAGCAAGCGATCCGCTGCAATACTGCAGTATAGGCTGGATCGCCGCCAACATCGCTATTGCGGTGTCAGACGGCGCGATCCAGCCTAATCGCTGGTTGCAGATTGACAGGTTTACGTTCATGCTCGTAAACCTGTCAACCTGCGACCAGCGATAGATCACAGTTGCGTCGAGCTGTTACACAGCACGACGCACTTGCGACATCGCTGATGCGTCACTTTTCGGCGATGTTGCTCGAAATATTGATGTGTGTGATGCCGCCTTAACCCCCAACCCTAACACCTAACTTTAATAACTAACACCTAATCTTAACATCTAATGCTAACAACTATCCCTAACACCTAATTCTAACACTTATCTCCTAACACCTAACCCCTAACCCTATCCCCTGTCACCTAACCCTAACACCAATCTTAACACATATCCCTAACACCTAACCCTAACAACTAACCCTAAACCCTAACCCTTATCCTAACACCTAACCCTAACAACTAAACCCTAAACCTAACCCTAACTCCTAACACTTACTCTAACCCTAACACCTAAACCTAACCCTAACCCTGTGGGTAATTTTCTATTTGTCAATTTTTTTGGTGACCATAAAGTCATACAGTCATATCAATCTGTTTCATCACTTCGTCGCTGTCAGAGATTCTCAAAAGCATAAATGGAAAATGTGATTATTTCTTTAATGGCCTTTAGCTCGATCTCAAGTCATGGCAACTGGATCAATGAACACTCTCTAGGAAGATCGATTTTGTGCAGCCTAGACAGGTCCACAAGAGTTTTCTTCAAGCCTAGATAGGTCCATCAGGATCTTCTCCAGCCTAGATAGGTCCACAATGGTCTTCTCTAACCCTAGATAGGTCCACCAGGGTATTTACCACGCCTAGCTGGGTCTTCCAGGATCTTCCCCAAGCCTAGATAGGTCCATCAGGGCCTTCTCCAGCCTAGATAGGTCCACCAGGGTGTTTTCCACTGTTATCTTGATTATTTCAAGCCATGCGGTTGCTTGGCTTCCTCTTCCCTTGTTCCTTCTATTCTTCCGACCATGATGTCCTTCTCCAGTGATCGCTCTCTTCTTATGATGTGTAGACAGTCGTATTTGGTGATCTTCCTTCCAGTGACATGTCTGGTTGATGTGTTCCTGACTCACCGCGGCCGGCTGACTCCGGTTTAGACAGGCGATTCTTCTCCTTCCTTGTCACGGGTGGACCGCGCCTGCCGGTAGTGGGGCCCGGTGTAGTGCAGATCAAAAGTGAAGACGTCTTGCGGGAACAGATTAAAGGGGTTTTAATTTGTTTTCTTCGTGACGCCACCTATGAGTAGTTCGGTAAGGGCTACCGACGCTGCGGAACCTCCGGGGTGATGGACAGCAGCAAGATGGTACGCTCCCCACAGGCTGAGCGGTGATCCCCGGAGGCTGGAGCTGCTCAAGATGTTGTGCGGCAGCTGCGGTTACCTCTTAGTTAATGACGGACAGTTCATAAGGAATCACAGACACAGGAAGTCTCTATAACGGTTCTTTACTGTAACCATGAAGGCAATACACAGTATGCAGTGGTTACAGGTAGCGGACCGGGTGGACTCAGCAGTGGTAGTGTTCCTCAGAGATCCGCAAGTGCTCCTCCATTCTACCTGTCTTGTTCTAACCAATGTCGCCCAGGAATACCAGGTCGGGTACGGGGAGGCTGCTTCAATGCCCTATCCATCTGTGTACGCTGTGGATGCTTTGGGGAGCCTTGGATCCCTCAGGGGGTACACCGCTGGTTAGACGACTGGTTGGTGGTGGGGTGCTCCTATAAAGCTGCTCCTCCACGGGGCTGGTTCGCGTGACAGAGGTGAACTGCTGCCAGCTTCGGTACCAGTAAACCGGCTGTAAGTTGTGGGCACGGGAGTCTTTTGGGAACCCGTGTAATAATGCCCATTCCCGGATGGTAAGGCCTCGGGTGGTGACACCCGTCCGGTGACGGCCCAGGGGCCCGCACGGGGTGCGGAGCCCCCGCTCCTCTCCTATCTCGAGGGTTCTCTCTTCTCTTCTGTCCTCTTCTGTTCTACTCCACTGCACTCCACCCCCCAGGGCCTATGATTGGTCCCCTGTTCTAGGTGTTGCATGTTGAGTTAGATCTCTGAGTTAACTATTGCATTGCTGAGTCAGAGGATATTGCGGCTGCAATACCCTCTTGTGACGCACTCGTTGCGGGGCGCCACACTCCCCCTTGGTTGAATACGCTTGTCCCCAAGCGTCCCACTACTCACATTACAGAGGTTTTTATATTTTATAACTGGTAATACACTTTTATTAATGACAGGTCATATATGCATAAAAGTGAGGTAGATAAACAGGTTAACACATTGCGCGGACCCGGCGGGCGGTCGGCTGTCCTTAGTATAAAAGTTCAGGCTGTAGCCGCCAAGTCGCGGTGTTACGGTGCAAACAGGAAGAAGTCTCTTTTAATAGCAAAGTTCAAACAACAACAGTCACTTATGAATGGCAGTGTTCCGGACTCGTATGGCGAACCACCCATCACGGCATATATGGCGCTCATAGGTTACTATGTCCCCTCTATACAAGTCTCGGCTTGGATGGCCTCGCGGTAGGTGCGATTCCACATCACGGCGCCCCACAAACACTTCAGTACTCGTACCCTCCTCCCTTATGAATCCCCACCCGGTGGACAAGTTAAATGTGCTTACCCACCCGGTTTTACGGAATTGTTCAGGCAATGGAGATTGGCGGCGGGCCTCGGCACGAGCCTGCATGTTGGCTTGCAGTCGAGTGTGCCACTCATCTCTCCGGATACGACGTACCTCTTCGTCGGAGTGATGCGGCGTGTGGATAAAGTCACTACGGCGTGCTGGTTGTTGAACCGCTCGAGCTTGGTGGGCAGTCTGGAGTGGAGCCCGGTTCAACGGAACCGGAGAAGATACTGTTGCGGCGGCACCCGACCAGTGCACCCGAGCTGATCGCCCGGCAGAAGGGTTCCTTGTGTCTCCCCAGGCGAACCCGGTGTAGAGATCCTCAGCTGGACTGTAGGTCTCCTCGTCATCCTCCTCGACCTCCTCGATGACTACGTCGGGCTGCTCGGCTGACGAAGACGATGGGATGGAATCCTCTGGATCGGTGGGTGGCTGTGCGACAAAGTTCTCATCTGGATCGTTGTGCAGGACTTCCAGGCTGCCTGCCTCTTCTTCTGTAGCAGCAGGAAGTGGTGTTTCAATCCCGGTCACCAGGTAGGCCTCTGTAGTTGCAGAGGAGGCCTCCGGTTCAGGGGAGAAACAGGCGACAGTCTCGGTAGTGTGGAAACTAGTCGCGGGTTCCGCAGGTGGAACCAGGTAGAGGTCAGCTTCTTCGTGGGAGCGTATTGGAAGCTCCGGCTCTGGAACGGGATCGGCTGCGGTATCGTCCGCTGGAACGGGTCGAGCTGTGGTCCTCACTGGAATAACACAGTCTATGGGCTCCGGTGACGAAGCAGGACAGGCGGTGGGCGACGGTGAGGCTGTTGAAAAGCTGGCGATGTCGTCTGGGCTTGGAGAAGTCGTACCCAGTCGGCTCTGCTGCATCGCATGATGGAGTCTTCTGCCTAGGGTCGCGCTCCAGCTGCGAATCGTCCACTCCACTGTCTCAAGTAGTCGCACCCGGAGGTCTTGTAGAGCCTCTAGCCAGAAGTCGGGGCTGCCATCTATGGTAAGGGCAGGATCCGGACCCGGTTGGCCTATGGCTGCTCTGGCCTCCGCCTCGACCTCCCGCATTAGGTCTTGGAGTCTCGTGCTGGCCATTCTTCTTGGAGGGAAACCACACCCGTTCAACCGGTAAGACGTTCCGGTAGAGCTGGTGAAGAAGTCTTCTCTCTCTGTCGGTGTGTCTATCTATGACACTCCCATTTCCTCTGGGCTTTTGGTAGTCCAATCGTGGGGAAAGTATTTGGGGTCCGCCCCCATGGTTGATTCGAGCAATCAGGGCGGACAAAGAGTTTGGCGCCTTTTGTCTTTAGCCCTCCCACAATGAGGAGGGGGTTGACTCACTCCTGGGCTTCACGTGGCGGCTTCTTGTGGCGGGAACGCCATCTTGGGCGCCATCTTGGCCCGATGGTGTAAAGGCGGGAAAGTTCTTTTTAGGACGAACAAAGTCCAATTGTAGACAATAAAGTCCAGTTTAAGCACAATATACCCGTTGGGTAACGGGCCTGCTCGTATCCTGTTCGTGACGCCATTTTCTGACTCACCGCGGCCGGCTGACTCCGGTTTAGACAGGCGATTCTTCTCCTTCCTTGTCACGGGTGGACCGCGCCTGCCGGCTAGTGGGGCCCGGTGTAGTGCAGATCAAAAGTGAAGACGTCTTGCGGGAACAGATTAAAGGGGTTTTAATTTGTTTTCTTCGTGACGCCACCTATGAGTAGTTCGGTAAGGGCTACCGACGCTGCGGAACCTCCGGGGTGATGGACAGCAGCAAGATGGTACGCTCCCCACAGGCTGAGCGGTGATCCCCGGAGGCTGGAGCTGCTCAAGATGTTGTGCGGCAGCTGCGGTTACCTCTTAGTTAATGACGGACAGTTCATAAGGAATCACAGACACAGGAAGTCTCTATAACGGTTCTTTACTGTAACCATGAAGGCAATACACAGTATGCAGTGGTTACAGGTAGCGGACCGGGTGGACTCAGCAGTGGTAGTGTTCCTCAGAGATCCGCAAGTGTTCCTCCATTCTACCTGTCTTGTTCTAACCAGTGTCGCCCAGGAATACCAGGTCGGGTACGGGGAGGCTGCTTCAATGCCCTATCCATCTGTGTACGCTGTGGATGCTTTGGGGAGCCTTGGATCCCTCAGGGGGTACACCGCTGGTTAGACGACTGGTTGGTGGTGGGGTGCTCCTATAAAGCTGCTCCTCCACGGGGCTGGTTCGCGTGACAGAGGTGAACTGCTGCCAGCTTCGGTACCAGTAAACCGGCTGTAAGTTGTGGGCACGGGAGTCTTTTGGGAACCCGTGTAATAATGCCCATTCCCGGATGGTAAGGCCTCGGGTGGTGACACCCGTCCGGTGACGGCCCAGGGGCCGCACGGGGTGCGGAGCCCCCGCTCCTCTCCTATCTCGAGGGTTCTCTCTTCTCTTCTGTCCTCTTCTGTTCTGTTCTACTCCACTGCACTCCACCCCCCAGGGCCTATGATTGGTCCCCTGTTCTAGGTGTTGCATGTTGAGTTAGATCTCTGAGTTAACTATTGCATTGCTGAGTCAGAGGATATTGCAGCTGCAATACCCTCTTGTGACGCACTCGTTGCGGGGCGCCACATTCCAGTATTGATGTTTGCTCTTCTTGTCATCCATGGTATTGATATCATCCTTCTCCAGCTCCACATTATGAAGGAGTTGATTCCTCTGTCTTGTTTCTTTATTGTCCAGGTTTCTCTTCCATATGTTACTACAGAATAGACCAGACTATGTACGAGCCGTGTCTTCATCACCAGTGAGATGTTCCTTGATGTGAAGACCTCGTCCAGTGACTTCATTGCTGATTTGCCCATAGCTTTTCTCCTATTGACTTCTGGTGTCGTCGCTCCTTCTTGAGTGATCATTGATCCGAGTAGGGTGAAGGCCTTTACCACTTCCAGTTCATCGCCGTCCATCTCACGTGTCCCGGTCATCCCTGGCAGTGGTCAATATCTTTGTCTTCTTTTTGTTGAGTAGCGTCTCATGTTGGAGCTTTCCATCTTGACTCTCCGTAATATGTCCTTCATGCCATCTATGCTTTTAAGCTTGTTTCCACCTTTAGTATTGGGGAGGTATGGGGGGGGCCATAACTTTGGAACTGAAGAGCACCAGAATTGGAGTAACAGCATCAATTGGAGGAGTATAAGATCCTCTTTAAGACAAATTGTACGTTGTCCACTGCAGGGATTTAGCCGGTTCTCAGCCCTGATGGCTCATGCACGCAGACATCACGGGAGGTCGTGCAGGATTTTATCACCTGGCTTCAATACCAGGAAATAAGCATGTGCATTCAACAGTTGTAATAACCTCAAAGAATTGCTATTTTTATCGATGCCATGAATGGGGAACAGATGTATTAAATATTAACATTGGGTCATAGACTAAACAGCATATACTGCCCACCTCAAACATATACAGTAAAACACTGCTGGGACTTCAAAGACATTCTCCACATTGTTTCATTGTAACAAACGACTGAATGATTCAGAAGGTTATGGAAAAAAATAGCTTCGACGTCATACTCCGTGCCTCCGATACAAAAGATGCCTTTATTAATTATTGAGTTACTTTTATGTCTATAGGTCACCTCCTGTGCCGCCTCATGTGAAGCAGCTGACGCCAAACCCCATGAGTCCAAAGGGGCCAAAGCCGAAACCTCATGCACGACATCTCTTAAAGGGAAGGTGCCGAGATTGTACATTTTTTGCTCATAATATCTCATTATGTGATCAGTTATTTTAATACAAAATGAAATGAATTGTATTTATAGTTTTGTTATTAATTCTACTTTTATTCTGACACCGGGAGCTGCCATCTTGCTTTTGCAGGGGTGTAACCTCGAATTACGGCAGCCCCATTGCATAGAACTCAATAGATGGCCACCGACCCCATTCCCTGCGTTATAGCTGTGATTTGGACATGTCTCCTGGGCTGACGACATCGCAGCTGGGTGGAGATTGGCGCCATCTTTGTGGAGCCCATAGCTGTGCTATCAGCTCCACTTCAACTTTCCCCCTGAGCACAGCGGCAGTGAAATGCACCCTGATATTATATTAATAACACTGCGTCCCCAGACCTTCTCCCCCGGCCCTCAGCTCCCGGCATCCGCTCCCCACCTTCTCCTCTCCTTGCAGCTCTGCTCACTGGACCTCTGACCCCCGTTCCTATATATATATATATATAATGGTGTCGTCATGCGATGTTCTGCTCTGCACTCATTTGGGGTTTTGCACCTTCTGACTCTGTTCACATTGTGGTGTCTGATTGGCAACCTTGTGCTTCTTTTTTGCTCAGCCTGGGTTTGGGTTTGGGCATGGTCTGTTTTGTGCTCACTGGTCATCAGTCTTGCAGGAGTTAATGTTCTGATGGCTGGTAATGTGTTACTGGGGTCTAACCCCTTCACAACCTATGACGTAGGAGGACGTCGTGGGCCGGTAAGGAGTGTTTGATGTGAGCTCACATCAAAGCTCCGACATCTCAGCTGATCTGATCAGCTGAAATGTCAGGGTAACAGCACCGATCGGATCCAGGATCCGATCGGTGCTGTTAACCCCTTGGATCCCGCTGTCAATCACTGACAGCGGGATCCAAGGCAGCCGCGGCGTTCCCCACTTGCATTGGAGATCCCGCGATAATGTGACAGCCCGGGGTCTTGGCTAGACCCCGGATGCTGTTACTGAGCAGTTCCGTGTTGTGGTTGGCAGGTGCTGCCAACCACAACAGGTCCGCGATTCTGGGAGATAAAGATGAGCTGCAGCTCATCTGTATCTCCCAGAAGCGATCGGGCTGTGCAGCAAGGTGCCTCTTAAAGGGGCAGTGTAAAAATAAGAATCAATGAAAAAATAAAGTTTTTAAAAACCTGTAAAAAAAAAAAATATATATAAAAGTTCAAATCACCCCCCTTTACCCCAATCACAATAAAAGTATTAAAAAAATTAAAAAAATACACGTTTGGTATCGCCACGTTCAGAATCACCCGATCTATCGCCATATGAAATCAATTAATGAGAGCCGTAAACTGTGTAACAGAGAGAATGGTCCAAACGCCAAAATTACGTTTTTTTAATCGCCGCAACATTGATATAAAATGCAATAAAGGGCAAACAAAACAGCGCATCCACCCAAAAATGGTATCATTAGAAACGTTAGCTCAAGACGCAAAAAATAAGCCATCACCCAGCCCCAGATCTCGAAAAATGATTGTGCTACGGGTCGTAGAACATGGTGCAAAAAGTGTGTTTTGTTTTTTTCCAAACTTCAGAATTTTTTTTCACCACTTAGATACCAGTAAAGGTATACATGTTGGGTGTCTAAGAACTCGTACTGATCCGAGACATCACCCCGTCATGTCAGTTTTACCATATACTGAACATGGCGGCTAAAAAATGCAAAAAACAAACGTGTGATTGCACTTTTTTTTGCAATTTCACCGCACTTGGAATTTTTTTGCAATTTCCCTGTACACTATATGGTAAAATAAATGATTGCATATGAAAGTTCAACTCGTCCCGCAAAAAAACAATCTGTCATATGTCTATATTGCAGGAAAAAAAAAAAAAGTTATGGCTCTTGGAAGCAGGGGAGCAAAAAGCGAACATGAAAAATGAAAAATTCCAGGGTAATGAAGAGGTTAAGGTTGCTTCTGTCCTATCATAGCCGTCTCTGCCCTTTTAATATGGTGGAGCCCGGTCTCCTATGTCGATTATAGCTTCAGCTTTGCTCCAGTGATATTGGTCTCTGGAGTGGTCTGCCAGTTTCTGGGAAACAGTTGTAACTTGTTTAGTGTGTGGTGGAAACCTCCTTGTTGTATTTGTTTTCTCCTAAATCACATATTGTATTCTCCATGTGAGTGCTGAGAGCTTGTGTTTTGGGTCTCCCCTATCTGCCCTTTGGGTTTCTGACTCGCCCACTCCCGGGGCCATGGGATACTCGGACTATGTGTTCTGCCGGGGGAGTCACAGTGGTCGAGACCAGTGGCGTAACGATTGCTGTCGCAGGGGACCTATAAGGGACACCCGCAGCCCCCTGCAACCTCTGATCCCAGCGCCGAGCCCCTTCACATGGATTTATGTCTTCAAGGACGCACATCAATGTAACTGCGTGGCCAATGTGTCGGAGGGAAGGGGAGGCGGCGGTTGGTGTCGGCGGTGTGTGTGGCCGCTCCGCGTCCCGAGCTCCAGCACTCTGGCTCTCACTCTAAGGCAGCGGTGGCGGCTTCTTGTTGTCTCCGGCGGGAGTCCGAGTATGGCCGTGCCCACGCCTCCTCCTGTAGTGCTGAGCGCTGCTGGACGCGTACAGCCCAGCTGCCGGCAGTGAGTGCCGGATGTTGGAGGTGCATGGGGTGCGGGTTGCGTCCTTTTTGCTGGACGGTCTGTAAATATAGCCCCGGCACACAAAAAAGATGAGGAGATTTTTGGTATGTTTCTGTGTTCTTTATTATAAAGGTTGACAAGAACAAGTTGTATCACACAACGTTTCGGCTCAAGGCGAGCCTTTCTCAAGTGAATCTTGAGGATGTGGTTAGAGTACGTGGGTAGGTTCCCACATAAGCATTCGCTCAGGCCAGTACCCTCAGGGTTTACTCAGCAGGTGACTCCGTCCTAAATTCTTAGTGCAAGTGTAGCAGCAGCATAGTGGCTGGTCTGTATGGAGGGACATTTTGCTGGACGGGCCTGAAGCACCTAGTGGGCGGCTGCCCCAAGCTGAAGCAGATGGACATCACCCCAGTGATGTGCATGGTGGAGCAGGTGTGGGTGCTGTGGGGGCTGGGGACCATCAAGCTGGGGGTCAACCGCTACAAGCTGATCACCAGGAGGGACTTGGAGACCCTGTAACAGGTCAGAGACAGTGTTGTGTGCCCCTGTCCCATATACTATGTGCTCTCTCCATATACTGTACCCCCCTATATTGTGTGCCCACTCCTACTATACTGTGTGCCCCCCCATACTGAGCCCTCCCCATACTGTGAGTGCCCACCCCATATACTGTACCCCCTATACTGTGTGCCCCCTCCCCATACTGTGTGCCAACCCCATATACTATACCCCCTATACTGTGTACCCCCTCCCATACTGTGCATGCCCACCCCATATATTGTACCCCCTATACTGTGTTCCCCCTCCGCACACTGTGCCTTCCCATCTACTATGCCCTCCCATATACTTTGCCACCCCATATACTGTGCCCCCCTTCTTAAACTGTGTGCCCCATATACTGTGCCCACCTACCCATACTGTGAGTGTACGCCCACCCCCTTATACTGTGCCCCCGTAACCATACTGTGCATGTGTTCGCCCACCCCCTTATACTGTGTGCCCCCTCCCCATACTGTGCCTCCCCATCTACTATGCCTCCCATATACTGTGCCACCCCGTAAACTGTGCCCCCTTCTTAAACTGTGTGCTCCATATACTGTGCCCACCTACCCATACTGTTTGTGTGCACGCCCACCCCTTTATACTGTGTCCCCCTACCCATACTATGCACATGTTCGCCCACCCCCTTATACTGTGTGCCCCCCATACTATGCCCTCCCCAATACTGTGCATGCCTCCCACGCTTATACTGATTCCTCCCCCATACTGTGCCCCCCACCCCTATACTGTGTGCCCCATAACAGGACTTCACCAACGCCAGGCCAGACCCAAATGTTCTGTGTGTGCCCCCATACTGTGCCCTATACTGTGCCCCATACTGTCTCCATAAATAGGACTTCACCAACAGGTTATCTCCAAAATGTTATGCATTAGTGCCCTGTACTGAGTGCTTTATGACACCCCATACTGTGCATCATAAGAGTACGGCACCAACGCTAGGTCAGACCCAAATGTTCTGCATGAGTGTCCCCTGTGCATAATACTGTGCCCTGTGCCTCATATATTACAGGAGTGTGCCCCATAACAGGACTGCACCAACACGAGCTCACACCTGAAATGTTTTGTAATTCTGACCCATAGTGTGTCCTGTGCTTCATATAGTATAGAAGTGGCGCCTAAACCCCATAGCGGGACTGCACCAACGCCAGGTCAGAGAACCAAGCACTGTGCCCCATAATGGTCCATGTGTGCTGCACTATATAGAACTGGGCTGTTCCCTATAATGTGCCCTGTGCCTCATTGTACATTACTGATGGAATTGTGGCGCCCACGTTGGTCAGGCGTCACACAAGGGTATTACACCCATAAAAGCGGGGTAATTATCCCAACTGTAAGTGGATGCAGGGTTGGTAGGAGGGATCCAATTCCAGCACTCTCACTCTCAAGCCGGGGTGGTACCCTAGAAGGAGGGTTAGGAAGGCAAGAACAGGCGAATTGCAGACGAGACCTGAGGGTAGATGAAGGGGGTTCCTGAGGGGACCTTGAGAGACGGTGCCTGGCACGTGGATCTGGGCCTGAGAGAGAAAGGGGGAACCCCAGAGTTGAGCGACCATACTAAGGGGAGCTTCCCCAGTCCACCACGGAAAGCTGGATCCGAGGAAATGGCCGGAGTTGATCTCCGTAGCCGTCAACCAGTTGCTGCGGCCTGTTTGCCAGCCACAGCACCCTGCCACACACGGAGCGGTCCACCCGGTTCTCCATAGAGGTCGGGGTCCAGGTAGCAAAGAGAGAGAGGAACTCGATTACTACCTCAGCGGGACTGGGAAAAGACTTACCCGGGCAGGGATAACAGGACACGGGTTCGTTAACTAAGGCACACCGCGGGTACCTCCAGACGACCTTGCATCCATTTACAGTCACCCGAAAGGTTACCTGTGAATTACATCATTGCTGAACTGTGGACTATGTATTCGTTGGATGCTTGTTGCCAGTAAAGTACCCGGAAAGAGTGAAACTGCCTTCGTGTCTCTGTATTGCCATCATTGAACTTTTATTTCAGCTAACGCTGTCTCGGAGACCAGCTTCACCTGTAGGAAGCTATACCACCCTTGCCGCAATACCAACGCCCTCTGGAGGACTACAGCGGCGTTGGTGATCCCTCACCAGGTACTTCAGGTGGCATCACAAACTATTCTAACAAAAACTGTATTTAAGAAGTCACCGACCCCCAGAGCCACGGACTCGGGTGCAGCCACCAGTGATAGCGTCTCCCCTGACACCATGCCCGAGCTCTGAGTACCCCGGCCTGGGCAGGTCAGAATGGCCTGATAACATACCTGTGCCTCATATCAGATGCTGTGTATACAGTGCCTACAAGTAGTCTTCAACCCCCTGCTGATTTAGGTGGTTTGATAAGATGCCAATAAGTTAGAGCCTTCAAACTGCAAACGAGAGTAGGATTTATTAACAGAAGCATAAATCTTACAAACCAAAAAGTTATGTTGCTCAGTTGAATTTTTATAAATTTTAAACATAAAAGTGTGGGTCAATTATTATTCAACCCCTTTGTTTAATATTTTGTGGACTAACCCTTGTTTGCAATTACAGCTAATAATCGTCTTTTATAAGACCTGATCAGGCCGGCACAGGTCTCTGGAGTTATCTTGGCCCACTCCTCCATGCAGATCTTCTCCAAGTTATCTAGGTTCTTTGGGTGTCTCATGTGGACTTTAATCTTGAGCTCCTTCCACATGTTTTCAATTGGGTTAAGGTCAGGAGACTGACTAGGCCACTCCAACACCTTGATTTTTTCCCTCTTGAACCTTTGGGTTGTTGTCTTGTTGGAAGATGAAATTACGACCCATCTTAAGATCCTTGATGGAGGAGCGGAGGTTCTTGGCCAAAATCTCCAGGTAGGCCGTGCTATCCATCTTCCCATGGATGCAGACCAGATGGCCAAGCCCCTTGGCTGAGAAACAGCCCCACAGCATGATGCTGCCACCACCATGCTTGACTGTAGGGATGGTATTCTTGGGGTCGTATGCAGTGCCATCCAGTCTCCAAACGTCACGTGTGTGGTTGGCACCAAGATCTCGATCTTGGTCTCATCAGACCATAGAACCTTGAACCAGTCTGTCTCAGAGTCCTCCAAGTGATCATGAGCAAACTGTAGACGAGCCTTGACATGACGCTTTGAAAGTAAAGGTACCTTACGGGCTCGTCTGGAACAGAGACCATTGCGGTGGAGTACGTTACTTATGGTATTGACTGAAACCAATGTCCCCACTGCCATGAGATCTTCCCGGAGCTCCTTCCTTGTTGTCCTTGGGTTAGCCTTGACTCTTCGGACAAGCCTGGCCTCGGCACGGGAGGAAACTTTCAAAGGCTGTCCAGGCCGTGGAAGGCTAACAGTAGTTCCATAAGCCTTCCACTTCCGGATGATGCTCCCAACAGTGGAGACAGGTAGGCCCAACTCCTTGGAAAGGGTTTTGTACCCCTTGCCAGCCTTGTGACCCTCCACGATCTTGTCTCTGATGGCCTTGGAATGCTCCTTTGTCTTTCCCATGTTGACCATGTATGAGTGCTGTTCACAAGTTTGGGGAGGGTCTTAAATAGTCAGAAAAGGCTGGCAAAAGAGATAATTAATCCACACATGTGAAGCTCATTGTTCTTTGTGCCTGAACTACTTCTTAATACTTTAGGGGGACCAAACAGAATGCTGGTGGTTTGAGGGGTTGAATAATAATTGACCCACACTTTTATGTTTAAAATTTATTAAAATTCAACTGAGCAACATAACTTTTTGGTTTGTAAGAATTATGCTTCTGTTAATAAATCCTATTCTCGTTTGCAGTTTGAAGGCTCTAACTTATTTGCATCTTATCAAACCACCTAAATCTGCAGGGGGTTGAATACTACTTGTAGGCACTGTATGTCTGAGCGCCTCATACACCGATGCATTATAACAATTGAAGGACTATGGTGGCGGGAGGAGGAAGACCATATAAACCATGATGAGGGACATATATACCACAATAAGGGCCATATTCCAGGAGTAGGACCATATATAGCAGAATGAAGGACATTAATACATAATGAAGGGGGAGAGGGGTCAATCTGTGTCTTTAAAGTATGTAGAACATTACACAGGGCCCATACATCTGACCAACGTGTGTGTGGGGGATGGGCCAGGTCTAAATTTTGCATCGGGGCACACCAGACTCTAGTTACGCCACTGGTCAAGACCCAGCTTCCATGACCCCAGGGGAGTCATTGCTCTGGCGGGGGATATTGGGTTAAGGAGTATAGGATGGATATAGAGTTTATAAGGGATTGGGTAAATGTTCGTGACGCCACCCATGATTTTCAGTCAGTATGGACTGATGCTGCAGGTCAGGCCTCCGGGGTTGTTAGTATGGCAGCCTGACGTCATTGCTCTCTGTAGGTGGAGTGGGAACCTTGTGGCAGATGTGTGTAATTGTGTTGGCTTTGCCAGGCCGGATTCACGCTGGGCCTCTTTACCTTATCTGCTGTGGCTCCGCAGGCTGCTGTGCCTGTGTAACAGAGTCTCACATAGCATTGGAATTTTGCATCCGGTTTACTCACTTCACTTGCAATTGGCCCCCGGGCGCTTCTCTATACCAAGTCCAGTCTGATATGTCCACAAGGAATTGGGATAGCTTGCCCTGGATCCCTTCGTGTGTCTCTTTGTCCTCTGATCACTCTCCCAGCGCTACTTCTTCGCCTCTCCTGTCAGCGCCTCTGCACGCAGTGCCCTGATCTAGCAGCCATGGGTCCTGTCCGGTGACTGGTACCTGTTCCCTGACCCTAGTTCAGCTGCCTTCTCAGCAGGTGCGTTGGTTTTCGGCCACCACTCCTGGAGATTGCGTGGCCTCCAATTCAGTGGTTCAGGCATACAGAGCTGGTGCCACGCTCAGGGCCGGTTCCCTGGTTCTTGACCAACCCCCCCGTCCGACTGTCTTAGTCCCGATTCTGGGCGCCCAGGCTGTTCTCACTCTACTTGTGCCCCTGGGGTTCTCTCTCTCTGCTTGCCTGCACACTTGGCTTCAGCGTGTTCTTCACTACTCACTCCTGCCTAACTTCCCACTGTCTGTTGTTCCCTTGTTGACTGGGCCCTCTCCCCAGATTTTCATAAGGTCTCCTGGGTGCTAGGGTTCACTATCCCTTTTTCCTTTTGGACTGAGATACCACACCCTGTTAGTGAGTGCAGTACCCCTTTGTGGCGACCAGACCAGTGGGTCAGGGAAGCATTACTTCCCTGCTCTGGTATATAGAGGATATGCCTGTGTGATGTAGTACATAGAGGATGTGTCCTGCTTGGTGTAGTATATAGAGGATGTGTCCTGTGTGGTGCAGTATATAGAGGATGTGTCCTGTGTGGTGTAGTATATAGAGGATGTGTCCTGCTTGGTGTAGTATATAGAGGATGTGTCCTGTGTGGTGCAGTATATAGAGGATGTGTCCTGTGTGTTGTAGTATATAGATGTGTCCTGTGTGTTGTAGTATATAGAAGATGTGTCCTGTGTGTTGTAGTATATAGACGATGTGTCCTGTGTGTTGTAGTGTGTCCCGTTTGGTGCAGTATATAGAGGATGTGTCCTGTGTGGTGTTGTATATAGAGGATGTTTCCTGTGTGGTGTAGTATATATAGGATCTGTCCTGTGTGGTGTAGTAGAGGATGTATCCTGTGTGGTGTAGTATATAGAGGATGTTTCCTGTGTGGTGTAGTATATATAGGATCTGTCCTGTGTGGTGTAGTAGATAGAGGATGTATCCTGTGTGGTGTAGTATATAGAGGATGTTTCCTGTGTGGTGTAGTATATATAGGATCTGTCCTGTGTGGTGTAGTATATAGAGGATGTGTCCTGTAGTATATAGAGGATGTGTCCCGTTTGGTGCAGTATATAGAGGATGTGTCCTGTGTGGTGTAGTATATAGAGGATGTTTCCTGTGTGGTGTAGTATATATAGGATCTGTCCTGTGTGGTGTAGTAGATAGAGGATGTATCCTGTGTGGTGTAGTATATAGAGGATGTGTCCTGTGTGGTGTAGTAGATAGAGGATGTATCCTGTGTGGTGTAGTATATAGAGGATGTGTCCTGTATGGTGTAGGATGTAGATATGGTGGTTATCTGCGAGTTACACTTTTCACTTTGAGAAGTTCCTCTATCACAGCAGGTAGTTTAGACAATTTTCGATCATTTACATTTGCTCTAATTATGGAAAAAGAAAAAAGCAGATGTGACATCGAGTTTCTGATTGTTCACAAATTCCATTCGTACAATCCCCAGAGTTTCATTGACGCCACATCTGACATTTTCATTCATTTAGAATTTTGCATTACTAAAAACTAAATTCTTACAGATTGTAAGTTTTGAGTGGGAAGTGACAGCGAGCCCGTCTGGTGAAATCCCACAGCACAAGAACTGCAGCACAGAATGATGTAAAGTGAGTACTGGCTATGAAGGAAAGGTGGTAGAGCATCGCAGGTTTCGGGTGGACCTGGACCTTGGATTAATGGTTGATGGTAGGCTGGTCTAATAAATGTTCTTATATCATATGGACAGTCAGGTATGTCAGGAAAATACTCTAAAATGTGTTTTTCACTTCCCAAGAGCTGACAATCTATTCCGCTTCCTTATTGTTTCTGTAGAATACTTTCCCCCTCACTCCCCCTCCCTTCAGGTAATTTAGTAGCCTAGAATTTGTGCTTTTTTCCTCCAGAATCCTTTGTTTGCTGAGAATAAACACTCCAAGGCAAATGTCGCTTCTCATATTAATCGCAGAAATATGAAAGTTAGATTTCCAGAATACATACACCTTGGGGAACGCACAGCATCATTTGGCTTCCTTGAGGAGTGTCAGAAACCTAAGAAATTAATTTCTGCCCATCAGAAAGTCACAGCCATATCAAGTTTAGTCTCAAACAAAAGACAAATTCACCACCGACAAGATGTGAATATCTTTCATGGCTCATGCTCAAGCGCTAAGATATGGCAAAAAGGGGTAACTTCATCATTTTCCACCACGACTTATGGTGGGTTTACACACACCAATTTATCTGTTCAATCTCTGAACCAATCTCTGGTTGCAGTGAAATCATGGATACATTGCTCCATGTTGTACACAGCCACAAAATGGAGCAATGTATCCATGATTTCACTGCAACCAGAGATTGGTTCAGAGATTGAACAGATAAATTGGTGTGTGTAAACCCACCATCAGTCTCCATCAAATCCCAGCCCCAATGAGGTCACTAGGTAGGAGGGACAGGTGGTAATAAAAGTTGAAATCACCATTTTGATTGGTTTAGACCAGGATTTCTAGCTGCTGTGAGAATAATCATATTTAATCTCTAGAGATCATTCCCTCCCTAGATCTAGAAGCCATAACTGTGTCACCAATTTTGTAAGTTTCTGTTTTAATCCCTATTATTTTAATGTAACTTTTCTATACATATTGTATATTGTCTCTTTTTGTAATATTTTGCATCTTTTGTAAACACTACCAATTTTTCGGATTAAATCTATCAAATTTAATAGCATCTTTCGTTTTGCTCCATTAACCAAACCCCACAACCCCTGTATACACCTCACGTTACCAAACGGGTGTCCGATCCGCCCATAAAAGGGGGGGAGGGGAGCATTGTGGGCTTGGTGGTGATCGGACTGAGGTGGTATACTGTATATACATTCTGTCACACCAAGTGCCATAATATTTGCCATTAATTAGAGCAGCGACGCTCATTTTTGTATCCTCTGTCAATACCCTGATTGGCCAGCAGGATAAGGGGGCACCAGAGAGCTGCTCCTGAGTAGTTTGTGACAAGGTACATGCGCTATGCTGCTAGATATGTGAGTTCAGGAATAACCAAGTGAGTGGAAGAGAACAACCAGCATGGAGCGGTCCCGCCGGTGACTCTCCAGCCCCCTGTGACGTCACATTGACAGAGCAGATCCTTCTCTTACAATGGGCTCCGTTTACGGGGCAACACAGCCAAGATCAAGTTGATTAGCAGTCTGCTCAGCCTACCACAGCGGAGAGCCGAATTTCACAAACTGCCAATGTTGTGGTGTTTTATCATGCAACAAAGTCAAGAGCACCGCTATCCTCTGGACTCAACTCATCAACAAAGGAGGAAGTGAAGAATAGTTCTGATGGAAGGGATCAGAGGAAAAATAAAGAACTGTTTTGAGGAAAGGGCTCAAAGGAGAATAAGAATCATTCTAATAAAAAGGATCAGGAGATAATGTGAAGAATCACATTGATTAGAAAGGGTCAGGAGGACGATGTGAAGAATCATTCTGATGAAAGGATCAGGGAAGATTGGGAAGAATCAGTGATTTGAAGGGGTCAGAAGAGGATGTGAAGAATCAAGTATCAGAGGAGAATGTGAAGAATCATTCTAATGAATGGATGAGGAAAGGATGTGTAGAATCATAGTGACTGGAGGGGGTCAGAGGAGGATGTGAATCGTTCTGATAAAAAGGATCAGGAGATAACGTGAAGAATCAAAGTTATTAGAGCGTGTCAGAGAAGGATGTGAAAAATCATTCTGATGAAATTACCAGGAAAGGATGTAAAGGATCACAGTGATTAGAGGCAGTCAGAAGAGGATGTGAAGAATCATTCTAAGGCGGCCGTCACACGGTGAGATATCTCTAGCGATATTGTAAGCGATCACGTGCACGCGTAATCGCTTACAATATCGCTCACATCGCTGGTGAGATGTCACAC
Organism: Allobates femoralis; assembly: GCA_033576535.1. Lineage (NCBI taxonomy): Eukaryota > Metazoa > Chordata > Amphibia > Anura > Aromobatidae > Allobates > Allobates femoralis. The sequence continues at coordinate 844,492,080 of JARQOC010000003.1, read as the reverse complement.
AGACAGACTCACCAGCGATGTGGAGCCGCGATCTCGCTCGTTACTATGGTACACATCGGGTTACTAGGGCCGCGCGTCGCTTAGTTACCCGACGTGTACCATAGTTACCATCTCCCAGCATAGGCTCTGCCGCTGGGAGATGGATCATCGTGGTGTCATACACCACGATGATGCAGATCGTTGCATCGTTCATCGCTAGATCTGAGAACCGAACCTCAGATCAGCGATGTCACGATCAAGCGATTTAACATCGTAAATCGCTTGATTACATGCAACGATATCTTGCCCGATATCGCTTAAGCGATCAAAAAGGAGATCGCTTAAACGATATCGGGCAAGATATCGTTCCGTGTGACGGCCCCCTAATGAATGGATCAGGAAAGGATGTGAAGTAATTAGAAAAGATTAGGGTAGAATGTGAAGAATCACCATGATTAGAGGGGATAAGAGGAGGATGTGAAGAATCAATTTGATGAAAGGATCAGGGAAGGGTGTGAAGAATCATTGTGATTAGAGGGGATAAGAGGAGGATGTGAAGAATAATTTTATTGAACGGTTTAGGAAAGGATATGAAGTATCTTAAGCCGGCTTCACACTGCGTGTGTGATCCGATCCGTAGCTGTCCACTTGAAGCAGACAGCCGCGGACTGGATCAGCACACAGGACTGGGGGGCTACTATGCCCTCCGATCCTGTGTGCAGTGTACGCAGTTCCTGCTGCTGATAGGTGAGGACCGCGGGCGCCGCGGTCCTGACCTGTCAGCGGCTGCAGCTGCGCGCGCTGCACACAGGATGGAGGGCATAGTAGCCCCCCAGTCCTGTGTGCTGATCCAGTCCGCGGCTGTCTGCTTCAAGTGGACAGCTACGGATCGGATCACACACGCAGTGTGAAGCCGGCCTTAGTTTTAAAGGGGGTTAGAGGAAGATGTAAAAAATCATTCTGCTGAAAGGATGTAAAGAATCAGTGATTAGAGAGGGTCAGAGGAGGATGTGAAGAATAATTCTGATAAAATGATCAGGAAAAATGTGAAAAATTGCAGAATTAGAGGGTAGGAGAGGGATGTGTAGAATGTTTCTGATGAAAGTCAGACAAATATGTGAAGAATGACAGAATTAGAGGGTAAGAGGAGGAATATGCTTGGATACAGCACTCTGAACAGCCAGCTTCCTTAACAATGCCCTTTTGTGGCTTACCCTCCTTGTGGAGTGTGTCAGTGACTGCCTTCTGGACATCTGTCAAGTCAGCAGTCTTCCCCATGATTGTGTAGCTACTGAACCTAACTATGGGACCATATTAAACATTTAGTAAGCCTTTACAGGTGTTTTGTGTTATTTATTCTAATTTTCTGAGATGACTTTTGTGTTTTCATTAGCTGTCAGCCATAATCATCAACATTAACATAAATTAAAACTTTAAATAGATCACTCTATGTAATATGTTTCACTTTATGTATTGAATTACTGAAGTAACTTTTTGATATTCTAATTCATTGAGATGCACCTGTATATTATCCCTGCCTAACAGAAACAGATCTTTAAAAAAGTGTTTCTAAAGACAGTGTATAAGATGCTAATTAGGGCTTTGAAGGGGACGTCACTTCACCGACTAGTAAGCCCACTTTGCAGATTATCCCTATGGGTGTGATCACATGCTTTAGGACAGCCAGCATCATCACCAGCACTACACAAAGTCATGCATGTGCCACCTTGGCGTGATAACTGGGCACAAGCAAATTTGGCCATTTTTGTTTGCAAAGTATCTCATTTTTGTGTTTTCTGGGCAGTAATGCATGTTCACATTCCAATTTTTACTGTTTACATCCTTTAGTTTTTTTTCCCCTCCTCCCATGTAACTGTTATTTTGATAGAATCCTGTGTGGAGGCCCAACAAAATGACCTTGGATCCTGCCTCCCACTGGAGAAATTTCCCCAGGCAAATCCCAGATCCGTAGGTCTCAGATTCCAGGAACAGGAAACCACACTGGGGCATTCGGAGAGGTACCGCCCTTTAATTTTCAGTAGGTTTCTAGTTGCTGTGAGCGGATACTCTCTCACGTACATTGACGTCATGGTGAAGGTAAAAGATGTTACTTCATGCTAACGAGAGGGTCAGGGTTTGGCACAAAAAACATGAAGCAATGGTCACTTCCTGTGACAGGTCTACAGTTCACGGAGTAGTAGTGGGAGAAGACATTTCTTGGCATGACCCGTCTCCTGAGTATGAAGCCTCTGACCCGGCTCATGTAGACGAAGGAGCCTCCGACTCGGCTTCTGTGGATGAAGAAACCTGACCTGGCTCCCTTAGATCAGAGGTCCCCAACTCCAGGCCTCAAGGCCCACCAACAGTGCAGGTTTTCAGGATCTCCTTAGTATTGCACAGTGCTTGGAATCATTACCTGTGCAGATGATCACATTAGCACCTGTGCAATACTAAGGAGATCCTGAAAACCTGCACTGTTGGCGGGCCTTGAGTTGGGGACCTCTGCCTTAGATGATGGAGCTTCTAACCTGGCTTTTGTGGATGAAGGAGCCTCCGAACCAAGTCCAGTGAACAAAGTAGCCTCCGACCCTGGTCCAGTGAACAAAGTAGCCTCCAACCTAACTTCTGTGGACAAAGGAGCCTCAGACCCAGCTCCAGTGAACGAAGTAGCCGCGGACCCGAGCTCCTTCATTCACAGGAGCCAGGTCCGAGGCTACTTCTTTCACTGGAGCTGGTCTTAGGCTCCTTCATCCACAGGGGCCAGGTAGTAGGCTTCTTCGTACACACACACACACACACACACACGAGTCAAATCGTAGACTCCTTTGTCCACAGAAACCTGTGGACAAAGGAGCCCCGGACCCGCTGGCTCCTGTGGACAAAGGAGCCCCGGACCCCCGGCTCCTGTGGACAAAGGAGCCCTGGACCCCCCGGCTCCAGTGGACCAGGGAGCCACAGACCCCCCGGCTCCTGTGGACAAAGGAGCCCCGGACCCCCGGCTCCTGTGGACGAAGGAGCCTCTTCCTGTTAGGCCGGAGGTGGAATAATGGTGCGGGGAATGTCTTCTTGGTACTTCTCATACTTATGGATGTAGAGTAGGGAGGGTTACCTAAGCATTATGGCTGTTCATGACAGCTGCCTAAACTTTTTGTGCAGGGCAATGGACCATGGCACAAGGATTGTAAAATCATGACTTGGTGCTTGGCATACAACAGCAAGTTTTCTTTTTGCAGCTAAAGGGCGGGCTTATATTACATATCATACATCACACCCAGCGGCGGCAGTGTTGGAAACTGAGCCACATACGGATGTGCTAGAGCCGGGGGGGGTCAATAACGCAGGATGACTCCCCTTCGATAAACATCCATAGATGAAGAGTTAAAAAAAACTATTAAGTTACAAAAAAGCAAGAACAGCTATCTCCCCACCCCCTCAATGATCTAATAAGTGTGTGGCTGAGCCTGCATGTTAACACAAGGCAGACTATTGTCTCAGCCATCGACCTCAAGTCTATAGCCAGCTACATTACATTTGGCATCTCTCGGAAAGATGAAGCTTCAAGACGCACCTCATCTGTATCGTTCTTACTGTATTGGTCTATCTTTTATTGAAATGTCAAGTTTTACAAAACAATTTAGAAAAGAAAAAAATATCACACATTTACTTCATAATAAGGAAAAAAGGGACAAGATCATGGATTTCTGGCCTTTTTTGCTTCAATGTATCAGTTAACAGTAATGAAATTTCCTACACGGAGTCATATAAATAACGAGTCACAACTATGCAGAAACCAGGAACACGCACACGGGACATACAGTGACGGGGGAGGACGGGGAGGGTTTTTTCTTTCTCCATTTGTAAATTGAGGCTCAAACTTTATTTCAAACTTTGCCTTGTTTTAATGCACATAAAAATGCGACATTGTACAAATCATTATTCCAATTCAAAACAAAAGAGTAGAAAACAAATGTAAAAAGAGAGTGCTTAAAAGTAAAACGTGACGCTTTCTCTTCCAATGGATGGAGGGAGGGTTACAGTTTTTTTATTGCATCGTCAATTTCGGACATCTGTTCCTTCAGCTGAATCCATTGCTCAGGGTTTAAGGAGATGCCTGAAAAACAGAAGACACAAGGGAAGATGTAGTTATAGTTAAAAAAAAAAAAAAAAATTACCAAAAACACTGCCAAGGCCTGCTACCTACAATGGATATCACACCTTGGCTGTTTTTTTTTTTTTTAATTTTTGTGTTGCGATACCAAGGACCTCAACTATTTGCTTAACCCTGGTCAAATTAACTTAAATCAAGTGCATGCACAAAGTAATGATATCAGACAGAGTCGGATATAAAAGTTATCTTGATGAGAAGGCGCACAAGAAGTGCTTTTTATTTTAACCTAGCAAGCTCCGTTATACAGCACAAAGCAAGGCAGCAACAAGGCGTAGCTCCACAGCATTTAAGCAATCAGTAGTGTCCGCATGTCCTTTTAGTGTTTTTCTAAATATATAAATTAGAGACTGGTAAGCAGGAGGACCCTTAAATATGTGAGCTCGTCACCTAGGTTTTTTTTTTTTAAACTCAGTTTATTAAATGCCTAGTAGTACATACAGGCAATGATTTCAAACAAATATCATTAATTTAACACTTTAAATAAAAATAAAAATAAACCTCCCTCCCATCCCCAACATGTGCAAACTGAACTCTCACAGAACGTCGATGACTATGGTATTGGAACCAGATTATAAAGTGTCTCAAGTAAGTACCATGAGGTGTGTTCGAATAGTTTCGTCAATCTATCTTTAGTGTTGTCTAGATTGTGGGAATGAACGACGCCCATCTTTCGAAGAATTTCCCGGTCATTTTTTCTTTGTCAGTGTGTCTAGCCAATCCATTTTAAACAAAAACATCATTTTAAACTAAATAAGAGTTGGTGGTGACAGCACTGGGCTTAACCAATGATTGAGGATACTCTTCCTCATAACCGAGGCCCAAACAATGATGATCTTATCTTTAGATGATTATCTGTCAGGATGTTGAAGACCGCCCACTGTGGTATTAATGGAAAAGTAATACAAAACGTATTTTTGATACGTGAATGAATGCTTTTCCATAATTTCTGGATATGTATGCACCCCCACAGGAAATGGAGTATATCTGTATTAGCTGAACCACATTTGATGCATGAATAGGTAGTCCCAGGAAAGCTTATGTATTTTGGCCAAAATATCCACCAACACCTCACATTAGCATGAATCATTTTTTTGCACTTTTTCATCTTGATGCAGGATGCAGCCAGGACTTTTTAGGGCATCAGTCCTGTGTGGGGAATATACACAGTGCTGGGCAGCCCACCTGGTCTAATTGTATACAGCCTATTGATCACACCATACTGACACTTTGCATCACATGTACCTCTGTGACTGACACCCTATGGAAACCTTATCAGTGTGCAGATAAAATACCACCAATCACATCCCCTATGTCATGACAGGTTGAGAGCGATTGCTGCATCGGTATTACGTACCTGTATTGCCTTTATCATAGGGGTCTGCTGTGTCCTGCTCAGTGTAATGGATATCAGACGGCAGCTTTTTTGGGGGGTAATTTATAGTAATACTATGCAGTTATGTTTGATAAGTGGGAACCCAACTGCCAGGACCACTGACAAAAAGTATAGGAAAAGGGGCTGAAATGTGCTTCTCCTGCCAGGGAAGCTGGGCTGGTACAAAAGCTGAGGCCTTATCCCTTTCCTGAGATGTGCCGTACATGTATGGAGCTTAACCGGAAGTTCACAACAATCACAGAATTCTTACTATTGATCTGTCATGTTCTCCCAGAAAGGAAACATTATTTCTGTACTATTTATTCACAAACCAGAAGTTGCCGTGGCCTCATGATTTTATTATAAATGTTACCTTTTCTTCCTGGCTTCATTTCGCCTTGGTTGTCCATAAAATATTCTCGAATATCAACGAGTATTTTTCCTTTGAAGTCACGCACACTGACGAATCGCATTTTGCCAATCTGGAGAAGGTAAAAGAAAAATATATAGTTTTACAGCTCCGTAAAGCAATAGCTGTCAGCATAGATCTTATGTGGGTGAGTTTCGTAAGGGTATTTTGTCCTCTGTGACCCCCCCACTCATCCTGGGAATGAAGAGGTCATATTGGACAGACTGCAGCCCCCATTCGTAGTTACCCTCTTCTACCATTTGAAAACATTCACGGCTGGCCGGCCCCAGTCAGCACAAGACTATGAGGGACACTGGAGGTCGGTCAGGGAAAATGGCGATCAGCCGATGCCCACCTACCTGACAGCCATCTTTGCATCCGAATAGTTGTAATACGTACAGACGGTCTGATGTTTTATAAAGGAACGTACCTGGAACATGTTGTCATCCTGGTTGCTGCTGCTTTGTTTAGAGGAGGCAGATCCCTTGGAGCTTTCTCCAGACTTCTGTTTCTTTGCTGGCTTTTCCTTCTCTGGTGGGGGCTGCTTTTTTCTCTTTGCCTTAAGACAAAACATATTTGAAGAGTTTTTACTAAGTTATATCTTTAGTAGGGGTAGAGATGAGCAACTATCTGCCAGTGGAACTGAATTCTTGAATTGAACAAAACTCCTCATTCGCCAAAACACAGATTATTTTGTAATTCAATATATATTGCTAATCCCTGAGGAAGGAGCACAGCAGGCTCCGAAAAGCGTTGGAGAAGGAATAAAGAGCATCATTGCATCAAGCCTTGGGTCAGCATTCTCATTTCAGCAGCGCGGATCATGTACACTTCGTCACCTTTTTGGATTTCAGTTGGATACTGTTTACACGTGGAGTGTGGATCCTGCACCAGCTGTATACGCGAGTAACACCAGGTTGTGGGACACACAACCTTACCAGGTGAGCACTCAATACTATAGCAATAGCCCAGCTATCATTGAGATAAGACCCTATTGCGCTTTCCTGTCTCCTATTATTTAGAATTTGTATTATGGCAAGAAAAAAGCAGCTAAGTAAAGAAAAACGAGTGGCCATCATCACTTTAAGAAATGAAGGTCAGTCAGTCCGAAAAATTGGGAAAACTTTGAAAGTGTCCCCAAGTGCAGTTGCAAAAACCATCAAGCGATACAAAGAAACTAGCTCCCATGAGGACCGCCCCAGGAAAGGAAGACCAAGAGTCACCTCTGCTGCGGAGGATAAGTTCATCTGAGTAACCAGCCTCAGAAATCGCAGGTTAACAGCAGTTCAGATTAGAGACCAGGTCAATGCCACACAGAGTTCTAGCAGCAGACACATCTCTACAACAACTGTTAAGAGGAGACTTTGTGCAGCAGGCCTTCATGGAAAAATAGCTGCTAGGAAACCACTGCTAAGGACAGGCAACAAGCAGAAGAGACTTGTTTGGGCTAAAGAACACAAGGAATGGACATTAGACCAGTGGAAATCTGTGCTTTGGTCTGATGAGTCCAAATTTGAGATCTTTGGTTCCAACCACCGTGTCTTTGTGCAACACAGAAAAGGTGAACGGATGGACTCTACATGCCTGGTTCCCACTGTGAAGCATGGAGGAGGAGGTGTGATGGTGTGGGGGTGTGGAGGAGGAGGTGTAATGGTTGGGGGTGCTTTGCTGGTGACACTGTTGGGGATTTATTCAAAACTGAAGGCATAGTGAACCAGCATGGCCACCACAGCATCTTGCAGCGGCATGCTATTCCATCGGGTTTGCGTTTAGTTGGGCCATCATTTATTTTTCAACAAGACAATGACCCCATACACACCTCCAGGCTGTGTAAGGGCTATGTGACCAAGAAGGAGAGTGATGGGGTGATACGCCAGATGACCTGGCCTCCACAGTCACCAGACCTGAACCCAATCGAGATGATTTGGGGTGAGCTGGACTGCAGAGTGAAGGCAAAAGGGCTAACAACTGCTAAGCATCCCTGGGAACTCATTCAAGACTGTTGGAAGACCATTTCCAGTGACTACCTCTTGAAGCTCATCAAGAAATGCCAAGAGTGTGCAAAGCAGTAATCAAAGGAAAAGGTGGCTACTTTGAAGAACCTAGAATATAAAACTTAACGAAAAAGTGTGAAACAACTGAAAATTAGTATATAATTCCACATGTGTTAATTCATAGTTTTGATGCCTTCAGTGGGAATCTACAATTTTCATAGTCATGAAAATAAAGAAAACTCTTTGAATGAGAAGGTGTGTCCAAACTTTTGGTCTGTAACATATAATTCACACTAAAACTCCAATGTGGATCCCTGTAGATAGATGTACATTTTTCAATCTTCTTGAGGATCCTTAGCCGCCAATCTCACCATTTAACATGATGATATTTGGCAATCTAAGCTCATATCCAGTGCCAATATGTATGTGGATCCCTATGAGTACAGCAGTACCATCCACTGTCTCTGATTCTGTGGACCTGAAGACCTTAGATGAAGCAGAGAATGGACTATACACCGTGGACACTCACCTTCTGATCCACCTCGCTGTCAGACTCACTCCCAGATGAGCTTGAGGACACCAGCTCCTTTGATTTAGGCATTCTGGGAATAAAAAAATATATATTTAAGTACAAGTCATCCTGCAGACGGCAAAATATTATAGTTTTATCCTTTACACCAATCACAGCAGAATAAAGAAGAGCAGGAGTTGTCATCTGCCCTCACATGTGTCCATCTTAATGTTAAAGAGAAGATTCTAATATCTGCTGAAAAACATATTATGAAACCTTGATACATACATTATATATATGTTATATTAGTTATCTATACCGACATTTTGATACATATTATGAAACCTTGATATATATTGTAAGATATCTATACCTATATTTTAGTTCATACCCTGCGTAAACCAGTTATAACCAGCTACACAGAAAACAATGATGCAGTGTGTCACATAGAAAACAATGATGCAGTGTGTCACCCCCTGGAAAAACACCCTGATGTGTAAGGCTGGGTTCACACCACGGTTTTGTTCCTGTCCGTGGGGATCCTGTTTTTTGCAGGACCACACGGACAGGACCGGATGTGTAACTCCAGATGCTATTTCTGTGTCCGGAGCCGGGATTTTGAGGGATCCAAACACAGAAAGAGCTGGGAGCTGTACTTTCACTATTGCAATGTATATATACATTGCGAAAGGGAAAGAAAGCAATGGTTAAAAATAAAATAAAAAATGCTCACCTCCTGCCAAGTGTCCCACGATGCGAGGAGTCCATGTCTGATATCTGCAGGACCTGAATCAGCTGACCGGGCGGAAACCGACCAGCTGATGTGTCACACGGCAGCATCAGCTGAGCAACTTAAATCGCCCGCCAAAACCGATCAGCGGGCGGGCGATTTAACCTGCTCAGCTGATGCTGTCATGTGACATCAGCTGATCGGGCTTCCGCCCCGCCCAATCAGCTTATTCGGGTCCTGCAGCAAATTGACGTGGATGCGGGACACTCGGCGGAGAGGTGAGCATTTTTTTTTTTTTTTTTAACCATTGCTTTCTTTAATTTCACTTTAGCAGTGTATGTAGATACACTGCTAAAGTGAAATTACGGGAACAGAGTAGTTTTAGTGTACTGAGCATGCTCAGTACACTAAAACCAGATCCGGGAAATTATCCTGTTTTTCCGGGATACGGCGCCCATAGACTCCCATGTTACGTGCGCCAGATTGCCCCGGATTCGTTTCTGTCTGGATTGGTCCAGTCTTTTCACAGGACAGAAACTTGCAACTTGGACCCTAGAAGTGCCAAAGGGCGTGAAACGGTGACCGTCGTCCTGCACACCCTCCCCTCCCTGTTTGTAGACCCCATGGAGTTATAAATAAAGCCGCCTCTACACTTTATCTGGATGAGTTCCGCTTCTTCTTAACTATCATTGGATCTTGTCGCTCAGCCGTTAGAACACCCGGATCTGGACGCCACTCTCCGAAGGTGTGCTACATTCTGAATAAGGTCAGTGTCCGGATTCCTTTCCTTATATCTGTAAAGCCGGTTTCACACTTTTGTTCGTAACGCAGCATATGCGACTGAAGCCAAACGCATATGTACCGAGCCCCTATGTTTACCATGGGAAGGCATGGTACCTGCGTTTGCCTGCAGACAAATTTATAATGAGTTTCAATGGTCGGCGATACATTCCAATACACAAAATTCTGTGAGCGCATGCAGATAATTAATGCTGCATTCACAATACTTTGTCTGCACTTTGGCATGCGTACGATACACTGCGCTCCGAAACGCTAATGTGAAACCAGCCTAATTGGTCATTGCAGTTCAATGCAGTGAATATTCCTGCTTGTTCCTTTTATTCCCACGGCTCCCATCTATTTGTCTTATTCAATCCATCATATGGTTCAAGACCATAACTTTAATTTAGTGTTCATTTTTCAGTTCTTTTCCAACTGGGCGTGGCTCTCCAACTCTTCTGGGTCATATCTCTAGACTACTCTTCATTATGACCCTGTAAGCCACGCCCCACTGCTAAAAAGACTATAAAATGTAGAACCAAGTAAAAATTGAGGAGCCAGGCTGGATTTTCCATCTGAGCAGCAGGAGGATACCGATTACAAGCCAGGTAAAGCATACTGGTAGAACCCCGGCTGGAAGGGACTCTCACGATAAAGGTGGTGTCATCTCCAGTGGGTGGAGAAGGAGCTCGATGGGCGTTACTTATCACCCGAAATTAAAGGGCGTATTCTCAAATGTTAGAGTGCAAGACTGAGCTGCCTGCCCCTGTGCAGGGGGCAGAACTGGTCCCATGAGGTGGGCAGGTATTAAGGAAATAACCATTACTTTACAATCCATGCGGACATGGAGTGGATTATAATATAAGCGAGGGTTTGGGGGTATAGACCATCAGATGGGGGGGGGGGGGTGCAAACTTCTCCTTTGTATAACAAGCTTATAGTGGGGCTTATGAGTTGCCCTCCGATGCACACCCCCCTCCCCGGGGGTCTTACCCCCAATTCTATCAACTGTACAACCACGTGGACTGTACAAAGCTTATTTCTTTAGCATAGTTTTAACATTAGTTTTTAAGGTTGAAGGAAGACTTTAAGTCCATCTAGTTCAACCCATAGCCTAACATGTTGATCCAGAGGAGGCAAAAAAAAACCATGTGGCAACACTAAGCTTCACATTAGGGGGAAAAATGCGTTCCTGACTCCAGATACGGCAATCAGACTAGATCCCTGGATCAACGCCCTATCAAAGGATCTAGAATATATAACTGGTAATATTATAATTTTCAAGAAAGGCATCCAGGCCCTTCTTAAATGTTAGTAGTGACTCACTCATTACAACATTAATGAAAAGCAAGGACACTCCCATTGTGACACCCCTTCTGTTAACTCCACCCCCCATCGCGGCCATTGATTTCAGGATGTTGATAAAGCTAGAATGCCTGTGAGTCCCAATGGGGATACTATTACTGATGTATGTAAAGCACTGTGGAGTTAAAGGGAACCTGTCACCAGGATTTCGCTGTCTCATCTGAGAGAAGCATACCGTAGAAACAGATCCTGATTCCAGCGATGTGTCTCTTACTGGGCTGCTCAGTGTAATTTTGATAAAATCACTATTTAATCAACTGGACATCATCATTAGAGGAGCAGCACATTCATGAGCTGCTAAATCTGCAGCAGACAAAACAGTAATTATATCAAAATGTCAGCAAGCAGCTCAGTAAGCGACACATCGCTGGAGTCAGGGTCTGTCTCTACATTACGCTGCTTTCTGATGGGATGCAAACACCTGGTTACAGCTTCCCTTTAATAGCCCTATATAAATAGGATATTATGACCTCAAAGTTGAATGTGACAATGAAGGATGAGCCTGCATAAAACATTTTTATTGAATCCTATTTGCAAAAATGATTTTTAGCCCCAGACACATTTAGGTAGGTGTGTGTGTGTTATATATATATATATATATATATATATATATATATATATATATATATATACAATATATATATATAAATATATATATAAAAATGTTAATTTGTTAATTAATACCCCTTACTCCTCAACACACACCCCGCACCCCCCGGCGGTGGAATGGAATGTTCTAGCTCGGCAGCATTCAATAGAATCAAATTGAGAGTAAATGGGAGAATCCATTTATACTAAAGATGGAGGGGGGAGCACAGCAGAAGAATGGTCAATTGTTGCCCATAGCAACCAGCTCCTGCCGCCATTGCCCTCTGGCCGCGGTCTCCTCGTTAGCGCCAGCTTATCTATGAGCTCGGCTCAGTGTGTGGCGCTTCGTCAGCCCCAGGTGACGGCAGAGGAGCCATACCGCCATTATAGCGAGGCGGTACGGGAACAATGAACCCGCCCGGCACTTTCCCGCCATCAGCAGGCGCTGCAGGATAATGGCGGCCATCACATCCGCTGTGTCCTTCACCACCTCCCGGGTGTCCCCGCTCACTGGAGCCGCCGCCGCTCAGCGCCCGAGCGTACAACACTCACCCGTCAGCTCCCGCACCCGATCTACAAGAATAGCGTCTCCGACAGGAAGTGACGTCACACCGCGCTACACGAGGTGAAGCGAAAACGAGACCTGGGGCGGAAGTGACGTAGGGAGCCTATATCATCTTTGTTGTGATGGTTGGCAATGCGGAATCTCACTTGCCAACCGATGACGTATGTCGTCAAGGGTGGAATCAACGTGATTGGAAGTACTCCTGGCGGCCATGTTGGGGCTGGCAATACCCACTCTCACTTGCCAGCCGATGACGTATGTCGTTAAGTGTGGAATGGACATAATGGAAGTGCTCCTGGCGGCCATGTTGTGGTTGGCGATATCATGTCTCAGTTGACGTTGTGACGTGAAATCAATATTTCCTGTGCAAAATCCAATGAGCTCGCTTTATAGGGCTCCTGGGAACCTGGGGAACTATTTGATGTGACCTTGTGGGATATTGTAATAGCCAAGGCGCCTATATACAGGTCATGAATGTGTCAGGAGGAGGCGGTGAGCTGCGATATCATCTAATGAGACATCTTTATATTGGCCATCAGTCTGTTTTACAACCATAAGGTTGTGAAGCACTTGAGACGGCTCACTGGCTTTACCCATCATGAGATGTGTCTTGTGTGGCTCCTTGGTAATGAAACGCCTTTTTATCGTCCATCAGTTGACGCAAGTGACCTAACACTGACATCTTCTACAATCCGAACCTCCCACTGCCGTCCCCAAAACTTCTCACGAGCTGCACCAGTTCTGTGGAACGGTTTACCAAAAACAATCCAATTAATTCCCAATACCCATAGTTTAAAGCAGGCCTCAACAATGCATCTCTTTAGACTAGCCTACCACCTCACTTATCTAACTATCCCTATCTTCCCTTTTCCAAATCTGGCCTCTTTTATCATCTATCTTCACCCCTGTCCATGCACTTAGCAGCATTTTATCTGTCCTAGCACAGATCCTGGCTGGTGACCAGTCCATGCAGCATTATGTGAGTCCCCTATTATATTGATAGCTGGATCATATATGACGGCGCTTTTTACCATTCACCTTTTGCGCCTCCCCTATATCCTCATAGATTGTTAGCCCTTGTGATCAGGCACCTCACTTCTCATGGTTTTTTATTTTTTTTTGTTAAGCCCCCGTCACACATAACAAGATTGTTATCCAGTCCTAGATAGGTCCACCATTCAGTGGCGGACTGGCCCAGGTGGCAGGGAGGCACTTGCCCCCCAGGCCGGTGGTATAGTCCACCTTTAGGGCCACCCCCACAGTGAAAGCGGCCGCGCACTTACTGCATTCCGCATTGACGGTGGGAGCTGGGGCCGTGACGCAGCAGGATGGAGGCAGCGGAGCGGCGGCAGAGGCAAGGATTAAGCCGTGGCAGCACATCTTCCCCCCCGACCTCTCTGGTCCTCACTTGCGCTCAGCCCCCCAGGGCTACATCTGCCAGTCAGCCCCTGCCACCAGGGTCATATCAACACCTAGATAGGTCCACCAGGGTCTTCTTCATGCCTAGATAGGTCCACCAGTGTCTGCTCTAAGCCTAGATAGGTCCACCAGTGTCTGCTCTAAGCCTAGATAGGTCCACCAGTGTCTGCTCTAAGCCTAGATAGGTCCACCAGTGTCTGCTCTAAGCCTAGATAGGTCCACCAGGGTCTTCTTCATGCCTAGATAGGTCCACCAGTGTCTGCTCTAAGCCTAGATAGGTCCACCAGGGTCTTCTTCATGCCTAGATAGGTCCACCAGTGTCTGCTCTAAGCCTAGATAGGTCCACCAGTGTCTGCTCTAAGCCTAGATAGGTCCACCAGATTCTTCTCCAGCCTAGATCGGTCCACCAGGGTCTTCACCAATTCTAGATAGGTCCATTAGGTGCTTCCATGCCATCAGCATTACACATTTTTAATGTTATTTAACAACTTTTCAGGATTACATATATTCATTGTTTATTATATCACAATATTTTCAAAGTGGTAATGGGGTACGTTCCAATAACGCTACTCCATATTGCATATTGCCACGCTTTCCTCTTTATCATGTTGATGTAAATACAAATGACAAAGCTATTCTAGGAGTGACACCTTTATTGGCAAAGCAGAAAAAGAGATAGTTGCAGCTTTCAGTGCAGAGGCTTCATCCGCGGGAAGAACTACAAGCAAATTTCCACTATCGCCACCTAGTGGCATATTGTGTGTATTACTGTTGTCTTGTGCAGTGATATCACGGGTCATCTAGCTCCATCTAGTGGCTCTGAGCAGTATTGTTTGCACAACATCCGCTGAGCCTGTCCCATCTGCACCGTAGAGCTCCCAGAAACGCCCTGAAACATGGCAATATGATATTGATTTGTCCTGAAGAAGGGGCCAGGGAGCCCTGAAAGATGTTGACTAATAAATCAATATTATATTCACCCTTTGATGTCTTGTGGAATATGGCAGCGCGGTTTTTAACCCTTCGTCCCTCCTACTTTAATTTTCTGAGATAATGACCTATGTGTTTTAATTGGCTGTTAGTCATAATCATCAACAGTAACAGAAACAAACACATGAAATAGATCCCTCTGTGTGTATTGACTCTATATAATATATGTGTTTTAGTTTATGTATTGAATTACTGAATTAAATTATTATTTTTTTTGATAATATTCTAATTCATTGAGATGCTCCTGTATATGTACAACCAGCTGACACACTTCTCCGCCCCTTGCTGGTTTGTAGAAGCAAACTATGTCTTTCCCCTCATTATCCCCCCTCCTCCCCAGTCAGGTATTTACAACCTTGCAGGGTCATAAAACCTAGTAGAGCTGACTGCTCTTCTTTTCCCTCCAAAAATGTCTTTGTCTTTTAAGAAAAAGTCAAATGTAATAATACACATTAATGCCACAATTACATAAATCAGATTTTTAGGGTGCTTGCATCTCGGGGATCACACTGCCCCCTCTTACATTTCGGAGAAACTATCCGAAATATAGGAAATTACTTTCTGACCACAGACACACCATGTTTGGTCTCAAAAAACACATAAAATCACAAGGGAAAATATGATGCTAATATCTATGGCTTGTGAGCGTCTTGGCCAAAGATACGTAGAAAAGGAGTTATGGATAACTTTCAAAAATGGGTGTACCTCCCAGAAAACAGCCCATATGTGAGGTCAGCAAAGCGGGAGTTCTTAGTTTTAAGGCCGAAGCATAAAACAGCAATGTCCATCTTTGGCAAGTATTCTGACCCGGACGAAGGACAAAGCGCAACCTATAGCTGTGCGGCAGAATCATAACCCATTTCAGGGTGTACTATTCATGAGTGCAATGAGCGGCCGAGCTGCACAGCTCTCCTCTTCCTGTCACTTCCTCTTGTCCGGTCTTCTCATTTTGGCACTCCCTTTGGTCCAGTCTTCTCTTCCTGTCACTCTCTCCATTCCAGTCTTCTCATCCTGTTACTCTCTCCATTCTGATCTTGTCATCCTGTCACTCTTTCCTATCCGGTCTTGTCATCCTGTCCCTCTTTCCTATCCGGTCTTGTCATCCTGTCACTCTTTCCTATCCGGTCTTGTCATCCTGTCACTCTTTCCTATCCGGTCTTGTCATCCTGTCACTCTTTCCTATCCGGTCTTGTCATCCTGTCACTCTTTCCTATCCGGTCTTGTCATCCTGTCACTCTTTCCTATCCGGTCTTGTCATCCTGTCACTCTTTCCTATCCGGTCTTCTCATCCTGTCACTTTCTCCATTCCGGTCTTCTCTTCTGTCATCTTCAGCGCACCGGACAGCGTAACGCACATCATTACATCACGTAAACCCTTGTCATGTATTTGGAGGTGCCAAACATGCCAAAATGGAACATCGGATCAGAAGGAGTGAAGGCTTGTCCAATGGAAGACCGGAAAAGAGGCAGATGAGAACTACAGAGAGAGGAGTATTTATGTTTTGGCCTACATTTATTAAAGAGACCTCACAAGCATACCAAAGGAGATTTGATTTTAATCAAATAAATTTGATGCAAATTGAAATTCCAAGCCGAATTGTGGCAAATTTGAATTACAGAAGATTCGCTAATCTCCACTTATATTTCTTTATTACAAATCTAATCATATGTAACCAAATACTTTCTTATTATCTTTTTTTCATTAATATAAATTCATCTAGATACACAGATAATAAAGATAGATGGATACATGATATACACTGTTAAGCTTGACGAATAAATGCTCAACAATCCTCTCGTGTTTTATTATCCTGGAAAAAAAATGAGTGGTGGTCAATAAAGGATGGTTTATATCATATTTGTGATATGTGTTTAAAGTGCCAAAAAAATACCAACACATGTGCCAACTGTGTCTGTAGGGTTCCAAAAGGGGCAGGTTCACGTTGCGTTGTACCCCAATATCAGTGGCTCTGTTGGGCTTATGTCTGAAGCTGGGGATAGGGTATATGTGCTGATGGTGCCATTGACTGTAAGGATACAGATTGAGTCACTGTATGCTCTGTCAATCATCATTTTTGGACATATCTGCTTATTTAAGATGAGCTCCAAGAGTATTGCTCATGGCAATGCTAAGCATAGAAACAAGGTAGTTATACTGCAAGAACAAGGTGTCTTCCAGGCAAAGATTCCACTGCAGACTGTGTACCGAGTAGAGATGAGCGATGTTCGATCGAACATGTTCGTCAATTTCAAATTCAACATAGAGCAAAGTTCATTTTTTGCACACAAGGGCTTGTGTCATTGGCTGGGTATGTCACATGTCCTTGCTATATAAGAACCGGCCATTTTCCCTCCTCGCCAACGTTGGAGCTCAGTGTCAGATGCCGCCGCTGCTGCTGTGTGCACTACAAAGATAGATAGCGATTCCATTCCAAGTTAGGCTAGGGTCACACTTGCATTTTTTCCCACGCATTTTTCACACTAGTCTTTTGTGGAAAACGCATGGAAGAACGCAACCATAGGCCCCCATGCAAAAAACGCATTCCCCAATGCCAAAAACGCGTGTCTAAAGTGCCATGCGTTTTTGGCTCAGCACCAAAAAATGCATCATGCTGCATTTTTTGGTGCTTTTTCAAAAAGGCATGCATTTTTGTTAACATGGGGCCCTATGGAAAACACATGCGTTTTTGCATCTCATTAAATGGTACCATGCGTTTTTTAAGGCTGCTCCAGACCTATCAGCAAAAACACAGCCCAAAAACGCAGGCTGGAAAAAGCAACCTTAAAAAACGCATGCAAGTGTGACCCTAGCCTTAGATAGAGAGATAGTAGGTTTAGGGACTACTTCCAAGAACAGCTCTTTTTAGGGCTTAAAAGAACTGTGTGCCAGGCAGGTCTGTTCCAGTGCTGTGCAAATGTTTTTTACAGCATCTGGCCAAATCTAGCCAAGCAAATCCTTTTTGGCTAGTAGCAGTGTGTGCCAGGCACTGGTGTAGCAATGTTGTGAAGAAAGCTACACCTCCTGTGTTTACTAGCCTTTTTTACTGCATCTAGCCAAGCAAATACATGCTACGCTTCACTGATTGGTCGCCGCCAGTGGCGACAAATCAGCGAAGCATGTTATCAAACACGCGCCAAGTGCGCTGATTGGTCGCCGCCAGCCGCGACGACCAATCAGCGAAGCGGAGCACGGCTTGGTATATTGGCGCGCAATTTGAACTGCCGCTCATAGTGAAGACACACTTCTCTGCTGTTTATAAAGGCTGTCAGTCATAGTGTCACGCAGTTCACTCCTGTTTACAAGGTATTCTAGAATACCCGATGCATTAGAATCGGGCCACCATCTAGTACATTATAATACTACACTATATGGAGAGATATAAGGCTGCATATATAATAGTGCATTATATGGTAGATATAAGGCTGCATATATAATACTGCACTATATGGAGAGATATGAGGCTGCATATAAAAGGCTGCACTATATGGAGAGTTTTGAGGCTGCACTATATGGAAAGTTATTAGCCTGCACTATATGGTAGGTTTTGAGGCTGCATCTGTGGCGTAATGATCGCGGCCGCGGGGGTCATGGCTGAGACGGGGCCCGCGCCTCCAGCCGCCCCCTTAGACTGCCGATCACAGCTCCTGGTCCACATGGATGTGCATCTCCGAGGAGAGGAGGGGATGGGAGCTTCCTGGCCTGCGTTCCACTGTGCCGCCTCCTCCCACTTCCTGCTTGAGTGCACAGTGGAACGCCGGTCGGCGGCACCGCTTCCTCCTTCTCCTGAGGCTTGAATCCTCTGTTTCTACAAGAGGAGATGCCGGAACAACGAGGGAACCAGGAGAGGTAAGTACAGATTTTTTGTTTTAAATAAGTGAGTGCAGTATGGCCATAGGATTAAGGGGGGGTCATATACAGTATAAGACTGCACATAATACTGCACTATATGGAAGTTATAAGGCTGCACATAATACTGCACTATATGGGAGATATAAGGCTGCACATAATACTGCACTCTATATGAGATATAAGGCTGCATATATAATACTGCACTATATGGAGAGATATGAGGCTGCATGTATAACACTTCACTATATTGGAGATATAAGGCTGCACATAATACTGCACTATATGGGAGATATAAGCCTGCATATATAATACTGCACTATATGGGAAATATAAGGCTGCATATATATTCAAATATTTTTATTAAAATAAGTATAATACAAGTAATACAATTTTCAAACAGAATCCAAGAAAATGGCAAGTATATACAATTATATAAAATAAGTCACTTTTGTTATTGATTCGAAATTAAAATAGTGTACATGAAATGTAGTAACTTCTATTATGAGTTATCTAACAAGATCACATAGAGATTTGCAGTAATTATTGACATCAAATAGCTTGCAACTAAACAGATAAGCAGCTATTTACAATTTTTATAAATCATTATAAAATCAAGGCTGCATATATAATACTGTACTATATGGGAGATATAAGGCTGCACATAATACTGCATTATATGGGAGATATAAGGCTGCACATAAAACTGCACTATATGGGAGACATAAGGCTGCACAAAATACTGCCCTATATGGGAGATATAAGGCTGCACAAAATACTGCCCTATATGGGAGATATAAGGCTGCACATAATACTGCACTATATGGGAGATATAAGGCTGCACATAACACTGCACTATATGGGAGCTATAAGGCTGCACATAATAATGCACTATATGGGAGATATAAGGCTGCATATATAATACTGCACTATATGGAGAGATATGAGGCTGCATGTATAACACTTCACTATATTGGAGATATAAGGCTGCACATGATACTGCACTATATGGGAGATATAAGGCTGCATATATAATAGTGCACTATATGGGAGATATAAGGCTGCACATAATACTGCACTATATGGAAGATATAAGGCTGCACATAACACTGCACTATATGGGAGATATAAGGCTGCACATAATACTGCACTATATGGGAGATATATGGCTGCATATATAATATTGCACTATATGGAGAGATATGAGGTTGCATCTATAAGGCTGCACTATATGGAAAGTTTTGAGACTGCACTCTATAGAGAGCTATGAGGTTGTATTATGCTATATGGAGAGGCTATGAGGCTGCATTATACTATATGGAGAGGCTATGAGGCTGCATTATACTATACGGAGAGACTATGAAGTTGCTTTATACTATATGGAGAGGCTATGAAGCTGCATTATACTATATGGAGAGGCTATGAGGCTGTATTATACTATATGGAGAGGCTATGAGGCTGCATTATACTATATGGAGAGGCTATGAGGCTGCATTATACTATACGGAGAGACTATGAAGTTGCTTTATACTATATGGAGAGGCTATGAAGCTGCATTATACTATATGGAGAGGCTATGAGGCTGTATTACACTATATGGAGAGACTATGAGGCTGTATTGCACTATATGGAGGAAATATGAGGCTGTATTATGCTATAAGGACGGCTATGAGGCTGCATTATGATATATGGAGAAATGTGAGGCTGCAGTATATTATATGGAAAATAACGGGGGTTCCTTATAATAATTGAATGACTATAGTGGCTACCTTATGAATGGAGGACTATGAGATGCATAATAATACTTAGAGGACTATGGGGATATATTGTAATATATGGAGGAATATGGGGATGCATTATAATAATTGGACGACTATGGTGACGGGAGAAAGCGGACCATATAAACCAGGATGGGGGATATATATAACACAAAAAAGGCCATATTCCAGGAGGAGGACCATATATAGCAGGGTGAGGGACATTAATGCATAATGAAGGGGGAGAAGGGTCAATTTATTATTGAGTCTTTAAAGGATTTAGAACGTTACATGAGGCCCATACATTTCATCAACATGCGAAAGGGGGGGGACTCAGGTCTAAGTTTTGCATCGGGGCCCGCCAGACTAGTTATACCTCTGAGCTGCATCATATGGAGAGTTTAGAGGCTGCACTATATGGAGAGTTTTGAGGCTGTATTATACTATATGGAGAGTATTGAGGCTGCACTATATGGAAAGTTTTCAGACTGCACTATATGGAGAGCTATGAGACTGTATTATGCTATATGGAGAGCTATGAGACTGTATTATGCTATATGGACGGGTATGAGGCTGTATTATGCTATATGGATGGCTATGAGGCTGTATTATACTATATGAAGAGGCTATGAGGCTGCATGTTACTATATGGAGAAGCTATTAGGCTGTATTATACCATATGGAGAGGCTATCAGGCTGTATAATGCTATAAGAAGGACTACAAGGCTGTATTATGCTATAAGGATGGCTATGAGGCTGCATTATGCTATAAGGAGGGATATATGCATTATGATATATGGAGGGATGTGAGGCTGCATTATATTATATGGAGGAAAACTGGGGTTCATTATAATAATTGAATGACTATGGGGGCTACCTTATGAATGGAGAACTATGGGATGCATTATAATACATAGAGGACTATGGGAGTACATTGTAATATATGGAGGAATGTGGGGATGCATTATAATAATTGGACGACTATGGTGGCGGGAGGAGGCAGACCATATAAACCAGGATGGGGGACATATATACCACGATAAGGGCCATATTCCAGGAGGAGGACCATATATAGGAGGATGAGGGACATTAATACATAATGAAGGGGGAGAGGGGTCAATTTGTGAGTCTTTAAAGGATTTAGAACGTTACATGAGGCCCAAACATTTCATCAACATGCGGGGGAGGGGGGCCCAGGTCTAAATTTCACACCGGGGCCTGCCAGACTCTGGTTGCATCACTGCACACCAACAAATAAAAATTACAGCCCCCAGCAGCTGCAGAAACCAATGATCACATTTACTGGTTTATCATTCATTTTTGCACTTTTTTTTTTTTTTTTTAATGTTTATCTAATTAATAAAAAATAACATATATATATATTCAGGGGTGGATTAAGGGTAGCCAGGGCCCGGGGCTGTTCAGACTCTGTGGGCCCCCCCCCGGGTCATGTGATGGGGGTCATGTGACGGGGTCATGGGGGTCATGTGACGGGGTCACGGGGGTCATGTGACGGGGTCATGTGACGGGGTCTCGGGAGTCATGTGACGGAGGTTATCATATACCTGAAATAGATTATTCCAGAAAAATAGTTGCTGAGTGAAACTCTAACCTGTCAAACATCCATTGATCCTAGTCAATTTACCTTTCAGTTAGGAGGAAAAAAAACAAACACTTTGAGCCATAGTATTGAGCAGTCCATTAGAAGGAGGCCATTATGCCCTGACTGCTCCTGTACTCAGAATAAATAACTTATAACAATCTCGAACAGTGTGCACCCTGCATGATAATCACCTGTTACTGGTCCAATAGACTTGCTTGCAGATTGGTCCGTCCCGCCTCCTCGCGGTCCGACAGCGTCTTCTTCTGAATGATGTAGATAATGCCTCTAGCCACCTGTGTTATCCAAGAGACTACGTCCAATTTTTCCATTGCCTATGCTATGCCCATACCTCTCCGGCTTGTGCAGGTGCAATGTGCTCCATCATGGGATTATCCTACAAGTTTAAACTCTCAGTGATGTCACCATACATTACACGCAGAAGACTGGGAGCCTGGAGCCATGTGCAGAGACCCCTGCGGTTCGCGCATGAGTAGATGAGTTTTACATTGTAGCTGCAGTAGGGCAGAGCACGGTGCGTTTGCACAAGCTGGAGACGCAACTGCACAGACGTGAGATGGGAAAGTGAGACGTGGATAACAAAGGCGTGATCCATATCATTCAGAAGAAGAGGCTGTCAGACGGCGAGGAGAGGCTGAATGGACCAATCTGCAAGCAAGAATTTTGGACTGGTAATAGGTTAGAATACAGGGTGCTAGATTTTTATGTTATTTATTCTTTGTACAGGGGTATTCAGGGCATAATAGCCTGTTTCTTATAATGCAGTATCAGTGTGTGCAGGAGGCCTTACAGATACTGAGGTAAAAACTCACCAAATACTCAGCGTGTGCACGAGGCCTTACAGATACTGAGGTAAAATCTCACCAAATACTCAGCGTGTGCACGAGGCCTTACAGATACTGAGGTAAAAACTCCCCAAATACTCAGCGTGTGCACGAGGCCTTACAGATACTGAGGTAAAATCTCACCAAATACTCAGCGTGTGCACGAGGCCTTACAGATACTGAGGTAAAAACTCACCAAATACTCAGCGTGTGCACGAGGCCTTACAGATACTGAGGTAAAAACTCACCAAACACTCAGCGTGTGCACGAGACCTTACAGATACTGAGGTAAAAACTCACCAAATACTCAGCGTGTGCACGAGACCTTACAGATACTGAGGGGAAAAAAAAATCACCAAATACTCAGCGTGTGCACAAGGTCTTACAGATACTGAGGTAAAAACTCACCAAATACTCAGTGTGTGCACGAGGCCTTAGGCCCACGTCACACACACAGAAATTTGTGCAGATATTGATCACAGATCTCTGGTTGCAGTGAAATCATGGACACATTGTTCCATTTTGTGGCTGTATATAAATGGATTAATGTGTCCATAATTTCACTGCAACCAGAGATCTGTGAACAATATCTGCACAAATATCTGTGTGTGTGACGTGGCCCTTACAGATACTGAGATAAAAACTCACCAAATACTCAGCCTGTGCACGAGGCCTAATGGTGGGTTTACACACACCAATCATTGTGTCCAATATCTGAACCGATCTCTGGTTGCAGTGAAATCATGGACATATAGTTCCATTTTGTGGCTGTGTACAACATGGAGCAATGTGTCCATGATTTCACTGCAACCAGAGATCTGTTCAGATATTGGACACAATGATTGGTGTGTGTAAACCCACCATTACAATTACTAGGTAAAAACTCACCAAATACTCAGCGTGTGCACGAGGCCTTACATATACTGAGGTAACAACTCACCAAATACTCAGCGTGTGCACGAGGTCTTACAAATACTGAGGTAAAAACTCACCAAATACTCAGCATGTGCACGAGGCCTTACAGATACTGAGGTAAAAACTCACCAAATACTCAGCGTGTGCACGAGGTCTTACAAATACTGAGGTAAAAACTCACCAAATACTCAGCGTGTGCACGAGGCCTTACGGATACTGAGGTAAAAACCCACCAAATGCTCAGCATGTGCAATAGGCTTTACAGATACTGAGGAAAAAACTGACCAAATACTCAGCGTGTGCACGAGGCCTTACAAATACTGAGGTAAAATCTCACAAAATACACAATGTGCGCACCCACTACCCCTCCACCTTGGATAGACATGTGAAATACCTCTACATGTTGTATGTGCCCCTCTATGTGGATATTTTTCTTGAATCATGAATGCATGGACTCCATACGTACATGATCCAAGCAAGATAGCCACTTAGAGGGGCACATGATACACCATGTATAGCCATTTCACATGTTTCTGTATTATCCAAGATGGTGGGGCACACCACTCCAGTGATTAAGGGGCCTTTCACATCAGCGGTTTTGCTGATGTGCGGCCGATTCGGCAGGTGGCGCCGGATCAGCCGCCTAATGGCCGACTTGCGGTCCAGATGCGGCAAGCCCTATGCATTGTCTATGGGGCTTGCGGTCCGGTGCGGCAAGTGCGGTTCTGCCATGTGCGGCAGATTCGACACTTGCGACCGCGAAAAAAAAACACCACTTGTAGAGTTTTTTTTTCGCGGCCACAAGTGCCTGATCTGCCGCACTCAGCAGAACCGCACTTGTGATAGACAATGCATTGGGCTTGCCGCATCCGGGCCGCAAGTCGGCTGTTAGGCGGATGATCCGGCTCATGCGGCGCCACCTGCTGGAACGGCCCAAACATCAGCTAAACACTGATTTGAAAGCAGCGTTCGTTAGGCCCCTTTCACATCACCGTGTCTTTCAAATTGCGGCAGATCCAGCAGATTTACCACATTTGCTGCCTAACAGCCGTTGCGACGATGGATGACAACGCGGTCAGCGGCGTTTTTTTTTTCACCGCCGCAAATGCCGGACTTGCCGCACCCAGCAGAACCGCACTTGCCGCACCAAACCGCAAGCCCCATAAACAATGCATGGGGCTTGCCGCAAGGGTGCCGCAAGTGCGGCCGTTAGTCGGCAGATGCGGTAAATCTGCCGGATCTGCCACAATCTGAAAAAAAGCAGATGTGAAAGGGGCCTTAGTACACAAATCATTTAATTACCGCTTACATTCTTTCTTTACACTGACTGAGTCCTCCCTGCCATGCAGCAGCCACCAGGTCTGGCTGGCAGTGCACACACAGAGCACAGCCACAGGCAGCAGCTGCAGCAGCAGGGCAGGAGTCAGGAGTGGACATATCACTCACCTCTCTGTCACACAGGCACGTCCTCTCTGTGCTCTGTGTTGGCATTAGGTGACAGTCCCTCTCCTCAAACTCACTCTCTTCATGCAGGCGGCGACCCAGGAAGTGGTGGACGGCGGTCGGCGGGTGAGACACAGACTCAGTCAGGAGGACGGAGGAGTCTGCTCAGCCTCAGTCGAGATCAGCTGCCTGCCTGGGTCTGGGTCCTCCTAGAGTAGGAGGATTCAGCAAAGCCCGATCGGGCCCGGCAGAATCAGCATAGCAGGGCAGACAGCGGCAGCCGGGACTCGGGAGAACAATGCTGCCAGCAGAGGCAGGTGGGACTATAGGAGTGGGAGCAACATCCGCAAGCAGCTACCACCGGTACGCACACCTTGTAAGCACACAGCTCCACATGCTCCATACATACATGGCTCCGCTCCGTACACCTAGTACACACTCAACTCTGCTCCATACACCTCGTACACATGGCTCAGCTCCGTACACCTCGTACACACTTGGCTTTGCTCTGTACACCTTGTACGCATGCGGCTCTGCTCCATACACCTCATACACACTCGGCTCCGCTCCATACACCTCATACACATTCGGCTTCGCTCCGTACACCTCTTACGCACTCGGCTCTGCTCCGAACACCTCGTACACGCTCGGCTCCATACACATGCGGCTCCGCTCCATACACCTAGTACACACGCGGCTCCGCTCCATACACCTAGTACACACGCGGCTCCGCTCCATACACCTTGTACACATGCGGCTCGGCTCCGTACACCTCGTACACACGCGGCTCTGCTCTGTACACCTCGTACACATGCAACTCCACTCCGTACACCTTGTACACACACGGCTCTGCTCCGTACACACTCGGCTCTGCTCCGTACACCTCATACACATCTGGCTCCACTCCGTACACCTCGTACACACACGGCTCTGCTCCGAACACACTCGGCTCCGCTCCGTACACCTCGTACACACGCGGCTCTGCTCTGTACACCACATACACATGTGGCTCCACTCCGTACACCTTGTACACATGCGGCTCTGCTCCATACACCCTGTACACACTCGGCTCAGCTCCATACACCTCGTACACACGCGGCTCTGCTCTGTACACCTCATACACATGTGGCTCCACTCCGTACACCTTGTACACATGCGGCTCTGCTCCATACACCCTGTACACACTCAGCTCAGCTCCATACACCTCGTACACACGCGGCTCTGCTCGGTGCACCTCGTACACACACGACTCCGCTCCACACACCTTGTACACACATGGCTCTGCTCCATACACTTCCTACACATGCGGCTTGGCTCTGTACACCCTGTACACACTTGGCTCCGCTCTGCGCTCCGTACACCTTGTACACACTCGGCTCTGCTCCGTACACCTCGTACACGTGGCTCTGCTCCGTACACACTCAGCTCTGCTCCATACACCTCATACACATGTGGCTCCGCTCCGTACACCTCGTTTACATGCGGCTCCGCTCCGTACACCTCGTACACACGCGGCTCTGCTCTGTACAACTCGTACACATGCGGCTCCGCTCCTTACACCTCGTACACACTCACCTCTGTACACCTCGTACACACTCAGCTCTGTACACCTCGTACACAGACGGCTCCGCTCCATACACCTCGCACACACTCAGCTCTGTACACCTCGTACACACACGGCTCCGCTCCATACACCTCGCACACACTCAGCTCCATACACCTCGTACACACACGGCTCCGCTCCATACACCTCGCACACACTCAGCTCTGTACACCTCGTACACAGACGGCTCCGCTCCATACACCTCGCACACACTCAGCTCTGTACACCTCGTACATACACGGCTCAGCTCCATACACCTCGTACACACACGGCTCCGCTCCATACACCTCGCACTCACTCAGCTCTGTACACCTCGTACACACACGGCTCCTCTCCATACACCTCACACACACTCAGCTCTCTACACCTCGTACACACACGGCTCTGCTCCATACACCTCGCACACACTCAGCTCTGTACACCTCGCACACACTCAGCTCTGTACACCTCGTACAAACACGCCTCCGCTCCGTACACCTAGTACACACTCGGCTCTGCTACATCCACACTGTAAATCCCTCTTGAGTCCTGACCCCACACATAACCTTCATCTCATCCTCTTCTTCACCTCTCCAGCACCATGACAACCATCACAGAGTGGAGGCCTGCATAAAGAGGAGCTGATCATGTGACCCCTGACTCCTCCCCTCCATTCACATCATCACAGGTCCTGTAAGCACAGGTCCTCCTGTGCGGCTCTACAGGTGGGCTCACACTGCGGGGGGGGAGTGTAACACAGCGGTGGCGGCAGCGGCCGGCCCGGGACTATAGGAGAGAGCGGCATTAGCAGGGGGCCGCGCCACCATCAGGCCCCCTGCGGTTGCCGCACCCTGTCAACTAGCAGGGCTCATCACCTCATGGATGCTGTGCCTGCGTGCAGAGTGCTGTGTGGTGGCGCCGTGGCGGATTTTAATGGGGCAATTTACCCCCTGGACTGTGGGCCCCTAGACACCATTGGGCCCGGGGCAAAAGCCCATATTGACCTCATTATAATCCGCCACTGTATATATTCCATTTAAGGCAGCATTTAGTTAACAGAGGTTTTCTAATTAAAAGTTTTAAATTGACTGCTTGAGTCAATTTAAAGAAGAGAAAAAATAAAATCAGTGTTAGAGCACATTTACACTAGATAAACGGTAATGATTGTCTCAGGAATGCTGATTGCCTCATTATCGGTTTGTCAATATATAGGCTGACGATCACCCAGTGGAAGGAAAATACTCAGTTGTCAGTGTGAGGGTGTGGGCACACGATCAGTATACGCAGCGTCTTGGACGTCCAAAATGCTGCGTAGTACAGTACAAGCATAGTGGATGGGATTTTAAGAAATCCTATCCTCACTATGCTTAACCCACCCACAGCGGTGCGGGTTGCCGGCATTCTGCTCCTCCTCCACATGTTGATTTCATGCTGCGGAGTCGGAAGCAGGGAGAAGCCGCCCTGCACCCGCCGCACATGGTGAGTACAGGGCGGCTGCGGTCTCCCTGCCGCCACCCGCGGCTTCACTCAGGTCCGGAGGAGCCGCATCCAACACGCAGCTCCTCCGGACCCTGAGCACATACCCTAAATGATTTTTAAGCTTGTTAATAATCATCGTTCTCGGCAGCACATTGTCCTGTGGAAACCTACTGCCCATAACAATGACGGTGCATGTGCACAGATCGAGCTATCACTGATTGTTCTGTGTGATAGTTGTGCAGTTGGCCAGTCTATTGAACAACTACCAATCAGTTTAGATGCTTAAAGTGTAACCGCCATTTATATTTTTATTTAATAATAATGTAGAGCAAGTGATTATAGTAAACTTTCAAATATAATTTATAAGTGAAATCTGGAAGAAAACCTTTCATAAACGTTCCACAAGATGTCCCCACCAGACTGTTCCTGAACATGACATATGCTCATTCTCAGTGATATTCATCTTCAGACTCTCACACACTGAACACGGCCATATAACCGTATAAGGGAGAGGGCGGGGCCTAGAGAGCATTCTCAGCTAATCACTATATCAGATTACCTCAGGGACAGGATGCTGCAGGCTTACAGCACAAAGCTGCTGTGATGTTGTCTCCTGCATTGGCATTGCTGTGCTCCTTGTTATCAGTGAGGAGTTGTGTGGAGGCCATCAGCTGTTAGCAGGAGCAGAGTGATCTGAAAGCAGATCATAGATGCCTGTGCACTGCTGACAGCCTGAGGAGCCTCCCATTGTCTGAGGTAAACTGACTGTACAATGACCTCCTGTACCCCGTCACGCTGTGTAGGCCCCGCCCCCGTCAGGTTTAGAAACAGTCTAGTAGGGAGATATAGAAGGTTTATGATTTCTCTTATGAAGTATATTTGAAAGTTTATTATAATCACTTACTCTACATTATTATTTCATACAAATGTAAACAGCGGTTACACTTTTATCATCCACAATCGTGCAGTGTAAATGCACAGGCTGCATTGCTGATGATGTGACTATAGTGCATGTGACCGCTGCAGCCAATTACAGGGTTCAGTGATGATGATGTGACTATAGTGCATGTGACCGCTGCAGCCAATTACAGGGTTCAGTGATGATGATGTGACTATAGTGCATGTGACCGCTGCAGCCAATGACAGGGTTCAGTGCTGATGATGTGACTATAGTGCATGTGACCGCTGCAGCCAATGACAGGGTTCAGTGCTGATGATGTGACTATAGTGCATGTGACTGCTGCAGCCAATGACAGGGTTCAGTGCTGATGATGTGACTATAGTGCATGTGACTGCTGCAGCCAATTAGAGGGTTCAGTGATGATGATGTGACTATAGTGCATGTGACTGCTGCAGCCAATTACAGGGTTCAGTGCTGATGATGTGACTATAGTGCATGTGACCGCTGCAGCCAATTACAGGGTTCAGTGCTGATGATGTGACTATAGTGCATGTGACCGCTGCAGCCAATGACAGGGTTCAGTGCTGATGATGTGACTATAGTGCATGTGACCACTGCAGCCAATGACAGGGTTCAGTGCTGATGATGTGACTATAGTGCATGTGACCGCTGCAGCCAATGACAGGGTTCAGTGCTGATGATGTGACTATAGTGCATGTGACTGCTGCAGCCAATTAGAGGGTTCAGTGATGATGATGTGACTATAGTGCATGTGACCGCTGCAGCCAATTACAGGGTTCAGTGCTGATGATGTGACTATAGTGCATGTGACCGCTGCAGCCAATTACAGGGTTCAGTGCTGATGATGTGACTATAGTGCATGTGACCGCTGCAGCCAATGACAGGGTTCAGTGCTGATGATGTGACTATAGTGCATGTGACCACTGCAGCCAATGACAGGGTTCAGTGATGATGATGTGACTATAGTGCATGTGACCGCTGCAGCCAATGACAGGGTTCAGTGCTGATGATGTGACTATAGTGCATGTGACCGCTGCAGCCAATGACAGGGTTCAGTGCTGATGATGTGACTATAGTGCATGTGACCGCTGCAGCCAATGACAGGGTTCAGTGATGATGATGTGACTATAGTGCATGTGACCGCTGCAGCCAATTACAGGGTTCAGTGCTGATGATGTGACTATAGTGCATGTGACCGCTGCAGCCAATTAAAGGGTTCAGTGCTGATGATGTGACTATAGTGCATGTGACCGCTGCAGCCAATGACAGGGTTCAGTGATGATGATGTGACTATAGTGCATGTGACCGCTGCAGCCAATTACAGGGTTCAGTGCTGATGATGTGACTATAGTGCATGTGACCGCTGCAGCCAATTAAAGGGTTCAGTGATGATGATGTGACTATAGTGCATGTGACCGCTGCAGCCAATTACAGGGTTCAGTGATGATGATGTGACTATAGTGCATGTGACCGCTGCAGCCAATGACAGGGTTCAGTGATGATGATGTGACTATAGTGCATGTGACTGCTGCAGCCAATGACAGGGTTAAGTGATGATGATGTGACTATAGTACATGTGACCGCTGCAGCCAATGACAGGGTTCAGTGCTGATGATGTGACTATAGTGCATGTGACCGCTGCAGCCAATGACAGGGTTCAGTGCTGATGATGTGACTATAGTGCATGTGACCGCTGCAGCCAATGACAGGGTTAAGTGATGATGATGTGACTATAGTGCATGTGACCGCTGCAGCCAATGACAGGGTTCAGGGCTGATGATGTGACTATAGTGCATGTGACTGCTGCAGCCAATGACAGGGTTCAGTGCTGATGATGTGACTATAGTGCATGTGACTGCTGCAGCCAATTAGAGGGTTCAGTGATGATGATGTGACTATAGTGCATGTGACCGCTGCAGCCAATGACAGGGTTCAGTGATGATGATGTGACTATAGTGCATGTGACTGCTGCAGCCAATGACAGGGTTCAGTGATGATGATGTGACTATAGTGCATGTGACTGCTGCAGCCAATGACAGGGTTAAGTGATGATGATGTGACTATAGTGCATGTGACTGCTGCAGCCAATGACAGGGTTCAGTGATGATGATGTGACTATAGTGCATGTGACCGCTGCAGCCAATTACAGGGTTCAGTGCTGATGATGTGACTATAGTGCATGTGACCGCTGCAGCCAATGACAGGGTTCAGTGATCATGCTGATGGAGAGCGCTTGGATCACTGAGCCCAGTGATTGGCTGCAGCGGTCTCATGCACTGGACATCACTGCTGCAGGTAATACCTGAGCTAATTATCAAGTGCAAGTCACTCGTAAGTAGGAAACCCCCTCAATAACCTCAGATGGACAATGTGCATGTGTTTATGAGGTTATAAGATGCTGCCAGGTCCAGTGAGCAAGGAAGAAGCTGAGGATCTGTATAACACTATGGATGGAGGCAGCTGAGGAGGAGGAGGAGGAGTGCTGGCTCACACAATAATGGTGGGATCTCACTATGAACCTGTGCTTGGCAGACAGGATCAGCGCAGAGATCACTGACACGTCACACATGACAGAGATCACCCTCTATAGTGTAATAACTCATTCATAGTCAGTAGTGGCAGCATTGCCCGCACCAAAGATGGCCGCCCTGCACCTGCGTCATACCGTAGACCTCTCCTATTGGTGGAGCAGTGGGCACGTGGTTAGCACCGCGCCTCCTCTGCTGGAAGATAGCGGTTGTCATGGCAATGAGCACTCCAGGATCATGGCGGCGGTGGCGCTATAGATAGAGCAAGGCCGGCGGAGTCAGTAATCCTCCCGTGTGTATCCTCCAGTCTCCACTTACTGTGCTGACCCTGCCTTCTTGTTTGCCCCCTGCCTTCTTGTTTGCCCCCTGCCTTCTTGTATGCCCCCTGCCTTCTTGTTTGCCCCCTGCCTTCTTGTATGCCCCTGCCTTCTTGTTTGCCCCCTGCCTTCTTGTTTGCCCCCTGCCTTCTTGTTTGCCCCCTGCCTTCTTGTATGCCCCCTGCCTTCTTGTATGCCCCCTGCCTTCTTGTATATCCCCTGCCTTCTTGTATGCCCCCTGCCTTCTTGTATACCCTCTGCCTTCTTGTATGCCCCCTGCCTTCTTGTATGCCCCCTGCCTTCTTGTATATCCCCTGCCTTCTTGTATGCCCCTGCCTTCTTGTATACCCTCTGCCTTCTTGTATGCCCCCTGCCTTCTTGTATGCCCCATGCCTTCTTGTATACCCTCTGCCTTCTTGTATGCCCCCTGCCTTCTTGTATGCCCCCTGCCTTCTTGTATATCCCCTGCCTTCTTGTATGCCCCCTGCCTTCTTGTATACCCTCTGCCTTCTTGTATGCCCTCTGCCTTCATTACTGACCCTTTAGTTACTAACAGCGGAGACTCTCCTGGTGTGGAATGACAAGCAGTAGTCCCACCTGGGCGCATGTCCTCCTTTCTGATGAAAAAAATGGATTCCTTAAACCCTAATTAGTGTAGTGTGTTTAAAGGGTGGGAGATGAGGACCCCATACACCAGCATAGGTGTGTCCTGTCCTCGGAGCCCGCTGACCGGGCAGACATCTGGGCGGTGTGGGGTCGTCCTCGGAGCCCTCTGACCGGGCAGACGTCTCGGCGGTGTGGGGTTATCCTCGGAGCTCGCTGACCAGACAGACGTCTCAGCAGAGTGTGGGGTTGTCCTCGGAGCCCGCTGACCGGGCAGACGTCTCGGCGGTGTGGGTTCGTCCTCGGAGCCCGCTGACCTGGCAGACGTCTCGGTAGTGTGAGTGTGTGGGTCGTCCTCGGAGCCTGCTGACCGGGCAGATGTCTCGGTGGTGTGGGGTTGTCCTCGGAGCCCGCTGACCTGGCAGACGTCTCGGCGGTGTGGGGTCGTCCTCTGAGCCTGCTGACCAGACAGACGTCTCGGCGGTGTGGGGTCGTCCTCGGAGCCGGCTGACCGGGCAGACGTCTCGGCGGTGTGGGTTCGTCCAAGGAGCCTGCTGACCGGGCAGACGTCTCGGCGGTGTGGGGTCGTCCTCGGAGCCTGCTGACCGGGCAGACTTCTCGGCGGTGTGGGGTCGTCCTTGGAGCCCTCTGACTGGGCAGACCTCTCGTTGGTGTGTGGGGTCAATCTCGGAGCCTGCTGACTGGACAGACGTCTCGGCGGTGTGTGCGATCGTCCTTGGAGCCCGGTGACCGAGCAGATGTCTTGGCAGTATATGGGGTCGTTCCTGGTGACTGGGCAGATGTCTCAGCGTTGTGTGGAGCCGTCCTCAGCATTACGCACCACAGATACAGCAGTGTGTGGCTTTGGGGTGTGGCGGTGTGAGGTTGTCCTCGGAGCCCTCTGACCGGGCAGACTTCTCAGCAGTGTACAGTCATGGCCAAAAGTTTTGAGAATGACACCAAAATGATATTTTCACATGATCTGCTGCCCTCTGGATTTTATTTGTGTTTGTCTGATGTTTATATCACATACAGAAATATAATTGCAATCATATTATGATACCAAAAGGTTATATTGACAGTTAGAATGAGTTAATGCAGCAAGTGAATATTTGCAGTGTTGACCCTTCTTCTTCAGGACCTCTGCAATTCTCCCTGGCTGCTCTCAATCAACTTCTGGACCAAATCCTGACTGATAGCCGTCCTCCATTCTTGCATAATCAATGCTTGCATTTTGGCAGAATTTGTTGGTTTTTGTTTGTCCACCCGTCTATTGATGATTGACCACAAGTTCTCAATGGGATTAAGATCTGGGGAGTTTCCAGGCCATGGATCCAAAATCTCTATGTTTTGTTCCCTGAGCCATTTAGTTATCACCTTTGCTTTATGGCAAGGTGCTCCATCATGCTGGAAAAGGCATTGTTGGGCGCCAAACTGCTCTTGGACGGTTGGGAGAAGTTGCTCTTGGAGGACATTCTGGTACCATTCTTTATTCATGGCTGTGTTTTTAGGCAAGACTGTGAGTGAGCCGATTCCCTTGGCTGAGAAGCAACCCCACACATGAATGGTTTCAGGATGCTTTACAGTTGGCATGAGACAAGACTGGTGGTAGCGCTCACCTCTTCTTCTCCGAATAAGCTGTTTTCCAGATGTCTCAAACAATCGAAAAGGGGATTCCATCAGAGAAAATGACTTTCCCCCAGTCCTCAGCAGTCCACTCCCTGTACCTTTCCCCCAGTCCTCAGCAGTCCACTCCCTGTACCTTTCCCCCAGTCCTCAGCAGTCCACTCCCTGTACCTTTCCCCCAGTCCTCAGCAGTCCACTCCCTGTACCTTTCCCCCAGTCCTCAGCAGTCCACTCCCTGTACCTTTTGCAGAATATCAGTCAGTCCCTGATGTTTTTTCTGGAGAGAAGTGGCTTCTTTGCTGCCCTCCTTGAAACCAGGCCTTGCTCAAAGAGTCTCCGCCTCACAGTGCGTGCAGAAGCACTCACACCAACCTGCTGCCATTCCTGAGCAAGCTCGGCACTGCTGGTAGTCCGATCCCGCAGCTGAAACAGTTTTAAGATACGGTCCTGGCGCTTGCTGGTCTTTCTTGGACCCCTGGAGCCTTTTTGACAACAATGGAAGCTCTCTCCTTGAAGTTCTTGATGATGCGACAGATTGTTGACTGAGGTGCAATCTTTGTAGCTGCGATACTCTTCCCTGTTAGGCCATTTTTGTGCAGTGCAATGATGGCTGCACGTGTTTCTTTAGAGATAACCATGGTTAACTGAAGAGAAACAATGATACCAAGCACCAGCCTCCTTTTAAAGTGTCCAGTGGTGTCATTCTTACTTAATCATGACTGATTGATCGCCAGCCCTGTCCTCATCAACACCCACACCTGTGTTAATGGAACAATCACTAAAACGATGTTAGCTGCTCCTTTTAAGGCAGGACTGCAATGATGTTGAAATGTGTTTTTGGGGGTTAAAGTTCATTTTCTAGGCAAATATTGACTTTGCAAGTTATTGCTGTTAAGCTGATCACTCTTTATGACATTCTGGAGTATATGCAAATCGCCATTTGAAAAGCTGAAGCAGTAGACTTTGTTAAAATTAATATTTGTATCATTCTCAAAACCTTTGGCCATGACTGTAGTATACAAGGAGATTGCAAAGAAATTCCAATTGCAGTGAAATTGCTAAAAAAAAGTACAATTACACATTTGTTTTTTTGTTTTTTTTAGCCGCCATGTTCACTATATGGTAAAACTGACATGACGGGGTGATGCCTCAGGTCAGTACGAGTTTGTAGATACCAAACGTGTATACCTTTACTGGTATCTGAGTGGTGAAAAAAAATTCAGACGTTTGAAAAAAAAAAAAAAAAAAAATTGCACTTTTTGCTTCATGTTCTGCGACTTGTAGCGTTCTCATTTTTTGGGATCTGGGGCTGTGTGACGGCTTATTTTTTGCATCTTGAGCTGATGTTTCTAATAATACCATTTTTGGGTAGATACACTGTTTTGATCACCCGTTATTGCATTTTATAGCAATATTGCGGTGACCAAAAAAACGTAATTTTGGCGTTTGGACCTTTTTTTCCCGTTACACAGTTTAGGGCTCTCATGAATTGATTTTATATCTTGATAGATCGGACATTTCTGACCGCGGCAATACCAAACGTGTAATTTTTAACATTTTTTTTAATACTTTTATTGTGAATAGGGGATTTGAACTTTTATGTTTTTTTTACATGTTTATAAAAACTTTATTTTTTAGTTGATTCTTATTTTTATACTGCCCCATAGAGAGGAAGCCCGCTCCACAGTCCGATCGCTTCTGACAAGATACCGATGAGCCGCAGCACGTTAGTATCTGTCAGAATTGCGGACGGTGAATGGTTGGCAGACTCCATGTTTGATTACAAAGAAAAGAGTCATACAATTCTTGGAAAACAGGGCAGCAGATGATTGATGTGTGCAGCGTTGCGCCACTATTTAGGGTTGTTGTTGTTTTTTTTTCCTCCCCCGTGGGCATGCCTTTCAGCTGTAAGCCAAATCCTCCCCCCTTCCCTCTCATCTCTACTTTCAGTTTTGTCAGGCACCCTGTGGCTGGAGTATAGTGACAGTGCGCAGGAGTCGGAAACTGAAAGTAGAGATGAGGGAGGGGGAAGGTTTGACTTTCAGCCAAAAGGCATGCCCACAGGGGAGGAAAAAACAAATAGTGATGCAGTGCTGCACACATCAGTCATCTGCTGCCCTGTTTTCCAGCAGTATTATGAGACTTTTCTCTGCAATCAAACCTGGAATCTTTCAAGTAAAGGTATGATTGCATTCAGCAAATCAGTGCCTGCAAGGCTCTAGATTCACTTTATAGCACTAAGTCCTGCTGATTGGTTTCCTTTAAGTGAACTTCATCCTCCAACATGAATGGTCTCAAGATGCTTTAGTGTTGGCATGACACAGGCCTCATGGTAATGCTCATCCTTTATTCTCTGGAGACTCCACCTTCCAGATCTCCTAAAAAGGTTGAAAGAGAAAATAACTTTACCCCTGTAAAATGTGAAATTTTAGGTCCACAGCCAGGAAGCCCAGACTTCAGTCCCATTGAGAACCTGCGACTAATGGGGTCCTGGGTCAAATCCCACAAAGGACAATATCTGCATGGAGTTTGTATGTTCCCCTTGTGTTTGCATGTGCTTCCTCCTGGTTCTCTGGTTTCCTCCGACACTACAAAGACTGATAGGAATGTAGATTGTGAGCCCCGATGGGGACAGTGATGCTGATGTATGTAAAGTGCTGTGGAATTAATGGTGCTATATAAGTGAATAAATATTATTTTTATTATTATTAGCAACAAGCAAGTGGACAGATAAAACACAGAAATGGTGATAAACCCCCTGCGCTCAGGAGACATACGGATCATCTGTCAGGATTCAGCCCAGAAACTGATATAAAGAAATCCTGAAAAATAAGGGACAGTTCTGTAAATATTGACTATAGGCAGAAACTTCATGTATGTGTCAATAATTGTGGAATGCTGATAATTGTCTTCTTCAGTAACCATAGCAACATCTCATTAAAGATCGAAAAACACTGAAGCAGCAAACGTGGAGCGAACCAAAGTGTCTCAAACCCAAAACCTGTGTCCCCGAGCGTAGATCAGAGGATGAAGTCATGAGGATGATGAAGGATCCTTGGGCTTTACAGAACCGTTGTGTCTGATCTTTGCACACGACACTGTAACCATAATAACTTGCTATTAATTACAGGCAATGATCAGGATTAATGATTATTCCAAGCACCAAAGTTTTTATTACCGTACTTTACCTTTGTTCCTAATATTCCTCTGGTAGCACAATCACACTCATATTAACCATGCTGCAATACACATGTTTCCTGCCTATAATGAAAAGCCTGGTTGTTTGCAAGTTAGAGACTACCCACAATCCACCTGGGTGATTTGCACAACTCTTGGCATCCACATGGTCACATGACCACTCGTGTGCTCTGAGTGTAAAGTTCTCTGAGATTTGCTGTGTAGATGTCCCTTGTGCAGGTGAGAGCAGAATATCAGGGTTCTGCATGTTTTCCCTTTTACTGTTGTCTTCTCTGTCTAGTCATTGTGTATATAATCTACTAGAATACTATAGATACTGCGTATACTATGTACATCTGATATTCTCCAGTCACTCCTCATCCTGCACTGATATTCTCCAGTCACTCCTCATCCTGCACTGATATTCTCCAGTCACTCCTCATCC